>JADANN010000390.1:1200000-1645000 GCA_018806985.1 Angiostrongylus vasorum
TTTATGTGTTAAAATAAACCACATGAAACCTATGAAGGTCATATTGGCCACTCTGACGACTTTGAAATGAGTCGCATAGAAATCACTCGTAGGGAGAGTGTTGGTTGAAAAGGTTGAAAGCAGTCATTATTTCAGAATCACAAGCATTGAGATTACTGTGTATCTTCGCGAATGTGTCATGAAGTTTATATCGAAAATGAGCGCGTCGAAACAACAGCAAAAAGGGACTTCTTAATAACCTTGCGTGCGATTACCAACACAACAAGGTAAAAGAATAAAAAGGATAAAGCTCTCGGCGTTGATCAAACCCTGAAGGATGCGCCATGCATTTGACTTCACTAAGTATCGTTGGAGCTGATTGAATGCATATCTGGTCTTTACAATCACTCGTGGTGGCCCGCCAATGTATCGAGCCAGTCCTGCTATCCTCCCAGACAAGTCTGGCACCAATTTGCCGAGCTCGGGG
Organism: Angiostrongylus vasorum; assembly: GCA_018806985.1. NCBI lineage: Eukaryota > Metazoa > Nematoda > Chromadorea > Rhabditida > Metastrongylidae > Angiostrongylus > Angiostrongylus vasorum. The sequence continues at coordinate 1,200,467 of JADANN010000390.1, forward strand.
GGATGGAAGGCTTGGTCCATGGGCGCGGGGATCGATTCCACGTGTGTCGCAGTGGCGCCTCCAACTACTGCGCCACACGCGCCTACACAACAAGGATACTGATGACTAATGCCGAGACTAAACCCAAGTCGGCTTTCAAAAATATTGCCTACGCTTCGCAGTTTTCTTGACAAACATATATGAGGTTGTTGCTACACTCTTTATTCGCAAAGGATGGTCTTTGGAGAACTTTGTCTTCTTCAAAGCACGGAAAAGTCAAGTTGACAGCAGTCGAGTCATCTAAATACCTCCATGACCTCAGCAGCAGAACTGAGATGCCTAGATTTCAACTGAATTGAAAAGCTTGTTCATACACTCACCATTTCGTAAGGGTCTTCCACTGAGCCTTCGAGATGTAGACGAACTACACAGCATTCACGTGGATGGGTAATGTCCCTCCTTCACGATAAAAAACCATTCTGAGGTACTATGTGAGATCATGTGTGATAACGAACCATTCCTTCTTACGGTTCTTTTTTGGATTGTTGGAATTTATCCAAAATGCTTCGAGAGTTCTGTGCGCTTAAGTTTTCGATTCCTTTGCGAGGATAATAATCTCTACCTAAAAATGTTCTCTGTTATGCCTCCATGTCCCTTTGCGCGGCTAGTGAAGTACTTGTTTTAACTCTAACTTTAGCAACTAGGTGTCGGTTTCTCTCGGGTAAAATTTGTGCCCTATCTGCTAGTTTATCAGTTCAAGATATTTGCACATCTTCTCCTATATAGAAGGGATGACAAGTCAATCATCTACAAATCCCCGGTAGAGTAATGGCCGGAGTTCGACAATTGGTGTTTCCACCGTGGACGTGAAGGCAATGACGCGCGTTGGTGCCAGTCGCTGTCTCAGAGCTAACCCTCTCATTCGTGCGTAGTATTTCTCACACCATCTAAACACTGAGCAGATCAGGCACTCCTTTAATAGTGCAATAAGCAGCTCAATCGAGAAACCACACATATTTACTGCTTATTCGTGCTGCATACGGAGCCCGCGGATGGTATGCATTGCGGAGTCATTCGACACGTTTGTGTAAAGTACGGTAACGTCCAGGGACTCCATCATGTATGCGATGTTTGGACGCGCGCTATGTAGACGATTTAAGAGCATCTGGGTAATCGTAAGATGAGACGGGTTCAAGCAACTGGATGAGTATCCCGTCTATGAGCCAAGCTATTCTATCACCGGGCTTGTTTACACAGATTGTGGCGGCGGTAGACGCACGATCGTTGGTGGATACTAATTTGTGAGATTTGGTGCTGCGTACTTACAGCACAAAATCTGTTGGTGATTCAATTTTAATTTGCGAATAAACTAATGGTTTTAAACCTGATGCGTTGACCATTACCACGTTGACCCATTCCGTGTTCAATCTTCGGTATCTGTTTTAAAATTTCTATTTTCTCAGCATACAACTACTATTGACTGATAGTCCTGTGCTGTTCAACACTGGAAGCTCACAGGCTTCGCGCATGCCACATTTTTTTTTACGACTGGAGGACTAGAGATCTCCCAGTGAGGGAGAAAGGTCAGCAAGACCTTTTTCTTATATAAAACACGTGGTCTCCACGATTTGAGGAACCATCACTCGACCACTCACTGTCAGCCGTCTATAAATTCTTGACCCGAGCAATCCTCAATAGGGCCATATGAGCAAGCGGAGATGTAACGCAGATTCAGTACGACAGATCAAATCCACAAGATGATGAGACTAGTCATAGAGTAAAACAGAGAGCTCTAGATCACATTCGTTAACTTAAAACTTAGTGAGCTGTATAAAAACTCCACAACCAATCATAAAAATCACTATTCTACAACGACATTAATACCGACGTAAAATTTTAGGTTCGGCAAAGCAATACCACCTCGCCAAAAAATAATTAGTGCCACCTTCGAGAACGTCATGTGAACACTGGGAGGAGAGAACGTGGGACTGAAAATCAATGGTCAGCAACTACACAATCTTCTATTTGATGATAACATCGTTCTTATAGCATCAACAAGGCGGGAACGAATGCTCGCCGACATTGGCAGTGCTTATGGATAGACTGGTCTTAGACTAAATCTCACGAAAGCGGTGTTCATGAAGAACGGAGCTCCAGCTACGTCTGTCCAAGTCGGGAAGTCAGCGTGATGAACGACTTAGTTCCAGAGTTGAACAAGAGGAAGCGAGCGGTTTGGGGGGATTTCAAGAGCATTGAGGATGTAGTGGAGAAAACAAGGAGCATTCAACTCCGTGCATACGTTTTTCAACTTCAGGATTCTCCCACCTTAACGTGCGCATCAGAAACCTGGTCTATACGCAGGCATGATGAAAGACCACTTAACGTTATTGAAGGCGCCGGATGTTAGGAGTACCCTGAATCACATAAGAGAGGGAAGGAATCCGATACTCTGACCTATGTCAACGATCAAAATAAATTGTCGAACATAAGGTGAGTCGGACACGTAATGCATCTGGGTGACAACCGATGGACATGAGCCGTTAGTGACAGCAACCCACGAGATTTCAAGCTTGATGAGTGATATTCTCTCACGTTGAAATAACTCGTGCGTACTCATCAAGAAAACAGCTACATTATTCTTGGGCGCACACATATGTCAAAATGTCGTGAATCTCTTGTAAAATCTTAGTCCAATATATAAGATAGCTATGAAGTAGTACAAAAAATTTATGATTATGTAATGATGTATTTACTACATATGTACTTGATACTTGAATAACCCGTCTTCAGTGGTTGCGCGGACCCCATCAAAATCTCCACTTTTGCTTGTTTAACCAGTGTGGTTCTCTGGAGTCCCGAGGCTAGCCTGGCTAGAGTCTGCCCCGTGTTGTCACCACCACAGACAGTCGCAGCCCTTGTGGATCAGAGGGGAATTTGCCACCATGCATACCAGGACGGCGGTGGATCCTGGTATTGGTTTACTCTTAGCTAGGGCTTCCTGATGAAAAACGCCGGTCTCCTTCACAGCTTGTGAGACAATGCCAAGAGACGAATCCACCCGCTGTACACCGCAGTCCGACACCAAGGAACACCTCCCAGCCACGACGAGGCGGTAAACCGTTGGGAGGACTATGTACAGTGTATTTTAATTTATCTGTATGCGTCCGGGTGTGTTCGTGTTGCCGTTTTTTTTTGTGCGTTAACGCATGTGATAGCATTAAATGGCAAACCAGAGTGTGATACAACGCAGTAACTGTGACGATGTGTTCGGTGGGCACCGCACGAAGATCGCAACCTTCAGAAGCGAGGAGTGGTGAAGAACAGCGTTGAGGAGCTTTCATAACCTAAACCGTCTTTCAGGTGGTTAAGGAAAGGCAGAAAGAGACGACAGTACGATGCTTTGCAGCGGATCCGTGAGAGGATTAAAATAGCCGGGGTGTTAAAAAGGCATCCATGATCTTCGTAGTTTGGACGATGACCTTCCTAAAATGTTACCTCACATCTCGGATAATGCTACAAAAATCGTTCTCACGTTTAGACAAGTTTGCTTGAGACATTAAACTGCCAATACTGGTTATGGACTGCATTAAAAAAAATAGAATGTGTGATTGACAGACCACTTCACTTCCAACGAAATAAATACAATTATAAAATATAAAACGCCGCTTAAAAAAGGGTCGTCTAGAGGAATCGGTAGCAGTGATTGAAATATGAACACTTTCAGAAGTCAGCTAGTTCGTAACCTCTTGTATGACCGTATTTGAACAAGGCAAAATTGCATAACATCCCATAACGCTAAAGACGTTGATTGCAGGAGTTCAGGTACAGGTGCGAGGACAAATACATTAGCGAAACGGATAAATCACTGTGCACTCGTATAAATGAACATCTATTCCGTAAACTTAAAGTTAAACCAAATATTCCACTAGGCTCGCACTAGGGGTGCAAAGACATAAAGGGGAAGATTTTGAAGTGGGAGTTACCACCTTCTCACAGAAGTCGAAGATTTCAGGGCGTTAAACTCTCGACGCATTCGACGTAAATACTAGAAATCAAAAATGAACCGCAGGGAGGAATTCCTCGCTATCAAGGGTGATCTCAGCGAAAATCTCAGACTGATCGTTTAAACGTGAAAGGGAAACATTACACATTTATGTGAACTCCCGTACAGTTGGCCTCCACGTGAAACACTTAGTGGATGGCCCTTAAAAGTCGTGACTGTGCGAAGAAGCTGTTTCGTTGCTTTCAATGCGATTGAAATGTAGGCTTCGTGATTTTTCTTTTGGGGTCATGAAGGCATCAGAACCTGACGATAAATATAGAGTTATTTGACTGATTAGATGCAGTCAACTTGAGCTTTTCATGCTCTGAAGGTGAAATCCACCGAAACGTCAGATTTTGTGGATAAAGAGTGCAGTAACAAACCCGTGTGTGCTTATCAAGGAAACGGCGGATTATTGATCAGTGCAGTGGTTAATCAAAAACCGGTCAAAGGAAATTAATAAGTTGCAAGTTACCTTGAAGCGATGGTCTCATCCTGTCAAAATCATCACCTCTCTTCGCCTTTGACTAAATTGGTTAGAAATTTTTGGTTTCAATTCCGTTATTCACGAAGTGAGAACAGTTCTACGTTATATAACGCACATGTCTCTTTAAAACTTCTCAGCTTCATCTGAAAGGATTCGAGTACGTCCTTCGGCGCCTCTACAGATGGAAACGCTACCACAACTGCTCGGTCAATTCGTGGTATGGTTTTTGATGATGGTCACGGTAGTAACGCCCAGCAAGCAAGGCAATCAGTAGGCATTTCTGAATACGTTCTAGTACATTCTTGGACAGAGATAGACGTGTGCGAAGTCATTCACTTCTTTACACTCCTTTCTTTTCTAGCGATGTCATATGGGTTATGAGAGGTGCGTGCAGTTCATGCTTTCAAAAAAAGGAACATAACAGCCGACCAAGGTGTCATTCCAGCCACTAGGCCATTCTTCGCCCTTCATAAATAAAGGGACTGCATAATAAAAAAAATTCGGACGGCACTTTTTTTACACGATCTGTCTTTCACATCCACTGAGCGGATGCCCAAGACTTCTCCATTCGATTCGTCTCCTCGCATACATCATCCACGGACGTCTTCCAATGTTTTATGTGTGGCTACGGCTGCTGCTTGAGGATTTTCATTTCGCCATGAATGCCGTTGAACGATGGTCAAGTAGATTCTCCCTGGATTCCTAGTATTGCCGGTCTAGAGTATTCTCACTTGGATTGCAATAAGTGAGTTTTTCTCAGAGATGTCTGGTACCAATTCTTTCCGACAACGGAGGGTGAGATGCTTAGCGAGATCGAACCAATACTGTGTCAGCGGTGATCGGCATCACTATCACTAGGGCTATGACCACCACTTTCCCACCACTAATTCCATACTGTGGTGTCAAAATCCTGTCTTCATTTAGCAGTAAATACACAAACAAACAAACAAATGAATAAGTAAATAAACAGAATGTTTTCAAATTGTTGAGCTTATCTGTTGAAAATTGTTAAACAGAATGTAGTCACATTTTATTTATTGCCTACAGTATAATGATGCTGAGATATCTGCAAAACTCCGAACCGTTGGCGTCTGCGGTGGGGATCGAACACGCTTACCCTTTCCAAGGGCTAACGCGTTCAGCACCACACCATTCTGGTCCTTCGTTTCGACTTTCTCTTATCCGTGTTATTGACTTATAGGTGCTATCAGCAATCACCCGTCACAGGGTAAAATATACAGACACATTAAAAATAGAAATGAGAGAGCAGGTGTTAGATACATCCAGGTTCTTTGAGTCGTTCTCCATTTATTTTAAACTAGAAGCCAAAGATGAAAAATTCGTATTGCTGATGGCAGTGGTAGATAGAAAACTGAGAAAAAGGCGAAACGAAGGACCCGCATGGTGTGGTGGTGAACGCGTTAGCCCCCGGAAAAAGGGTAATAGCACGTTCGCTCTCCACCGCAGACACCTGCGGTCCGGAGTTTTGCAAATATCTCAGCATCGTTAAAAATTCCTATGTTAGTACAAACAGACGTTCATGCTATCACAGATACATAAGACTGATGTATTTAACAATCGTAAAACAACGAGTCCAAATCACATGGGAATTCCATCAAAATCATCTACCATGGTGTCTGTACGAAAAAAAACAACACAATACTTTTTGTACTTTCCGAGTTAACTTCTTCACTAACTGTGGATTTAATTTGGATTTGAACCCCAGAACAACAAGATGCCTAGTTCTTACTTGAAATCGACCTGGAGGAGAACACACAGATCCCACAGCACTGGTTGTGCGGATCCCATAACAATTTCCCACTTTTTGGACTTCTGCTTGTTTAACCACTGTGGTTCCCTGGAGTCTGGAGATCAGCTTGGCTAAAGTTTGCCCCCAGGTCGTCACCACCACAGGCAGTTGCCATCCTTGTGGATCAGAGGTAAACTTGACACCATACGACTAGCTTTGATACCAGGATGGTAATGGATCCTGGTATTGGTTTACTCTTAGCTAGGCTTCCTGATGGAAACGCCGGACTCCTCAGCTTGGGAGACTGCCAGGGGATGAATCCCCCCGCTGTTCATCGCAGCCTGACACCCAGGAAGACCTTCCAGCCACGATGAGGCGGTAAACCGTTGGGAGGTCATGACATATTGCCCGCTCTTCCCTTGTCAGTAAGAATAAGAATAAGGAAATCGCTTAATAACACTTCGCGACTACACTTCATTGAACTCGACCAACAGCGAAGTATGGGGGAATTCGTAATGTGTTTTCTGTGAAAATGCGACGAATTTGTACGTTTCGAGTTAAAAAAGTCCGCATTATCGCGTGAAAGTGACGTATCAAAACATCGTTGTTCTTGTCATCTAGGAGAACCTGGCGTGGATTTCTTGAGTACTTCCAAGTTTTTTCCGCAGCTTTAAGAGTGCGCTTTATCTAATCAGCTTATTCCAGGACGGAGTTTCTTTTAACCTCGGCATCGATCAATGATTCGTTGTTGTTTTTATGAGCAACTAGGAGGTTGTTCTTGCAGCATTTTTCGTACACTAACACCTCTTGTTTGCTCAACAAGGCTATAAAGAATTGTTTGATCAATGCCGAGGTTAACAGAAAGTCGGTTGTGGGAATTACTGCGAGAGACGCAGAGGTAATCGACTAATTTTTTGTTCCGTATGAGCTTTCTACTTCTATTTCTTTCCAAGGAGCGCATGCGGGGCAGTAGTTGGAGGCGCTACTGTGACACACACGTGGAATCGACCCCCACCCATAGCCCACCAAATTGATATCATACTTGTCTGGAAGGATAGCAGCACTGGCTCGATACATCGGCAGGCCACCGAAAGTCATTGTAAAGACCAGATATGCATTCATTCACCTCCAACGATAATTAATGAAGAATGCAAGGCGCATTCCTCAGGGATGATCAACGCCGAGAGCTTTATCCTTTTATTGATTCTTTATGAGCTTTCTCTCTTGTTGCTGCAGAATTTCTAAATGAGTCTGAGGATAGCTTTTGCACAATCGTTACATTTCCCACTGTTCTTGACCTTGACGATATCAGTAGAGTTCACTCGATAAACGCTTTCATAACAGACAAGGCTCTACATCTATACAGCTATCTTCTTGCTTTCTCTTAATCTATTGTAGGCATTTTTTTCTGTGGGAGTAGAAGTTTTTGTTTCCATTGTACCATTCTACTTTGATGTTCTGCTGTTAAGGACTGAATGAGTTACAAAGTAGGGTGTCTCTTTTCGAACTCTGTTCCAGTATATCTTAAGGGACATAGTTCCATATCCTATATTAATCAGTAACAGCTCCAATTCCAGTATGTCTTATGGGACATAGTTACGGACTTATATTAGTCGATAACAGCTCCATACTTTTGTTGATTTTGTTGACTACGTATACTTCTTATGAACAACAGTTAGAGAAAAAAATTGTCTAGACGCTTTATTTGTTGACGTCATTGAATATGACCACTATAGAATATCTATTCGTAAACGTCCGATCAACACCTAGAATGCGGCAGTGGTGGTCCTCAACTTCATACATTTATGCATACAGCTGATTTGAAAGTATTGAGCTGTATTAAGTAGTCTCAGATACGAAGTTCTGTCTTGTTAAGGTAGAGAATGCGTCTAGCTCTACGTTTGTTTCGTCCAGCCGCTAATCAGAATGTCAACAATCCTAAACTTTGGCAGGATCCTGTGTTAGGATATTTTGAAACTCATGGTGTGTTCATTCTGACTAGACCCATTTAGTAGATTGGTTTTAGTTTTCAGTTTGATGTTGCAGGAAAGACAGAATTCCTTCCCGGACAAGAGTATAATCTTACGGACGATGAAAAGAAAGCGGTCCTTTGGAGATATCGTGTGAAAGAGATATTGAAGAAAGAATACCTGCGCCGTGAATATGATCCGCATAACTTCAAATACAAGGTTTGATTGTGACTGACCTCCAGCTTTATTTTCATTTTTCGGTGTTTCGGTTCCACTCTGATAAGCCGACAGTTAGAAATATAGATGGTAACTCACAGGAACCTCCCAACGGTTTATAAGTAACGTATTGATGTAATCCATTCTCGAAGCAGAGTTGGTGTTTTTTGCTTGGCCAGTTTCTCGTTTTCAGCGTCAGGCGTTTCCATCAGAAGAAGAACAGCTAAGAGTAAACCAATACCAGGATCCGTCACCGTCGTGGTACCAAACCAGTCGCATGGTGGCAATTCTCCCTTTGATCCACAACGGCGGCGACTACTTGTGGCGGTGACGACCTGGGGCAGACTTTGGGGTGGATTGACTTCGAGACCATAGGGAACCACAATGGCTAAACCAGCAAAACTTCAAAAAAAATGGAATTTATGCTGGGATCAGTACAACCAGTGAAGACGGGCCTTCCACGTATCCATAAGTAACGGAAAGCAGTTTCCTTCTTGAAGAACATCTTCACCATGTTGAGGACATTTCGCTCTTGAATTCAAATTTGAGCCATCCAACTTGAAGAAATCTCGTAATCCAAGTTTGTGATACACAGTTGTTCGTTGTCACTACGTAAGGTCTTCGTAGCCTGTTGAGTCGAATCTGCTTAAGTGGAGTAGCGCTGTAATGAAATTTCGTCATTCTGCGGGACCCTTATGTAGAGGACTATTGTTGATGTGTTGTCTTCCATTTCGATGTGTTTTTAACGGTGGCGATGCATCCTACAGCAGTGGATCATGTATTAGCTAGCACATAGCACATTCTTTTGTAATTTCGATCGTTCATTCTCAATATAGTACTTCTTGAAGAGGAAAAGTCGAATGATGTAGCTTATGTTACAGGAGGGTGTTGTCATGGATCCAGCTATGTTTCGATGGTACTCGGCTGACATGACGCAGGCAGAGTTCTTCCGACTCACTCCTAGATCAGTCTTCCTATATATGGGATCTGTATTTTTGTTTTTCTACATATACACTCGTCTTGTCTTTATTCCCGTGGTAGGTTTTCGTTATTTTTGCCACCCCAATTATTTCATCGTTTGTTATATGACATATAAAATTTTTTCCACTTCACAGTTAGTATTTGTAAACTTTATATGCATATTTTTCAGGACAAGTCCAATGAAGCTTGTCTTGACGGTGATCTTTTGTGGTGGGATCGTCAGCAAGGTCGCATACTCTCAACGTCCGGATCAGGAAAGTTTGCACCTATGATTGGAGTAGATTTTTAGGCTCATACGATCTTACTGTGTGGTCTCCATTGTTTGATATAGATTCGAGATTCAATTTGAGTTGTCCTTTATAACTTTAGATGCTGTGGGCAGAGTGTTCTTTGAAAATAAACATAGAAAATCTTATTTGGTGATTGTTCTTCGTATTTACGATCATTATATTTTCATCATGAATTCTGTCATAAGTATCTAGATATTCTTAAACTAGTAGGTTGGATGGTAGAAGTTAAAGCGGTGCTCAAACAAGCAAAGAAGCTTCTTGGAGAGTGTCAAAATCAGGATGCGCTAAATGTTCTGCAGGAACTCCTTGACGATGACGTTGAAGACTACATGCTATTTTGCTTTGCTGCGCTGGCTTGTGCTAATTTAGATGATGTTAGTCGGGCAAAAGTTTTATATGAGAAGGCTATACTGTTGGACTCTAAAATGCCTATTGCGTGGCAGGGTTTGTATAAGTTGTACAGTTCTGGGAAATTGGCTCTTGACGATCGTTCTATCGAAGTGTGCACTCGTCTTGCTGCACTGAGGTTGTTTTACATGACTACAACTATAAAATCTTGCTTTGGGAATACAGAAGGCATCACTGTTTTTTTAGAAAAGCATTTCTTTTTTAATTTCTAATTTTTCATTTCCTGTCTACTTTTCCATGGCAGGGTACTGTGTAATACAGGGGGCCTCAGTGGTGCAGTGGATTGACTACACGTGAGCCTTCGGAAAGGGTAGTCACAGGTTCGAAGCTCACCTGGGATTCCGAATTTTGTAAATATCTAAGTTCTTTTATTCTCCGAAATGCTTGGGATGTTTAGATCTTTTTAAGTAAGTATTTTATTTACTAGATTTGTCGAAGCAAACCTTGCTTGGTATTATTTCCAGTGACTTGGACGAGAAGCGGCAGGCAATTGAGGATTGTCGACGTAGATTCTACTTTGATCTTGGTTACTATGATCAGCTACAGAATGACCTTGGTACAGATTCTGTTTTACATGGACGTATTATCGAAAGACTAGCGGGAAAGGAAGTTATGTCTTCAGCAGAGACATTGCTAGTCGGTCTTCATGATGGAGTAGTTCTGTCACTTTTGGAAATCTATTCAGTGGTGTAATTTTCAGTGTAATGTCGTCTTTAACGAAGTTAAGGATCTACTTCCACTAAATCTTGGATGGAATTTGCTGTATTGTAAACTCCTTTACAAGGAAGGGAATGAAGAATGGCGTAAAGCAGTTTATGATTTTTGCAATTGCCATTCCTATGCTGATATTGTTTGGATTCGAGAACGACTTTTGGACATGCTTTCAACTGAATACTTCTGTGATCTCAAGATTAACGCTGAAATTGCAACTTTGTATAACCAGAGCAAAGTCTCACTAGGTGATGTGGAGGAGAGAGCTAGTCAGTTAATAATTTTTCTAAGGGAAAATGACATATCAGGTGCATTAGACATTGTTGATGGTTGCACGGATTCGCTACTTACGTTTTTACCTCTCTCCATGTTTTCTGTACACTTACTTGCTGAGGTGGAGAACTGGGAGCAAGTTATTCAGGTTTTGAATTGGATACAATCACGAAAGGTTGATAGTCGTTGTCAAGATGTGGCATCATGTTTGAAAATAAGAGCGTTTTTGGGAATGAATAACGTTGACGAGGCGATAAGGATTCCTTGTCCATCGTCTTGTGTTCTGCCGTCGTTTTCCCTCGATTCTGCGGGTGTTAAACTCCTGAAAGGAGAGAGTTTAGATGAATTGATTGAACACTATGGTCCATCATCTATGGACGCAAAGCGTATCCGTGTTCTGCGTGCAATAAATGATGGGACCCCTGAAAATGCGCTAGTAGACGCTGAGAGTATTTTAAACAACGAACTAGCGTCGTGGCATGATTTAATTCTCGTGGCTGAACTGAATATGGCTTTGTCGAAAGACGCAACGTCGTTATTGGTAAAATCAGCAAAGATGAATCCGCGTTCAAGTCGTGTGTTCTTTCTACTTGGTAAGACGCTCTGTCGCAAAAACCCGCTAAAGGCGAGATCTTGCCTTGAAAGAGCCGTTAAAATTCGTCCTACGAACGAAGAGTACGTTAGGGCACTTGATGACGTTTACTGCGAAGCAGGAGAATCGATAGAACAACGCCTATCCTTACTCAATGGACTTTGCGCACACCGGAAACCGTTGTGGGTCAGGAAAAGAGTGGTTGAATTATGCAAGGCTAAGAACGATTGGGATACAGTTATTTCTGAACTTCAACACGTTGTTCGAGAAGTCACAGATGACATCGTTAGTTGGGCTGGTTTAGCAGAAGCATATTCATGTCGTGGTAATTTACAGTCATCTGTTAACGCATATGAACGGGTGTTGGAAATAGACCCTGAAAGCGACTATGCAATTTGCCTTATACAAGTGTTGGTGCGCATGCACAATCTCACCGCGGCGGCTGAGCGATGTGTTCGATGGCGTTCATGTCATGGACAGGATTCTGCTTTGAAAAATGCTGTTGATTTACTGGATGTGCAAGTACAGCTTCGTTTGTTTGACAATACTCTGAGTGATGAACGTTACAAATATCTGAAAACTGCATTTAATTTACTAGACAGTGTGGTCTCTGAGAAACCCAGAATCTCATTAGCGTACAAGTTAGCTGCGGACGCCCTTTTTCGCGCCTTGAAATTCCAAGATGAGCTGATGACGAATCTTGGGATCCCAGCCAGTTGGTCAGTATCTTGTCGGCTGTCTGCTATTCGCTCAAGCATAATATTCTACTCGGTTGCACTACATTTGAATCAGGGAAATCCCTGGGCATGGAACGATTTGGCTGTTGCTCTGCTTTATTCGGCTCATCTCAACAATTCATCTGAAGATGCTGTCAAGTGAATGTTAATTCTATCTTTTTAAATCTGTGGAAAATACTGTTTAAACATGATTTGTGCCGCACAGACTTGTCCACGTGAAGGTTACATGGCTTTCAAGGTTACGTGATATTTGTTAAGATGGTGGTGGTTTTGGACGAAAGCCAAAAATGAGCATATACTTAACCCGGTCCACAGGCGGGTTTAATGAAATGAGCGTTTCTCTCTGTTGCACCGGAATAGCTTATACCTAGCGTGTACAATTAGTCGCATTCATGGAAATGTAAGCGGTTTTCTTTGTATACACGAGGATTGTATTTTGGATACGGAGTCGACTAGGAGCGTGAAGTCAAGTGATGGAAGTATAGGAGAAGACACAGGATCTCTTCCAACAAATAAATTTCATACCTACTCCGCCAGAGCCAAACGAACCGCTCTTCGATGTCGCTTTCTCGGAAGCAGTAACAATAAAAGGTCTCAGACGAAGTGTTGTGATCTGTGAATTTCTCGTGGAGCGTAACCCACTTACTAGCAAAGGAATTAGTAAAGGAGCATGCTTGAGTCGTTTGATGAACATTTGTGACAAAAAGGATTCATTTCATGTTGTGTACGTCTGGTGGACAAGAGACACTGTGCACTATTTTCATCACACCTGTTTTCGATGATTTATTTGGGTACACGGAACGTCTTTGCTGTATTCTTTTGTTCAGTTGATACTTCCCAGCTACTTTTTATCACACCGTCTTCCCCATCAATTCTGCATGGCATGGTGTGAGAAATTTTCTATTCTACACTTAACGATTACTCGTTGTGTCAGTAAAATAACAGAGAAATCGAGGAATTACAAATGATGCGGTCGATGACTAACGTCGCTGACGTCGTAAAACTTCTTGTTCTTTTAAAATTTGTCGCTTTTTCTACAACTTGTGAAATCCTACTAGACCTCTGGACTTGAACGGACAAAACAGGACATTAAGTGCAATGCGAGAAATTTAATCGAAACGTGCTAAAATGTGCTGATGAAATCACTAACACATTAAGGGCACTTGAGTGCTTGCGGAAGGCGCTTAGCTTATGCAAGTGTTTTCAAATGCGATCACATTTCTGGACGCTTATTGCCGAAGCCGAAAGATTATCGGCAGTTGAAGGAGGACGGAATGACGCCCCATTGTCGGCAGCGTTGCAACAGCATTACCTAGTTCGTGCGCTTCAGCTGAATAAAGCCAACGATGAAGCTTGGTTACGACTTGCTTTGCTTTACTACACTAATGGAGCGATGGACCAAAGTCATATGGCAATTGAAACCGCGCTCAAGCATAATCCACAACTAGCTGAAGCGTGGTGTGCTTGGGCACTGAAAGCGGACTCAGAGGGAATAATCCATGAGGCAATGGACATGTTTAGACACTCCATCTCAATAAAACCAATCGCTTCTGCAGTCATGAAGTACACGGCCTATCTGTGTGGAACAATGGAAAGCAACAAGTTTGACCCTGCTACCGTGATGATTGATTTCAACAAAGTACTTCTTCTCCGTGATGGAGTTGAATCACGGGACAAAAACCTATTATTGCATATGGGTGTCTTGGCAGAGTTATTTGGTCATTATGATGATGCTGTCGTTTGTGTGTCAAAAAGTGGCCACGATGGACATCATTTGCAAAGAGCACAATTGAAGGCAGGCCAAGCTGTCTCCAATCTTGTGGAGCCACTGCGGAACTTAGGATTGCTATGTACTTTATCTACAGAGGAACTATTCAGTCTTTTAAAAGATGAACAACCGCTGTACAAAGAGTTATTTGCCCGAATAATTGCTCCAAACGCTGAGGGATTGCAAGAATTGTATAATATTCACGCGAAACTCATTTCTGTCCCTCTTGTTGTTGCTGCTATTATCCGGTTCGAAATGGTTGGTGTTTGTTTTTACTTTTTGTAGAAAATATGTTCGAAGTTTTTGCAATGCCACTAATATCTTTGCAGAGTTACATAATAGAGTTTTTTAATGTCAAGCATTAAGCCTATCTGTGATCAAGCAGTTGCTGTGCTACACGATGTTCTCCCGCGTCATGAGTTGATTGACGTCTTTCCAACAGTTATGCCTGAGGGAGTGGATAATGGATTGAAATATGTAGAACAGGATGGAGAGGAACCATTCCGCTATAGTCACTATGTTGCGAAGCCTCTCTGGGAAATACTTCGTAAATGTCGTGATCAATTAGAGAGCGATGAGCAACTCAACTCGGTTCAGCTGTTTTCGTTTTGATTTCTAGTTTTGATGCGGGTTGTTTACATACACTATTAATGAATATTCATTTCATTTGCGTTCATTTTCAAGATGTGATTTTCTTGGGTACTACGGCACTTTTCACTTGTGTTAAACTCACTTTCGTTTATTTTGTTTGTAGTGTTACCAGCTAGGTCCTGTGTAGCGTAGAATGGCTAACGAGCTAGAGATTGAACAGGAGATCATAGCGCAAGGTGATCACGTTCGCCAACTCAAAGGTGACCCTTCTGCATCAGAGGTTAGCGCCCATTTAAATCCATTTCGAACCTTTTTGTTATTGTAGTACATTACATACCTTTTTTACTATTGCTTTACTTCGGTTCATATAGTTGACCTTTTGATTCCTTTCGTATCACCCGAAGTAATGTAATTACTTTGTGGCCCTTCTTTATTTAAAAGTTGAAACTGTTGGAATCGATATGTTACAGGATGCGAAAAAAGAAGCTATTGAGAGACTCTTAAGGCTGAAGTTAACTTATAAGGAGATAACTGGGAAAGAATATGCAGCGGTTACAACTCATAGGCAAAAGGAGAAGAAATCTGCAGTTAACAAGAAGCAAGAACTAAAGACAGATGGAAAAAAAGTGACGAAGTTGGGGATTGAAATTTCAAAAGATGAAAATTACTCTGAATGGTACAGTCAGGTGAGTTCTAAGCATTCTTAGTGAAACTCAGCCGTTGAACCTAAGCTCTAGTACGCTGGTGACTCATTTAACCTGAGTCCACCAACAAGAAGTTATGTTGACTTCGTGCACTTGTATATGATATTCATTCCCCTTTATAGGTAATAACGAAGGCAGAAATGATTGAATACTACGATGTGTCCGGATGTTATGTGCTGCGTCCGTGGTCATTCGCGATTTGGGAAGCCATTCAAGTACTTTTTTGTGCTCTCTGAATCATTCGCGACTATACGGATTGGTTTTAATACGCATATATTCGAGGATATTTACGCTTTTCTGCTTCAAGCAAACAAATTCCATCTCGTTGTTAGCTTTGTTTATTCAACAAAAAGCCAGTAGAATCTTAAGAATTTGCCAATAAGTATTACATAGTTTATTGATTGAAGAGTGAATTCTGTGTGAATTTATTATCAATTACATAGTTTCTTTATTGATTGAAGAGTGAATTCTGTGGGAATTTATTACCAAAGGTTTTTTTTCGGCCAGGGAAGCAATTTAACAGGCGAGATTTCATCCAACAGAAGACTATAGTGTTCTCCAATACATATTTGCTATTTACAGTTAGCGTGCTTGCATTGAAAACATTGAAAGTTCGGTTTCGTTTTCTATTTTTTAAGATCTTGGTTTTGAGCACTCAGACTTGGAATACTATTTTAATAAAGTTCCTGTTTTCCTAGAGCAGTAGGGCGAAATTTCTTCTGTCAATACGACCGTTTGTTAGCACTTGAAGTGCTCTTTCTATTAAAAAGTTTCAAAAAACCAGCATCCATCGTCACGATTGTGGTGATATAATCAGAATAGAGAACGCAGTTATTCTAGGCATGGTTTGATTGTGGCATAAAGAAATTGGGAGTGAAGAACTGCTATTTCCCAATGTTCGTAAGTAGCGCTGCTTTGGAACGTGAGAAGACACACATTGCTGATTTTGCCCCGGAGGTATGACATTTGGCGTTCTTGTTTTTCTAGAAGTCGGTCTCAATGAATTATTCGATCCTTCTAGTACTTCATTGTGATTTTTTTTGGTTTTTTTTTGTACCACGTTTTTCAGAACATGTCAGTAGAACATGCTTATGATTTTCAGGTTACTTAGCGATCAATTTCAGGTCGCTTGGGTAACTCGTGCTGGGTCTTCTGAAATGGCAGAACCTGTCGCAATTCGCCCAACTTCTGAGACCGTTATGTATCCATCTTATAAGAAATGGGTGCAATCTCACAGAGATCTGCCTATTAAACTTAACCAGTGGTGCAACGTCGTTGTTGGTTCTTTTTCCCTTTCTTTTCTTATTCGGACACTATCAGCTTTGATCTGGATAGCAGTGATTTGCAGAGATGGGAGTTTAAGCATCCCACACCATTTTTACGTACCCGCGAATTTCTTTGGCAAGAAGGTATCTATTTTAGTAATTGTAGCTTCATTTCTATTAAAGAAACTGATTGTATCACAGGGCATACGGCTTTCGCAACTAGAGAAGAAGCAGAAAAGGAGGTGTTTCAAATTCTTGATCTCTACGCCGGTGTTTATATTGATCTCTTAGCAATACCTGTTATTAAAGGCAGAAAGAGTGAAAAAGAAAAATTTGCTGGTGGTGATTTTACAACTACTGTAGAAGCATATGTGCCGTGTAATGGCCGTGGTATTCAAGGAGCAACATCCCATCATCTTGGACAGAACTTTTCGAAAATGTTTGATATCTCATTCGAAGATCCTGTCAGTGGTGGGAAGGTTATTGCTTAGAAGTCGTCTTTAACCCTAGTGTTTTTTAGGTGTATGTCGAAATTTTTTAACGTTTCCAGGCGTACGCATGGCAAAATTCTTGGGGTCTATCTACGCGCACAATTGGTGCTATGGTGATGATCCATGCAGATGACAATGGACTTGTTCTGCCTCCGAAAGTTGCAGCTGTTCAGGTATGCTTGAAAACATCGCTTACCAAGCGAAACTTAAAATTGGACAGTTATCTAACAAAAATGTGGATCGGTAGATGATAACAATTGGCATATGTGCTACATGACGTCCATATTTTTACGCAACTTTTTTTTGGAACACTTTAGGAAGACTTCAAACTTGACAGTTTTACGAGTGACATAACCTGATCTTTATAATGGTTTAAGATTCAACCAAAATATCAGGAGAAGTAACTACTGATATGTTGTAAACAGTGAAAATGTTTCGTCTGTTACACTTTATAGTGTTGAGGATTTTTCTCAGGAATTTTGCTTAGGTAATCGTTTTGCCTGTTGGTATTACTGCCCAAACGCCAGATGAAGAACGGAAGCGTATCATGAGAACAGCAGAAGAACTGGTAAAATTCCTTGTGGATGTTGATATACGGGCTGAAGCAGATCTTAGGTACGCATTTTTTTTAATTGGTCAAGATATTGACATGACGGAGGCTATGTACTACCTGTTCTGTCATTAACAATGAAGCTGTTCGAACAGCCTCCAGTGAAGTGTGCACCGATTAGTGTCGCATGCCAGAGTGATTTGTGCTAGGCCAAACAATACAAAGATCTTGGTGTCTTCTACTGAAATCTTTCTTGAAGAAATTCGATCGTAGAATTGATGCTCTTCTTGTTGTATAACTGATATTTTTGTGTAACCTATCAGGATACTGATGGAACATCTAGAACCGTTTTTTTTCGGATGAACATTGTTCTTATTAGGATGAGGTTTAGGCCGTGCAGGCCGATCTTTCTACGCACGCTTAGGAAATCAACATAACTTCATTCTGTTTGCTTGATGTTGTGGTGTAATGTCATTAGCAGAGCGGAATGTTGTATTTTCTAGCCAACGGCATTCATTTATTTCAAGAAAAGGTTTAGAAAGATGGTTCTAGTTGGTGTTGAATCTTTGAGTGACGGTATTACCTCGTATGTCCCATTTTTTACATCGACGATTATGTCGTCGTAAAATGGCGAATCTCTGAAAGGTTTTGGAGTCGCACCAGTACGGTGTCAAAGTTGCTTATGTCTTTCCTCACAACTAAATCGAAAGCACTTTTTAAGTCGATAAATGTAAGATATAGTGGCATCTTACTTTACTCATACCTTAGAGACTTTGCGTTTGTGGTCCATCACATTTTTCTTTTTTACAAAACTGTACTTATTCCCATGACTGAACTTCCTCCAGACCATGTGCTAAACTTGTTCAGCATTGAGCATAACTGTGATAAAGGGATTGTAGACGATAGACGGCAGGCAGATTGAGCGATAGCTGCTGTAATCTTGTAGATCTCCGTTTTTGTACAACCTTATGGTCCTTTTTGTTTTTTCTCAACAACATTGTTCTACTGGTTTCACACTGTTCTATGTTATTTTCATCCTGAAAAGTAATGTTTGAGAAACGGAACTAGTATAATGCGGGTGTATTCGAACTGGCACTAACTACTTCGACTCCGTCGCAACTCTCTACAATCAAGAGAGAATATTGTGGGATTCGCTACTGTGTAGACTCTAATGTGTGGAACTTATTCGCTTTAGTGATGAAGAGCAAGCTAGGTGTAACTTTTTCCAACCCCACGGCGAAACAGTTTGCGCTACAAACATCCCTCTTATCCATGTACATGTATATTATATTAATGTGTTTGTAAATTATCCTGTACCCTTTATGTATGTGAACGATGAACATAATTGAAAAACATTTTTCTTCGGGTTTTCAAGTTATATTAACTTGTTCAATTTAGAGAGAACTATTCACCTGGTTGGAAATTCAACCATTGGGAGTTGAAGGGTGTGCCTATACGACTTGAGGTATGCTAGTTGCATGTCGTTATTTCTAGATGATTCAAATGCCCTTACGTTCGGAGGTTGCTGAATATTTCCTTCGTTAACAGAGATTGTGTATTGTAGATTGGTCCTAAGGATTTGGCGGCAGACCAGGTTACAGTTGTGTTACGATACAACGGTCAAAAGCATGCAGTAAAATGGTCACGGATTGTTGACGAATGCAAACGACTTCTAGAAGAAATTCATACCAATATGTACAACAAAGTGTTGGCTGCACGGGATGCTCATATGAAGATTTGCTACAACTTTGAGGAATTGAAACAGCTTTTGGATGAGAAGTTTATCTTGCTGTCTCCGTTTTGTGGTGAAATTGCTTGCGAAGATGAGATCAAGAAAGCCAGTACGAGGGAGGAAGCCGATGGTGGAGCGTCTTTAATGGGAGCAAAGACTCTTTGTATTCCTTTAGAACAGCCAAAGGAAACGTTACCAGACCAATGCATCTTCCCAGCCTGTAAGAACAAAGCCCGATTCTTCGCATTATTTGGACGTAGTTACTAGAACATAACCTGTTTTTTGAAATGACTTCTTAATATTGTTTATTACTTTGATATTCGCTTTGTGGGGGTGGACTCAAGAGTCCTTATGGTGGTGTTGAAGTCAATTGTTGTGCAAAAAAAGTAACATCAAAGTAAATCAATCACAGTTAAATATATGGTATTAGTTTCATTTTCTTTTCAGCCGTAGTTTTTCATTCACCAAGCAGTTATGTTTGATTTTTGCATTCTGGGCATTTTTACGTTTAGAATTGCCAAGGAATACTGCTTAACTTGGTTGTTGCTTTGTGATAAATGGTTGCATAATTGTTCGTATAGCGTTGTTTCATGTGATAAATGTTATCTGGAAAACTGGTTCTTCCGATTTCAGCCAAGATAGGGAAGCAAGCGCACCCTGATTCTTACCTATTATATACCTTTCTATCAAGAGCCGTCGCTTCACCTTCAATGGATTTCCTCTCTTATTCTATTATTTATGAGTTTCACTTGAAGTACTTGTATGTGTTTCTGGAGATGCCGTTGAATTTCGCTTCTATTAACCCGGATTTTTGCGGATTTTGTGGTGCCATTCTGCAAACTCCACAGTTTGCTCCATCCAACGTCACCTGTAAGGTTTGCGGCTGTGAGTGGCTTGTGCGCGAGAAACGTAATGAAGTGGTTTGCCGGATTGAGAAGATATACGAACGAACGGTAGCGGACACCGAAGGAGTGGCACATGAGCATGGAGGAGATGCTGTAGTGGAACACGTTTGTAGCAGGTTAGTCAAGTTGCCGATGATGGAAGTAGTCGAAGTTCTAGTTTGTTGGGATCTCTTAATTAGGGCAGGGAAAAGAATAATGAAAATATCTTTGAGTTAGGGAAAGAAACGAAAGGTAGGTAGTGCTGTAAAATTTCAGATAGTATATAACTTCGGTGTACTTTTTTAAGAAAATTGTGCTCAAAAGTATAACTGATATATCCATTGCGAATTGTCAGCACCAAT
The DNA here is from genome assembly GCA_018806985.1 of Angiostrongylus vasorum. Taxonomy (NCBI): domain Eukaryota; kingdom Metazoa; phylum Nematoda; class Chromadorea; order Rhabditida; family Metastrongylidae; genus Angiostrongylus; species Angiostrongylus vasorum. Next base: position 1,221,250 of record JADANN010000390.1, read on the forward strand.
TCTAAACGATTTCGGTGCGATAAAGGTTGAGGATTTGTTTTGCTCTACGTTAAACCAGAGATTTCGTTCACTGTGTAGAACTGTGCAGTTTAGGTCAATTTCTTGGTTACTGAAAATTCGATGTAGACTTTTACCATCAATAAGGTCGAAGTAGTTTACCTAAAAGGATGCTTCACGAAGCACATGCTTGATTTCTTGTTAATTTAGTGGACATTTTTTCCTTTTCTGTGCAATAGTATGAAAAGTATTTTTTTTTAAAAATAGTATTTTCCCAGACGTTTTTAGTATGCGGAGTTTTTGTATACTGTTGTGGTGTCTTCAGCGTTGTGCATGATTTCGCTTCTAAAATTAGCTGAATCAAAAATCGGTAACGACGTTATTTTACTGAAACTTAGTTTAATTGAGGCGTTGAATAAGTACCTCGCACGCCTTTAACATCGTTTTGTAGTAATCAAAAAGATGAGGAACGTTTCACTCGAATCCTTGGTGCCATCGTTATAAAACTGAGTACTTAATTCAACCTCAATGATGCTGAGAAATTTGGAAAACTCCGGACCGCACGTGTCTGCGGTGGGGACCGAACCTGTTATTACTATTTCCGAGACCTAACGTGTTCGCCACCACACCATGCGAGTCCTTCATTTAGCCGTTATCTCAGTTAGTTTTCTTTGTAACGGTGCCATCAGCAATCATCCATCAACAGTATTGATCTAGGGGATCCCAAATCAGCATTGAACACCTGGAGTCCGGAGTTTTGCAAACACCTCAGCTTCATTGTGGTTGAATTTTTGTATAATATCCTGAGGTGAAGACTTGTAGTAGGCAGTAAATAAAAAAGTAAAAGTGAATATATAATGTTTACTATTTTTTTCCTCTAAGTTATGCAAGGAGGGGGAAGATTTTCTGCGGTTTAGGAAGCAGTTGTTTCTATTCCTGTAAAGCCTGAATGGATTATACAGTGCTGGTTTCTGTTCCCATGTCTAGTTTTTGCAGATGTGGACACAACAAGGCTTCCTACTCAACTATGCAAACTCGATCAGCAGATGAAGGTCAAACCGTTTTTTACACCTGTTTGAAGTGCAAGAGAAAGGACATAGAATACTCTTGATGCATTTTGTTTACTTCTATGCGTAGATAATTGTGCTTAGCTTTTGTTTGCTTATAAACTATCTTTCTATATCTCTTTTAAACGAGATGTCGATTTCGATTCCATGTTTGTCTTTCGTTTTATTCGCTCGGTGTAAAATTAACAGTCAGGTGACAAAAATGTCTCGTGGAAGTAGCGCCGGTTTTGATCGCCACATCACCATCTTCTCACCAGAAGGACGAGTGTATCAGGTAGGAACAACTTGCATTGATTAGATATCTTTTAATTTTAACTTCCGAGTTTAATGTGCACTTCAAGCGAAATGATTTCTAATTCTTTGCAGGTTGAATATGCGTTCAAAGCAATTAACTCTACCAATCTCACTGCAGTAGCTGTTAAGGTAAGTTGGGGTTGATGCTATTAACCATCTATACTTTTGAATTCGGGTTTACCTTTTTTTTCAAGGGTGTCGATACTGCTGTAATAGCTGTCCAAAAGCGAGTTCCTGATAGCCTCATTGTTGCTGATTCGGTAACATCGATCTATCAGTTGTCACCTACTGTGGGATGCTGCGCTATTGGAATGATACCAGACTGCAAGTTCCAAGTTCGACGTGCTCAGATGGAAGCTGCTCAGTGGAAATATCAAAATGGTTATGATATGCCATGTGAACTTCTTGCAAAACGTATGGCTGATAAGAACCAATATTATACACAAAACGCTGAAATGAGGAGCCTTGGATGTGCAATGATAATGATATCGTTCGATGACGAAGATGGAGCAGTAGTTTTCAAAGTTGATCCAGCTGGGTACTATCGCGGAATGAAAGCAGTGTCTGTTGGTGTTAAACAGGTGATGTGTTTTCTTTTATTCTTATGTGTTTCAGTACTTAACATATTTTGCAAAAAGAAAAAACGGACCTATTCTTCTCACTTTGTGATAGCTTTCAAAAACTTCTCTAAAAGTTTACTTAAGGTTACAGCATCATCGTTCCTGGAGAAGAAAATTAAGAAGAAGTCAGATTTGAATCATGATGAGGCAATTCAGCTTGCCATTGAGGCCCTTCAGAGCAGTCTGGGTATTGAGACACGTTCAAAAGATCTTGAGGTCGTAGTAGTTTCGAAGAAGGACACGAGCTTTAAGTCAGTTTTTTTGCTCTTGTTCTATTGTGTTACTTCTCTTTGACTTTTCTTTCAAGAATGATTTAGTAGTCCTTTATGAAAAACCATGTTTAAAGCAGACTACATCAACGTATATGGCTACGTTTTTTTAACGTAACGTTAACACAAAGTGGACTATATATATATATATATATATATATATATATATATATATATATATATATATATATATATATATATATATATATATATATATATATATATATATATATATATATACATTGGTATCAATCCATGCGTGAGGCGGATTCGGATTGCAGACTGATTTAAATTCGGTGTTTTGTTATTTCTTAAATTATAAAAGGTAAAAATCCGAGTGTTGATCAATCCTTGAGGATGCGCCCCGCATTCGACTTCTCCAGTCATTGTTCTAGATAACTGAGTGCATATCTGACCTTTACAATGACTCGCGGTGGGCTAGCGATTTATCGAGCCAGCGCTGCTATCCTCCCGGACAAGTCTGGTACCAATTTGACGACCCAGGAGGGATGGAACGTTTGGTGAGCCTAGGGCGTGGGGATCGATCCCATGTATATTACAGGGCGCCTCCGACTACTGCCCAACATGCGCCCCCTTTGTTATTTCTTAGTTAATAAAACAGAACCGTTTGGAAACCTGCAACGTTTGTTGTTGTTGTTGCTAATATTAGCACTGTTGCACTTTTATTTCACTTTGATATTGCGAATTTTCTTTCAGGAAATTGACGAATGATCAGGTCGATCATCATCTCAATGCCATTGCTAATCGGGACTAAATACACTTGTGTTTTCTACGTGCTGGTTTGCTTCATAATTGTCACCGAATGTTAGTCGTAAGCAGTACAGCTGCACGTTGTTTACTAATGAAATACTTGTTAATTTAATGGTTAAATGTCTCTTCTATACAAACTCGATGAATAAAGGAATTTCTAGAATTTGCGTTATTCGTAAGAAAGTAAGTGTCATAAGTGATCAATATCTGTTGTTAGTTTGCAAACAGGATAGGGTATAAAGGGTCTCATACAGATGTCAGACGATGAATTTGATGAAACAGAGCATGACAAGTTATTGGCTAGTGTTTTGGGACGCGAAGAGCAGGTCTCGATCAAAAAATCCGCGAAGAAGATTACTAGCGACTTACTTATCAATTCGGTCAAACATGCTAAGGCAGCCGCATCATTAGCGAAGGAGAAGTTGGAGTTAGAGAAAAAAGAGGAGAAGAAGGTGGGCGCAAGTCAAACAGTTGCCGTCCCAGTCCATCGACAAGCCAGCGAACGGATTAAGGGTGCTGTCGGATTCATTGAACTCAAGTGGGTTAGAATTGTCATTATGAATTGACTTGAAATAAGCTGTTATTTTTCTGTCTTATTTGCTTTCTGACGAAGATGTTTCGAAGACACTTTTCCAGTTATGATAAGGTTTAAAGTTTTCGAAGTCTGAATTGTGTAAAAACAAATAAATTCATTCATCATAAATCGTAATACCACATTTCTTTTGAAACTAGCAACAATATGTTGTCCGCAGTTACAGTGAAACATTTAAATTTTAAGCTTCATCAGTTTTTATGTAGTTAGGTGCATCTTTCGTAATTTTATTTATTAGTATTTTTGCCGAAAGCGATTTAGCTTACGTGAAATTTTACTTTGACGATCGACATTTGTGAACTCAACTATTCTTAGGAAGGATAGAAAGCCTTCGGTGTCAATCGTTCCCTGAGGTATGCGCCATACATTCGACTTCATCAGCATCGTTGGAACTGATTGAATGCATATTTGGCCTTTACAATGACTCACGGTGGCCTACCGATATGTCGAGCCAATGCTGCTATCCTCTCAGACAAGTCTGGTACCAATTTTCCGACCCCGGGGATGGAAACCTTGATCGGCATGAGGCGCGGGATCGAACCAACGACTACGTGTGTATTGCTGGATTCCTCTAACCACTGCGCTTCACGTGCCCCAGTCAATTTGTAGCAGAGGAAATAGTTATTCTAGTTAGACAAAATTTTCTTTATGATTACTAATGGCACTGTTAGAGTAGAAAAGTCTTATTTTATTTTTGTTTTACATGACCCGTCTTCACGTCTACTGTGCGTATCCCAGCACTTCTCACATTCGATTCGTTTGCTCGCATTGATTGCCCACGATGACCTTAGAACTTTTACGTGTGGCTTCAGTTGCGGCTTGAGGATTTTCATTTTGTCTTGAATGTCGTGAAAGTAGAAGCAGAAGACTGGTCGAGCAATTCTCCCAGGGTTCCTAGGATAGGCGGGCTGGAGCGTTCCTATTTGGATTGCATAGAGTGACTTTTTTCCCGGCCAAGTCCGGAACCAATTTCCAGACCCCGGAGGGTGAGAGGCTTGTTTGGGCCAGGGCGGAATCGAGCTAGCACCATGCTCGTGATGACGGACATCACTACCACTGTGCTATCCGCCTCCGCGTAGTAGAAAAATTGGCTGAGAGAAATGTAAAGGATGGGCATCTGTTGGGGGTAGTGGGTAGCTCGTGATCTCCCGGAAAGAGTAGTTGTAGGGTTTGAAGCTCATCCCTAGGTTGCGAGTTTTCCTCATAACACCTCGTCCTTGTGTTTTTTTCCTCAAAATACTGTCCCATATTCTTCTTAACGCTGAGGAAATAAGCTTGGATCTGATGAAAGACTATTTGGAATGTTTATGCCCTTCTGTCTTTTCCTTTTTATAATGATTCGCAGATGAATATAACGTCTTTTCCGAAAAAAGAAGCGGAACAGTTCGGTTCGATTATTTGTGAGTGTACATCTATGCAGAGTCTGGAATATGTTTTAAAAACTTTTTCCATCACTTTTTTCGCTTGATTTGCTGGCAGTTTTCTGTTCTTCATCATTAAATATGGTTGAAATGTCGGTTTCAGAAAAGATCTGAAAATATGGGATAATGTAGTCAAGAGTAATCGTTTGGCTGATCAGCTGTGTTTTCCTCTGGGTGAAGAAACCATGTTAGCAACAGAAAAGGCTGCAGACCGAGCCGAAGCGTTCAAGCCAAGGACAGAGTTTGAGAAGAAAATGTTTAACATGTGGAATGGATCGAAAAACAATTTGACGAATGACACTGTCTATACAGAAGCTGAATTGGAAATCATTCGGGCGATGGATATTAAGGAGGTGCTTTAGTGATAATTATCCTCTTTTTTTCCTCCTTCTCATTGTCCTATTGTAAAGCTTACATTGTTTCGGTTATTTCTCCAAGTGTTTTTTGTCACTGGCGCGCATAGAACAAGTAGCAATGGTGTCGGTCATCACGAGCATGGTGCTAATCCGATTCCGCTCCGGACCAAGCAAGCCTGTTATCCCTCCGGGGTCGGGAAATTGGTGCTGGACTTGTTTGGGAAAAAAGTCGCTCTCTGCAATCACTGTTGGGATCGCTCCAACCCGGCTATCTCAGGACTCCAGGCGGAAACGACTCGACCAGCATTCTACGACATTCATGGTGAAACGAAAATCCCTCAAGGAGTAGCCGAAGCCACACGTAAAAGTTGGAAGATCTTCTTGGATAATGGATGCGAGGAAATGAATGTGAGAAGTGCTGGGATCCACACAGTAGAAGCGAAGACGAGTCATATAGAAAATAAAAACAAAAAAATTTTTTATCACTACTTTGTTAATTTTATCTAATGGACTAACTGTTAAGATTTTTCAGGCAAGAGAGAAATTAAACCAAATGCAAAAGATGCGTGCTCTTATCAGTTATCGTGAGGCAAAATATCGATACGCGGCTAAAATAAAGTCAAAGCGGTACGTTAGCAAGTCCAATACTGCCTAATACAAAAGTTTTTGGAATTATGCAATGTAGACAACATCTTTTCTAAAATCATCGTCTCTTCTATTGATTCATTTTCAAAGCAACTTTTAAATTCACTAAGTACAATATGTTGTTGCTCATTTTTAGTTATCATCGCATCCTCAAGCGACAGAAGCGAAAACAGCTAATCAAGGAGTTTGATGAGTTATTAATTCGTGATCCCGAAGCAGCGAAAGAGAAACTAAAAGAACTTGAAAATCAAAGAATAATCGTACGTTTTTCTTCTTTTTTTCTTTCATCCATGTAGTGTTATGTTCATTAGTCCCTTTACTCTTTAATTAGAGATATTAATTCATTTCAATAGTTCTCTAACTTAGGAACGTGCATCTTTGAAACATCGCGCTCGAACGAAATTCCAACAGGACGTGGTGAAGTACGCCGGACGTGACGCTCGTGCCAAACAAGTTTTGGAAGAGCATCTAAGACTAGGACGGGAGCTTAAATCAAAAGTTTCTATGGAGTCTAGCGATGAAGAGGAAGATGAAGATGAAGATAAGAAGGAGTCGTCGAAAATAAGTGTGTCAGAGATGATTAAGAGTGCAGCAGTAGCGGCTGCAAAGAGTTCTGGCACCGTTATGGGCGAATCAGTTGAAGAAGCCAGTGATGCACGCATTGCCCTCTTTGAATTGCGAGCAAAAAAGCGTTGTGAATTGGAAGCGGCTAGAAATCGCGGTGCTGGAAAGTTGACGGAACCTTTGTTTGAGCAAGACAATGACTGGACTATCAAGAATACTTCCAAGAACTCTCCGAAGGAGGAGAATAACGATACATCCTTTGATGAGAATAGAACGATTAAATCTCGACATGATAAACTGGGTTCAAAGGTTGGAGAGTGTAAGATTAAAGAAGAGGACCTAGAAATTGGGACTTCCATATCAAGTGATTCTAAAACTGTTAAGAGAAAAGTAAAAAAGAGGAGGAAGAAAGCACTTAGTGAGGCAAAATCGAAGGATTGTACTGCGGAAGATATCGATGTGTTGTTCAATGCTGCCGAAGAGAAGATTGTTGAGAATTTGAAGAAGGTAGCTCAGAAAATGCGAGATCGTGAAAATGAAGACGAAATCACGCCGAAGAGGAAAAAGACTGTGGTGAATCCACTGAAAACGAGTGAAAAGGAAAAAAAGAAAGAGGTCATAGATATTTCCCTTGACCCGAAGAACTTTCTACAGGTCGAAACCACAAATCTGTCGAAAGTATCATCGGAACTAATGGATAGGTTGGACGAATTTGATGAAGGTGACTTTGTCTGTATTTTATCAAGTTTTATGTATTTTGTCTAATTTTGTACTGTAAAGGAAAAGAACTTTAATGCTCGTAAGTGTGATTTAATCTATCGTTTATTTCGAAGTAGTTGTCGCTTTAAGATTCTTTCTCTTTCAAAAGGTAGAGAGATCGTACCAGTGTGCATGTTATTACAGAAGCTGAATGCTTTCGTAACTTTAGTAATGTTGGAACTGAACTTTATTTAATCGTAGCAAACTTTTGGCACAGAACTCTATTAGAGCGTCAATAGTTATGGGCTTGTCACTACTTATCACATTGGTGAGGATGGTGCCTCTTCAATACCATGATTATTTGGGAAACACTTAACGGACTCTTAAGACACCATTGACCCTGTTATTCTAAAGGTATATAGGATATCTCTAAATTGCTATTTTAACTTTATTTATAGCTTTAATAATTAGGAAATAGCAAGCAGTTTTAAAGTTTTAGCTCAATACCGGCAGCTACTAATACCTAATACGAGGTCAAACACATCACTATATCGTCTTGGGAAAATTCCATTTGTTCAGTAGCTTCATTGTCTAAAATACGAGAGTTGACGAAGAATAGCGAAGAAAAACGACGTGTAAATTCTATCAATTTCTAGTTCAGTTGATGAAGTCCACTACTGCTTAGGATTTAAAGGCTAGATTTCGACCACGTATTTGTCATATATAGCTCACATTGTACAGTAAGTAGTAGTTCATGGAGTTGTCTATGATTTGATCACAGTACGTTTAGGAACTTTGTTCAGAGGTTGTGGAAAGTCTACTGAATAAAGTCACTACTGAATATACGTTCCAACTTTTAAAAAAGTGGAGTATTCTCAATCCTCAGTCTTCTTTAAGCAGAAATTGCACCGAATATACTCATATGTGGGCTCGTCAAGAATAGAAGTGTTTAGTCATCAGTGCTGTTGTAAATGTAGCGTTGATCTTGGCACATAGTCAATGCACATACTCTTAGTGGGTTCTATTACACTGTCCATTATTTCACCGTCCATAAGATTGGTGGAGTTGAAACTTGGATCATCATGCAGTTTGAGGATTTGAAGGATTTCCTCTTCTCAATGACATGTTGGATGCTGGTTACGAGGGATTTTCTCCAAAAGCCCATGCCCGGCATTATTGGATCGTTAACACCACCAGTTCCAGCTATTTATGTATGGGAATTTTGCTGTATTATTGTGGATGCTTACAGAACGAGAACGAATGCTGTGGATAGACTGAGCGCGAGAGGAAGGAGTAACTCGATTTCCTTTCTTTATTTCGTCGTTAAGCGGCGTTCTCAGCTTATTTCCTCAAAAGTCTAATATTAAAGAAAATAAGTTTTCAAACTCTTTAGCGGTTTCAAATTAGAAGGTAGCATTGTAGATCAGGCCCACATCGTTGCGGAGGCATTCAAAGACGACGATGTTATTGGTGATTTTGAGGAGGACAAAGAGTTTGTAAGTTTTTATACGTTCTTATATACATTATACATATACTTTATACTTAGTGCATACTTTATACATACATATCCTTTATGAAATTTCTACATTGTGGTGTACACATGAAACTTGCACGAAAAGCTCACGTCCACATTTATAGAGACTCACAGGTTCCTTAACCAAGCACATTTCTCTGCATCAGTTATATATTATCACAAGTTTCTGTATTTAAGTAGTAAACATTGATTCATCGTCTATTTGTAGATTGAAGAGGGTGAACGACCTAAGGACGTCGACCTTACTTTACCAGGGTGGGGTTGTTGGGTTGGTCCCGGTATTACGGAACGTAAGCGAAGGAAGCGATTCATTATAAAAGCGAAACAAAAGAGAAGGAAAGACCAAGGGAAACCTGGTGTGATAATCAAGGAGTTGGAAGAACCAGTCAGTTTACTGGAAGTGTTGTCTTGATGTTGTATTTTAACATAGAAAGCGTTACGTAAAGATTTTTTCTGCAGAGTATTAGTCGACTTCAACCGACTGAATTACCATTCCCGTACACAAGTGTGGTCGACTTTGAGACAATGGTTTCCCAGCCAATTGGGAAAGACTGGAATACAATCGGAACCACTCATGAGTTGTGCAAGCCAGCAGTTGTAACTCAGGTAGTCAAACTGCTTGCATTCTTGCTGTCTTGTTTGGATAGCTCAAAAACAAAAAAAGCAGAGCTAATTTCAGGGTGGCCGACCAATACGACCAATAAATAAAACTGATATCATTGCTGGGAAATTGTCCCTTGACTGAATGGAATTTTCTCGTTATTCTCTTTGTTGTTGGTAGAGCTGTTTATATGTTTACTTTTCCGAAAGTATTGTTGTCATATGATTGTCGTTTAACAAAGAAAAGTTTACCAGAGCCTCGTTGTTTGTGAAACAAATGGAGGTTTCTGCTGCCACCGATACTGACCTTCATTATCACTGTCGACATAACCATCCTTTAATCACATTATTATTTTCCTGATCATAAAGGATTATAAATTTATATCGACCACTTTCCTAAAGTGGTCTAGAAATGGCATTGCAGAGAAAATAGTGATGGCGGATGACGACGACTACCAAGATATGGACAACGACGACTTCGTCGACGATGATGTTGAGGATGTCGATTTAGAACAGGGTGAAGACGAGCAGGATGATCACCGTATCGACATTATTAGCGTGAGGCACAATCTTACATTGCAGGAGACTAGAACCGATTATTTTTTTCTAGTTCAAAGCTTTTGTACCAGTGTTGCATCTCTCTTAATGCACATAAGAGCTTGAAGAAATCCCCGTACTTCTCAGGCGGAAAAAGGAACAGCTTCAACTGATCGTGTTACTACTCCATTTATGACCAAGTATGAACGTGCCAGGGTTCTAGGTACGCGAGCTCTTCAGATAGCCATGGGTGCTCCTGTGATGGTGGAGCTGGAAGGAGGTGAGCGTTCCCTCTACATTTAAATAATTCTTACCCAGTGTGCTTGGGGTGAAGGTACTTCCTGCATACTTGAGATGGCGGCTCATAGCAAAGGAGAAAACGGTGACTGACCTAGGGTAATTATATGGGCGAATGAACTAGGGGAACGGTGATAACCACTACTGAGTTCTAACTCCAGTGGAAATCTCATTTCCAGAAACTGATCCACTGGAAATCGCCCGAAAGGAGTTAAAGCATCGTCGGATCCCTATAATTATCCGGCGTTATTTACCTGATGGATCATTTGAAGACTGGTCCGTTGACCAACTGCACGTAACCGACTGGTGATACGCCGGTCTCCCATTCTTTGATCTTCATTATCTTCATTTCTAATTGTTACTTCATTTCAGGAATTATTGTTCGTTTTGGTTTGAAGAAATAAAAATGGAGTTGTTTGTATTCGTAAGCAGAAGAAAAAGATGTTCCTTATGGAGGAATGACCTTACTCCATCAATAAGTACAGATCCAACAACAAATCAATAAATTTATCATATCTACAACTTCATACTTTCTAAAAAAATCTATGTCTAAACGGAAGCAGTCAAAGTCTCTTTGAGTTTCTTCACTCGTGAAGCGATCGATAGATCTACGTATTTATCTCCTATGGTGACCACTAGGCCACCAATGATTGACGGCTTCACAACATAGGTAACGTTCAGCTTCTGGCCCGATTTCGCCATTTTGTTCAAAGCGTCATTTAGGGCAGACTCATGTGATTTGCTCAGTGGTTCGCCAGATATTACCTGAACGAAATCACCGTAACTTGTTAATCGAAATAGAAAGCCGGCCATACCGACAATACTTTTCGTGATGAATACTTCAAATGGGAATACCTGAACGAAAAGTTCTCCTCTATGAGCGCGCATTATGTGCTCGTATGACGCGACCACCGATTCCAACTTGCTCAGACGACCATTTTCAGCAAGAAGACCTACAAAGAAACACTGTTGCAAATACGTGACTTTGCAGTAATTACCACTTCATACTAACTTGGAACATGTGATATGTTTACTAGGATCATAGCAAAACTCAGGATAAGAAATGAAATCAATTTTAACAATTCTCGACCATATGAGCCCTATATGACTCCTACATAGCCAAAAGTAGTTTGAGATTTCTACTTCGGGAAAATATTGCTCATAAACAGTTTTATCAAACGAAACACTAGAAACTACAGATTTTTAGTAACAACGCACTTGGCTTCCTATTTCACCACGAAAGAATGTTGAATTTCTACAAAGCACAATTTCATTTTTCTTTTTTCCCGCAAACTCACCAACGGCCGAACGCGCGGAGTTCCGTCCAGCCATTTGCGATGTTGTCCTCGAAAGGCAGTTTTCACGTCAAAAGAGTTAAAAGGAGAAATTCAACATTACTGTGATATTCTAGGAAAGTTATGAGATAAAGTGAAGGTTTTTGCACAAGTCTGTCAATTTTCAATCAGTTGTTTTAGTTATTAAGTTATCGCCACTTCTCAAAACATCAGCACGCTCGGAAATGGGAGTGGGATTGTTCAGGAAAAAACTAGCAGAAGAAGATAGCCCATATCACCTCAACGGAACATGTAAAACGGAGTTTCTAAAGAATCTCACCCAAGAAATTAACGGATTCCTTGGTCAATCCAAGCTTTTGTGCAACTGCGAGTATTACCTCCTTCTTTTTCTGCCCCTTGAGTGAGGGATCACGAATAAACTCCTTAAACTTTTCGTCTTGCTGGTAAACGCTTCTGACCTTATAGAGGTCTTTCTCCACTTGCTCCAGAGTCTTTTGCTTATGAGCAGCAGAGTAGAGGGCGCCAGCATATCGACCCTCGATTCCGTGAACCTTAATCATTCTTCCTAATAAATATAACTTCTTCGCGTCAAAATGTCTACAACCGCCGTTATAATCCGACTTGAATAGAAAAAATGATGTACACTTATGGGATCTTGACAGGCAACATGACAACGCTAAAACAAGAAAGAGATGGGTGTGTGACATGTAGATCGTTTATCCTTTACCTTCCGGGACCTACTGTGCTCCCCTCAGCCACTGCATATTCGTTATTACCCATCAAAATAAAAAAATCTCCAAAATGTACAAATAGCTGAACAACGAATGTACCTGAGTGGGAAGTTTGACGAGGCCCGAGAATGCGGTGGCGCTCACGGAGAAAGAGCGCTTCAGCACCTGTGTCATCCCTAAAATAATCGCACTACAGACCTAAAACGGATATAAATAAATCCAAAAAACGCGGTCCACAAGATTTGAATATGTTATGCTAGCATACTGGTAATGCAACTTCATGGAATAGGAAAAGTGAGGAGGGTTAAGATGAAGACATTTTGGAAACACTTAGGGATTACAACTTCTACCTTAAGACAGAAATTCACTCGAAAATATTTGGTCGGCACCTTACCATCAGTGCTAGTATACGTATTTCTGTAACACTGAAGGAGTAAAAGGGCACATATTGCCTCCACTTCAATGCGTTTCGCACATTCAACATATTTTTGACACAACTCAACAAATTTTGGAGCAGCCGACTAACCTACCATTAGATTTACGACGTTAGTGAGGACAAATTTATCCCTATAGATAAGGCGATGGTATTTTCCACAAGTTCTAACTAGAGCTATATTAACCCTAAATACCTCTAAGAACCAGTCAATCAGCTTCTTCTAAGCTTAAACTTGTACAACAGAAAAGAAAAGAAACAATGTCTGCTATTCCTATGGACACTTGGGTGCTTACTTTTAATAATAACTATGCAATTTGAAACATACTGCTAACGGTTGTAAAAGTATTTCTTCCGTATATAGCTCTATAAAAAGAATAAACTGAGGAAAACTGGAAACCCTGGATTCCGAATATATCATCGCCCACTTTCTTGATGACCTCCACGTCTCCATTTGTTTGCAAAACATTCTTCGCTTTAAAAATTACATGTGTTTTAACTGAAAATACTTGACACTTGAACGGCCGGTCCTCATTGGCTGTGCGGGCCCCAGCACAATCACCATTTTTAGTAGATTTGCTGGTTAAGCCATTGTGGTTCCCTGGAATCCCGAGGACAGCCTGGCCAAAGTCTGCCCCAGGTCTTCAGCACGACAAGCAGTCGTAGCCCTTGTGGAACAGAGGGAGGTTTACCACCATGCGACTTTAATACCAAGACGGTGGTGGATCCTGGTATTGGTTTACTCTTAGCTAGGCTTCCTGAAGGAAACGCCGGACGCCTTCTCAGCTTGGAAGACCCTGCCGGGTGGACGAATCCCCCGTTGTACATCGCAGTCCGACACCCAGGAACACCTCCCACCCACGAGGAGGTGGTAAACCATTGGGAGGTTTACCTGAAAATACTTGAGAAAACAAGGAGAAAGCTTATACAGCATGGGAATCCCTTACCGAATCAACGTGGTAATGTAGAAGACTTATAATTCAAAACCTGAACCATCAAGATTCACTTTCGTAAACGGAAACTGAAGGATACCCAAAACATGTAACAAAAAAACAATATGGAACAAATATGGGGAGAAACTTGTAAAACAACTACTTAACTAATGTTTCGGTCATCATTTACACACAGAGAGAAGCATTTAACTATATTAAAAGCAACCACCACGGTGCTGAGATATTTGCAAAACCCCGGACTGCATGTGTTTGCAGTGGGGACCGAACACGCTACTACCCTTTCCGGGGACCAGCTCGTTCGCCACCACGCCATGCGGGTCCTTACATTATATTATCACACATATTATACATGCTTATGTAGTTAAAAGCTATCTTTCCAAAAAAGAGGAAATTTTGAGTTAACAGTACCAAATGTCCTAGAAAACGTAAAGATTCCTATAAAAATAGAACACTTTCAATAAGACATACACCCACGTTAGGCATAACTGACAACATAGAACACTATCGAAACAAGAGAACTCTTCTGGATGCGAGTTGAACTCCTGAAGGAATCCAACAGAATCAACCTAGCTGGTAACTTTTACAGTATATTTTCGAGAGAGCGGGAGAGAGAGAGCGGGATTAAATTTTTGGAGCGGCGCCAATACATCTGCATTGCAGCTGCGCGTCGACTCCTAACCATTGTGATACGCACTCCCATCGCTTCTTACGGTCTTTCCGCAACATTACAATTAGTCATTACTGCACTTACTTATGTTGTTAAGCTGCATGTGGTAAATGTTTTCATCCGGTCCTATCCTTATCCCTAAGTGCTTAACACAACATCAGTAGGGTTCTGGGTGGTTGGTGGTCCATGGCGTTGTCGATATCGTAAAGAAACACACTATATCTCATGTTTATGGACAATTGTGGCTCTTAATCATCTTTATGTGCTGGGTTAACAGCTGTCCAAATCAGGGCTACAATATTGTTCTCGTTATTTCCCGAAGAGGTTAAGTTTTTCGTAAGATTGTGCAATATTCCGCTTTAAAGTGCGTTTCTGGAATCGTTTACCAGTACTCGTTCTAGCTGTCGTGCCTTTTTGTCGTTTTTGACCAACTTATCCTGTAAACTTGGTCAACGAAAGAGTTATCATTCAGATTCGTTCCTTTTCAGCATCGGGTACTTAGCTCGACTAGGACGAGATATGCCTTTAGCGGTTGATTTGTTGCATCCTGATCCAGAAAAAGAGCGCCAACGGCACAAACTCAAAAGACTTGTTCAGCATCCGAACAGCTATTTTATGGATGTTAAATGTCCCGGATGTTTTAAGGTGATGCCTTTTCTTATTTTGTGTTTTGTTCCGGACTCAATCTTTTGTAGCAATCGTAACCAGGTTAATGAAAAGACTTTAAGAACTTTTCGTTCAAATGAAATCAAGATGAGTCCATAATTACGCGACTTGACTCCGTCTGTTCTCGAAACTGTATATGGCAGGATGGGTGTTACTCACATGATATTATCGCTATCAAGAAGTGCGTGTAGCTCAGTGGTCGGAGGCGCTCTGCAATACACGTGGGTTCGTTTCCGTGCCCCAGGCCCACCAAGACTTCCATCCTTTCGAGGTCGGCAGATTGGTACCAAACTTGTCTGGGAGGATATCAGCACTGGCTCGAGACATCGGCAAGCCACCGCAAATCATTGTAAAGCCAGATATGCATTCAGTCACCTCCAGCGATCCTTAATGAAGTCGAATGGATGGTGCATCCTTCAGGGATTGATCAACACCTAGAGCTTTGTGTGTGACGACTTCGTGAAATCGTCCAACTCTTAGATTCACTTTACTGCATTTTTTTTCTGCTCTTGCTAGGTGCAGAAAGCATGAAGCGTTCACTGTTCACCAATGCCTTAAGGTGCTCTTTTGCTGGCGAATTCATTAACACTTAGGGTCCGAGTCGAGTTGATTTCCACTCATAGCGAAAATAACGGCCGATTTTAGCTTCAAAAAGTACTAGGATCGAAAAAATCTTTACACATACAGAAAAGAACTTGAAACGTTTTTCCACGATGAAATTTGATTTTGTGGAGATCACCAAACGTAAAATATACGTTTTTTCGTTGGTGCTGGTATTTCGAAAGTGAATGCAACTGGACAAGCAGTATTTCATCCACTAGAACATCGTCTACAATCGGCATTTCGTTTGGAATTTTAAAAATTCAAATCTCGTCTTAATTTCCTTTGAATGTTTTCTAGACAACTTCGGAACTTAAATAACCGCATTTAAGCATCATAATTATTCTTAAACGGAAAGAGCAAAGTCTTTCCCATAAGCCGACCACGTTTTGAACTTCTCAAATTTTCTAGTTGTCGGAAAATTTTCAACAGTTTAAGTAACGATGGTAACTTTTTATATGCTGCCTGCCATAATTTCTTATGGCAAGGTATGATGTCAAACACAACCACTACAATGCTGAGATATTCTCAAAACTTTGACCCTGGGCTAGATCGAGCCACGATTACCTTTTCAGGGGGCTCTCGTGTTACATACACACTGCACCATGGAGGCCTTTGCTTTGCGTTCGTCACCTACTTTTGTTTCTAACACTGTTATCTGCAATCACCCGTCAACGGGATTGATCTGGGGAGCACAAATCGGCATTAAACCCGGTTAATATGCGAGCGACCGGAAAGGGTGATCGTGGTTCGATCTGGCCCATGACCAAAGTTTTGTGAATATCTTAGCATCATTGTAGTTATGTTTTATTAAAAATCAGCAGCACTCACTGAGTCTTAAGCATCGTATAATTGGCTTAATGCATATATGATCTACAAATTGGCTTGCGGTAGCCTATCGATGTATAAATTTAGTGTTTTTCTGTTCCCCTCCCTCAGATACCCCCTAGATAAGATTGTCTCCAGTTTTAAGACCGCCGTTGAAAGAGGGTCTAGTTTGTCCATTTCTGGGATTAAACCAACGACTGCGTAGCTATTGCAGGGCACCTATACTGAATCAGCGGGAGCATAGTATGTGATATTTTGGATCGTAAATCTCTATGTTATTTGATAGTTATGGCTTACCTGTAATGAGGGCATGTTTTCACATATTTGGCGAATATTTTGCTCTCCATTATTTATGATTGGGCTTTTTTTTTAATGGGGGGTTGGGCTTAGCATCCACCAAATGTTGAATTAGAATTCATTGTTGGGATGTCTATATGAGGAAAACTACCTTCAATGTTAATATTAGAACATATCTGTCATGATTTTTGGTTATGGCATGATTTTATCTCCTCGTTCTTACCAAAAAAAGGAATTGGCTCGGTTATCAGGATGTTTCAGCTTCTTGGACTGCAGAGGTGAAATGTTCACCGTTGAGAATACAGTATCGTTTGGTGTTAAGATTAAAAGCAACTTGTACATTTATTTGTCCATACCCGAATTTAAATCTTATTCCTTATCGCTTTATCCTTTTATCGATGCATAGCTTTGAGGACATCTTTATCTGGATAGATTAATCTCGGCCATTTGTGCGTTTATAATGTAAAGGCTATCATGCGTTGCCATTTAACACAGGTGTCTCAGTAACTGGGTTTTTCAGATAACAACGGTCTTTTCTCATGCGACTACAGTCGTTGTTTGTGTTGGTTGTAATACGATGCTATGCACGCCAACGGGAGGGAAAGCTCGTTTGACCGAAGGTTGCTCTTTCCGTAAGAAACAACATTAAATGCGTTGTTCTGTTACATAAATTGTTTTTGTTTGAAGAATTTTTATTGTATTGGCAGTGTTATGCTGTTGTTTCTTCCAATGTGTCCATTTTACGACGATTCCGTCGTCGTTCTCGATTGGGACTGAATAGATGTTGACGTTCTTCGCTTTTACCACGTTTCATTTTTCGTTTACGAGGTTTTTTCTTCGTTCCTGTGGGCTTTCTTGGGTGGTTATGAATATGGTGCATGTGGTGAGGTTCCAGCATATCCAGTGCTGGCGGCTTTGGGTGAATGTAGCGATCGTTAAGTAGGATGAAAGCCCTGAAACAAAATTTGGTTTTTATTAAGGGGACGGAGTAGAATCTATATTTTGCTTGTATTGAATACTGTTTCGAAGAATATAATAGTGTTAAAAGCGTGGGTGTACCTGTATGTTTGCAATGCAATGATGAGTGCATTCTTACATGTAAAAAAAATCATTGTATAAGTGATGAGGCCATATTGAAGCATTAGGTATAGGCGAACCTGAAGTAGTTCGCTTACATCTCTCTTACTGTCAGCTGCATTCATGGTTTATAACTTAGTCCCTTAAAGTTTAGTAGATCTGCTGAGAACAACTTACGAGGAGAAATGGAATATCTTGTAGAGAATTAGCAAGCACAATCGCCCATAAGTCAACATCGTGGAATATCTAAATGAAACCATGTAATTGTTATGCTTATGTTAAATAGACAGCAGCTAACCTCCCAAAAGGTTTGTGGTCTTCTGGGCAGCATAAGTTCTTCATACGTCTTTGTTATAGCGACCCGCATTTTTCTCGCTCTACTAACTGTGAGTACAAAGGGAAATTGGAATAGGCTGAGCTAAAAATCAGAGCAGTTTATCTAGATCAACTAGTTTGTTACTATTTGCAGCTACGTTATCAGCAAACTTACTGTCCAAGCCGCAAGTACAATTCGTTGGACGCTGATATTGTTGTAAACTGGTTTCTCTTTGAAGACGTCAAAAAACTCTACAATGTCAGAAGAAATTGCCTGGAAAGGAGAAAAAACCGTGCCCTAGACTCTGTTATCAAAGTTGCTACTTATTTAACAAGTTAACTAAATATGCGAGAAGAATCTGTGAAAGTTGTTCACGACTTATATCTCCTTTAGGCAGGAGCCAACGTCCAATAATGAGAACGACGAGAAGAAGTTGTTCGAGAAGTTGTAATTCTAGTTCTTGTTCTAGTCCTCCTGAATTAGGAAGTTTGTTGTATCGAGTTTTATAATTCTTTGTTCTAATACAAAAAAGATCAGGAGACTGAGAACGATAGTTTGAAGCAGGAAATTGGTTGGGGGGGAGGGTACTTTTTAGCGTTTTGTCGAGCTACAGTTAAGCAAAGGACTAGGGCGCAGACTTGATCTTGTGATCTTGTGCAAAGTTTTATCTTACTCATTTCTATTTTGACTGTTTGCAGTTATAAGTGGCAAGATTTTCCTTATAGAATACATAAGCTGGTTACGGGGAATGAATTACTCACCAGTTCGAACTCTGTTTTCTCCTAGCAGATCGAATTCCCTTCGCCACTCACATATTTTCGTTTCATGAAGCCATATTGGTGGTGCTGTGGCAAGAATGTATAGGAGCAAACTCGTACAGAACCTGCATAAATATTATTCGATCAGTAATTAGATTCTATTAAAGCTGATTATCTCTGCTAACACAGACGAGGTCTCGCATGAATGGCAAAGTGGGAATGGCCATTCCATTTCGAGGGCAGTATTCATGATTAGAATTTAAAGACTTAAAGTTGAGGAACCACCATTTTCTCTCATCTCCGGCTCGCATAATAATAGTATAAGATCCCTCAAAAACAATGAGTACAGATAGGGAGTGCGAATCCCCCAAACGCCGTCTCTGAAAAGAACTTCGGTTATGGGCACAACATGGGCGCATTGTCCCGTATATTATGCGGAAGATTTTCTTCTGAAGTATTTATGAGAGAGAAATATACAGCTTAATGTTCTAAATTCTTGTTGTTTGCTTGAAATAAAACCAGTCGACTTGAAAATTGACAGACCTCCCTTCAATTGTGACAGTGTGCCAGATCGTTACTATTGAGTGTATAATGAAAAAGGAGACGAGCTAATATTGCCCTATAAATTGTATAATTGGTTGTGTTTTAAGCAAAAGAAGAACAATAGCTCAGTGCTAGAGACACCGTGCAGTAGAATGCATAAGACCGCTAATTCGACACATCCCGGGGCAACGAAGCCTCCCATCCCTCCAGGATCGGGATATTGGTAACAGACTTGGCTGGGATGAACTTCCGATCAACAAAGGCTGGTGAATTCAGGAGTTGTATCAACTCGGTGCTGCTATCCTCCAATCAGGCAAGTCTGGTACCGATTTGCTAATCCCAGAGCGATGGAAGGCTTGGTAGTGGAACACTTCTATTCATTGTGCTACACGTGTCCCTACTAATGAGAATGGCTCATGTAAGAATATGTTGTGTAGAAGTATTGCCTATCAGATAGAAAAAAATTGGAATAATAGTGATAATAATAATAGTAATAATAATAGTGTTAAGAATTCTTTCATGACCGACTTCGCCTGCTATGAGGGTCGCTGCACTTTTTTCATCCGATTCGTCTCTTCACATCCATCATCCACAGAAGTTTTTGAACATTTTGCATAAGGGTTTTGGTTGCGGAGTAAGGAGTTTCGTCTTCGTTATCAATTTGGTTGAATGCTGACCGTGTGTATTTTTCCTCGAATCCTAAGATAGCCAAGATAGAGTGTTCCGACGTGGACTCGATGGAGTGAGCTGGCCCCATACTAGACTTGTGCCCATGTCCTGACTTCAAAGGGACAGTAGACTTCGTGGGCCGGGGGCTGGGTGGAGCCTGCGCACGGGTTGTTGTGCTTTCCTTGTAATAGATCACATCACTACCACTGCACTTCCCGCCCCTATAGTAACAACATATTGCAATATTACTGTGGAATGTTTGAAATTGGAAATGTGGAGTGTCTATCCTAATAAGCTGATAACATGTGCGATGGATGGTCTATCAGAAACTGTTCATTACACATGTTTGCAACGTCAACTGCGACCACTGATTTGGTCGATCGACGAACGATTTACTAGATCTATTGGTGATGTTCTTTGGTTAAGCCTTAAATGAATATTTGAACTGAACAGCCGTCACGTATAAAGAGCATCGCCGGGTAAGGTTGCCTCATTCAAGCGGTTCTCTACTGAAAAAGATCTGACTCGACACGACGACGAAGACACCACATCGAGGGTACGAAGAGCTGTGAACATTGATTTGGGTGATCGGCTCTGAGGAAGGCGAAGGCATCTAAACGTTAGTGCAGTAAAGTTTGTTTTATCAACTTCATGTTAGTTCATTCATGGAAAAATGCATGAATACTTAGTATTCTCCGATGTTTTTCATCATGGGGTGCTACTGATGAGAGATTCAAAGTTGCTGCCCGCTTGTTTACTTATTGACATTGAACTGTAAATAATGACAATGAGTTGCTGTGTTCTATGGAAATGAAACAGCGACTGCTGAACGTAGTGCCAACCCTGTTCGTGTGAGCGGCTATACCATACTGGATTGAACAGTGACAGGTAACAGTTATGTTGAATGCTTTTTCGTCTTCCACAGGCCACTATCATTTCTATTAAGGTTTTTTATCTTGTCGAATTTATGGTAGAATCTGGATCGCTTCACAAATTGGGCTTAATTCGGGATGATATCTGGGATGCATGAGACTTTGACATATAATTTGTAATGCACGTATGATATGCACATTAGTCTTCGCCATTCTGTTGCGCTATCAGCCGACGTATTGAGATCTTAAAAGTGCCAGCTGTACACGAGGAAGTAATTCGCAAAGAATCTGTTCAGTAGCAGTTCCAGCCCATGTGAGAACACCGTAATTCATCCGAGATTTTCCTCTTCACTGAGCGAGGCTTCTAGTGAAAAACTAGAATTTTCAGAAATCTCGACGAAATTCTGCTATACTAACTTTATTTCCTGCTTTTTCTATCTTCGCTTGTTAACCGACTTGTTTGGGATCAGCGACTGCTGAACGCAGTGCCAACCCTGTTTTTTTTGTTTTGTTGATCGCAGCTCACTCTTTCCTAGGGGGCGCTCTAGCGCAACTCCCCGAGACTCCAGAGGGAATCGACTCGACTGGTATTTAACAACCTTCATGGAAGAAGAAGAAGAGAAAAGAGCATAAATCTTCAATCACCAGCGGAAGTCAGAAACGAAAGTTCGAAGATTTTCGTGGAAGGTGGATGCAATGAAACGAGTCGAATACAAGAACTGCTGGGACTGGCAACAGTAGATGTGATGTCGGGTCTTGTGAAGAAAGTCTCGGTTGTATAAATCACTTTCTGAACCAGTTCTTACAAAAATCTCTTCAGACGATTTTATCAGTTGCATAATAAATAATTCCATCAACTTACTGCTTACCTTAATAAAAAACCAACCACATATTTCTGAGTTTTTCATTAATATTACATAATTATTTCAATAAAAAAACGAAATAAACCTTGGTGAAGGCAAGTGAGTTGAAATACATATGTTCTTATTTCTAAATGGCCTCTGTCCGAATCAGTGAGCATACAATAAAATAAAGAACTTGGATCAGACCGTTTTTTGGATAAGAATAATTCCATGAGAATTTTTTGTGGTACCATTACCCTTTGCTTTTCATTTCATCGGTTTAAATACCCAATTTTTTTCAGTTCTCTTTTATTCTTTTGAGTCATCACTTGGATTGCCTGATTTGTTCTCCTACCTGCATACTGAAATCAAGACCTGCGCTTCGTTAACGTCCACTGTAGACTTCATATCAGCAACTCTCCGTTGTCCATTTCCAGCTGAATGTCGGTGACGACCCTCAATCTCTACACGTGTTTCCGGTTGTAGTAATGTTTCGCTGAAAGTGCAGTGTCTTTAAATAACTGGAAGCGACTATGATGTGAAATCCGTCTTATCCTTCATCGTCAGGCAACCATCCAGTTTTGAATGGCTGAAGACGATTGCGAATTTTCGTGTGAAATATCGGTTCATATAAGGGAGTACAAAATTTAGTATAGGTCATAAGTCTTTCCTATGATTCCCTCGTCTGTAGGTATACCGTTTTCACCTGGGGAAAATCACTCACATTGAGTATAACCAGTAGTTGGCCACAAAAAGGACAAAGTTCGGATTTGTTGTGCTGGAAAATCGAGGATATATGACAAGTTCAATTTCGAGAATTTGAATTCCCGAAAGGGCATTCAGCTCCTCTTCGAGCTAATGGCTTTTTTTATAGTGCAGAATTGCTTTTTAGTATAAACCTATCAATCTTTTAAACTCGAATCGGCACCAGCAAAGCTTCCATTTATTCCTGCCAAGTCGTGGAAGTGCCCAGTGAGATGTGCTCTCTAAAAAGGACACGAAGGACATCACACTATTCAAGTGAAAACTCGTCGTTGGGACACGAAGCTCTGTCGGAGTGGGTGTAACAGTTCCTTGTTGGAGTCAATCCTGAATCGTTTTTCTAGTAATCGGCAATCCTTTATCGCAGAATTTTCGTCGAATCGACATTCAAGATACAATCCCCACACATATATGAATGTATGGATGTGATAAAGGTAGAAATGAATCCAACGAAGCAGAGGGAAAAGCAAATGTATAAAGCGTTCAGCATTGATCAATACTTGGGGGGCTACACCATGCATTCGACTCCATTCCAAGCAACCTATGTTGAGGTCAGTGAATTCATTTGTGGCTTACGAAATGACTTTGGGAAGTCTGCTAATGAGTAAAGTCAGCGATTTTATGCTTCCAGGAAGTGTAGTGCTACTTTGCTGGCCCCAGAGGAACTGGAGGACTCGGTGAGCGAAGCAGAGAAACAGACGTACTTCCTGGATCCACTTGTGATTCAAGGGAAGTACATAAGTACTTTTGGGTGGCCGTTAACTGCTCTGTGTGCAGTAACTGGAAGTGTGACCAACGGCTCCGTCCCTAACTGACTTAAGTTCTCAAAGAAGAGTCGTAAATTGCTGTAGGGTATCCGAATCACATAAATAAACTAGGTGTATATTCCCGTAGACGAAACTCTTGAAGAGACTGTAGATCCAAGACGTTTGTGCATCCATATTATATACCTTTTAAAGTGTTCGTGAGTCGTTAGGCACGTTCCGCTTGGATTTCTACACGTGATTTCAAGGAAAGGAATCAATATTAACTGGGTTTTTTTCGTACGCGCAGAGGATTTGGAATAGTCTTATGTATCATAAGATGTTTTTTTAAGAAATACTAAGTATGTGTTTCAATGTAGTTGAGAAATGGTTTAGAACTGATAGTTGTTACTAGCAAACCATTCTTTCTACTGTATCGATAGATTTGTGCGTGGTAAATCCAATGATTCTAAAAAAATCTGACCGAGTCATTTACAAGCTTTCTCTCTCAGATTTCCAAATTAATAGGAAGTATGAGATATTTGATTTTAGCTGAGAGACAGGCGAAACGAAGGACCGGCATGGTGTGGTGGTGAACGCGTTAGCCAGCGAAAAGGGTAGTAGCGCGTTCGTTCCCCATCGCAGACACCTGCGGTCCGGAGTTTTGCAAATATCTCAGCATCATTGTATTTGATTTTAGTTGAAAGTGTATAATGAGTACGTTAATAGCAAAGTGTTGAGGGAAGTGGTTGAAGTATGGGACAAAAGTCTGTGTGGACCGTGAAGAATGACGGTGACAACCTGTAGTCAAGCAGACGAAACAGCAAAAGAAACTGTTAGGGCTACTTCATCGTACTCGTAAGCAGTACCAAGTACGACATCTATGGATCAGCCTGGACGCCACCGTCGCGCACTCCATTCTGTTTTAGAAGAAGGAAATAAAAAGAATTCTCTCGGAACTTCCTAATTGGTGAACACTAAACTTTTCCCTAATGAACACAACGACTTCGCATTCGTTCGATGAACCCACAACTCAAATACAGATTATTTTAGAGAAGTCCCAACGTATTACTATGCCTTCTAGTGCATTGTGAGTTAGTGGTGGCGTCAATGCTAAGATGGTCTTAATAAGATCTCCAAAAGAATTCTCCGTTGTTCTTCATGGAGTTCTATTGCATCGAAGGAGGTTGTCCTATACAGGAGTCGTTTGAAGCCTTATGAAATAACAATGATATCTACGCGACTGGAATCATCCCAACGATTTCCCTCCTCATCGTGGCTAAGAGGTGTTCCTGGGTGTCGGGCTGCGATGTACAGCGGGAGGATTCATCCCGTGGCATGGTCTTCCAAGCTGAGAAGGGGTTCGGCGTTTCCATCAGGAAGCCAAGCTATGAGTAAACCATACTAAGACCCAACACCATCATGGTATCAAAGTCGCATGGTGGCAAATCTCCCTCTGATCCAAAAGGGCTGCGACTGCCTGTCGTGGTGAAGAGGACTCCAGAGAACCACAATGGCTTAACCAGCAAATCTCCGAGAAATGGAGATTATGCTAGGGGCCCGCACAATCAGTGAGGACGGGCCGTTCAAGTATCAAGTATCAAGTACGTGACTGGAATAAGCAATTGGATCAATCCGACCTCTCGTAATGTTATATTGCGAAAATTCGCATCGATGTGGTGAGATAGTCTGAAAAAAAACGTGATAGAGTCAGGATGAGCTTGTCAAGTAAAAAATTAGAAGTAACGCCTACAGTCTTGTGCTTGTTAAACACTGAACTAATTCTTTGAACTAACTAACTCCAAATCCAGGAACAAAAGGAAGTTGGTCCTGCTTGTTCTCCTCGTATGACTTTATTATTT
Source organism: Angiostrongylus vasorum (assembly GCA_018806985.1). NCBI lineage: Eukaryota > Metazoa > Nematoda > Chromadorea > Rhabditida > Metastrongylidae > Angiostrongylus > Angiostrongylus vasorum. Next base: position 1,246,427 of record JADANN010000390.1, read on the forward strand.
TAACGGTTCCTAGTGTTATCTGCTGATTCTAGGAGTTTCACACGCTTTCAAGAATCTTCTGTTTCAGTAGGAACTTGTGCCACGTATTATTGAATGAAAACTCGAATTTGTCCTTAACTGCATTGGACGTCACTTCATCTTCAGAATGGAATTGAACTATCTAAAACATTGACAACAATTTTCACAGACTACTTTGACAACTTCTAACAATGTAGCGCAGTGGTTAGAGACGGCCTGAGTTGGTCATGGATTCGACCTTGCGCCCGAGGCTCACCGGGCCTTGCATACCTCCGGGTTGACAAATTGATATCAAATCTGGAGAACAGCACGAATTTGATACATTGATAGACCACCGAAAGTCATTATATGTGTCAGATATGCATTAAATTGCCTCAACGACACAACATAGTCAAATAAACGGCGCATCCCACAGAGATTGGTCAACGTCGAAAGTTTGTTCTTTTGTATTATGTTAATGACTCATCATTTCAAGAAAGCCATAGTCAAATCTCAGTTCAAGTCAAAACGCTAGAAAAAGGAATTTGGTTCTGACGAATCGCTTCAAATTGTAGCTGGAGCTTCGTGCTGACGGCTAGGAAGCTAGAATTATCTCCAGGGACTATAGATCATGCACATGTAGCGTAGCACTGCGAAGATAACGGCATCGCCAACAAACGACAAGTTTATGAGATGAGACGAACCTAAAATAACCGCTTCGACAGACGACTTTCGAGAAGGAATGTTCGCAAACAATTTCATCTATAAAACACTCCGCATCGGCATCGGACGAAATACAGGCTTCGCAAAATATTTTTAGCCAAGTCTCACATATTAAGAATATTCAAACGCTGTGCATATATGTATTCGTTCTAGATTCGTTTAGACTTATGCTCTACTGAATTAAATGCAATCATGGTAGACTTGCTCTACGATACAACATCTCGTGGCAAAGATTTATTTCTAGATGTCCGAATACGACGCAAAGCTGTCGTCTCCACCGCAGACAGAGCTACCGAAGCGGAGAAGTAGGCCAACTTTTAAATCTGTAAATCTGGCAACCACAAATCACCACCAGAAGCTGAAGTCGATCTTACCATAAACGTCGTTTTAACTCGACACGACTTTCTCTGATCCACAAGCCTTGGCAGTTCCCAGTGATAGCGACGTCGCAACTCCTCAGGTCTTCAAGCGTAGCGTTTAATTTCAAACGAATTGCGTAACCATCAAAATCTGGACTTGTTGGACATTCGATAAGCAGGTAACAATCTGTCAGAATCTCGTTAACTACCGATTGATTTCTGGAAACACTGCTGAAGTTTCTTTTCTTATGATGTTCTTTATTTTTATTGTTCCTGAGAGGTAAAAAAGATCACTAGTAGTTCGCCGAGTTCTCGCATGGTAAGAGCTGGTTATGCGGCTTTCGTAGAATTTAACTATTGAGTCTGATCCGAAACATCTCTAATGTACTTCTCATTCACTTGATTACAAAATTGTAGTTAAATACATAAGAAGGATACCAATACACATACACATGCAAAACGCCTTAGCGTATTCGGAAACTGGAAGTCAATTTGACGTCGCAATAGATATAAGGAGTTTATCTCTTGGATACTTTTTTTCTCAAGGTTGCATTTGATATACACGGCCATTTTTTGGTTGCGTGTCCCACCTGCTACCCTAGGGTGCATTAAATAGCCCAAGTGGCTTGAGATTACTCACAAGAGGAAGGCCCTAAGGTTGAATCCACAAATAATGAATACATAAATAAACATTGTGAAATAATAAAGGAATGATATAAGGAGAAATACCGGCTCGATAGTTCCAGCATTGTGTCGTCGTGTGATAGCGCAAGTGTACGACCGCAGGAGGAGTAGGAAATATTTGTAGTTCACGGTCAGCAGACGCGTCTTCAGTCGTTTATCTTCGGCCGAGTCGAGCCAAGATTTAAAGAGCCCCTCATCGTCGCCCGTTCTTCATTGTCGGAGGGAGTAGGTAGGCGGAGGCAACGAAAAATCCCAATTCTATCCGCCTATAACTAGCCATATCAAGGCAACTGCCTGGAATTGACGATGAAAAATGGCTATCGTTTTTTTCCTGGAAAAAGCATGATGAAACAGGCGGGAATCTTGAGATAAGGCGCTTGAAGATAAATGATGAACTCTTGATGGCTTACTCATATAATTATAATTGATGCTGTAACTCTCAGATAAGACAAACCGCCTCGTCTATTAAAAATGAAGGAAGACACGAAGAAGATTCGCTTTCTAACAGTGTTCTTTATCGATGTTAGGAACCTTCTTATCCCTAGTTGTCTCATTTCGAAATCAACTTAGAAGATGGGGAAAAACGGAAAGAAGTGGAAAAACAAAAGAGATCAAGATGGAAAAGTAAAATTACCACTATCTAGTTGGTTTATATCTAAAACACTGCCCGACTAAGCAGAACAACAAGTGGACCACTGTAAAAGAAAATGAGACAAGAAACCAAGTGGGAAGTTGACATGCCTTTAAGTATGGAACCAAGAAGGCGGGATGAGGAGATGAGGACGAGAGATTTATCCTCTACAATGCTGAGGCTGCGGGATGCTGTCTGTGTAAAAACAAAAGCCCCATTGAGAGCAATTTGTATATTTTTAATAAAAGATAATCCCGCTTTTGTAGCGAAGGAAGATACCGGACCAATGGGATAGATAAATCAGACTTTTGCCGCGACAAGTGCTCTAAGCTGGGCAACTCGCTGAGGCTTAATTCCTCACGGTAACAAGGGTTTCAAAATGATCTCGACAATTTAATATGAAGATGAACATCATTCGTCTCCAGTGCCAAATCTGTCGCAAAAGCCTTTTTGTAGTTCGGTTAGAATATACTCTACTGCTAAACGATAGTTCTTTTAAAGATATTTGGCACTTGAAATGGTTAGGAATTGTGTCGGTACATATTCATCGTTTAGCAGTTATGCTGTCGAATTGACTAGATCTTCTCCCTAGAGTCCTTAGAAAGCCAGAGCGTTCCCAGATTACAACCACACATTTTCACAGCCTTTGCCGAACGGAGGGAGTTCTATCTAGGTTTCTTTTGGATAGGCCACGATTTCTGGCAGATATTCACTCTTAATTAAGCTTCCTTAGTTGAGGTCTACTCTTCTCAACTGTGATGACCATATTCGGAAATAAGAAAAGCTGTAGATCGCAACCTCACACCCAAGGACAATCTTCACCAACGATGACGCACTGTAGCTCTGAGCTTTACTATAAGCATAAGAAACATTTTCGTCGAAAACCGATACATCGATAAGACCACAACACTCATATCGAATAGAATCACATGACTGATTCCTTTCTTGAGTGCTTTCTCGGAAATATTGTTAAAGAAAGTGAAAGAACTCATCTCTGACTCTCGGAATCATTTCGATTTCGTAACAATCGCCCTCTCTTTCAGTTCCTATGAAGCTTTGATGGAGGAGGATTCACTCATTCAGTCAATGCCCGAATCCATCAAAATATTTACGATTTCGTTATTCGTAGTGCCACGGCACATCCATCATGACTTCTTCTGTGCTTCAAACAATTCAGAGTCGAAATTTCTTCTTGTAGTTTTCCAGTCGCGTTCTCGTAAGTCTGCAACGGTCGTTTCCGAGATTTTTGTAGCAGTAAGAGCACATTCCGACAGGAACACGCTCTCTATTTCTTTCAACGGTAAGACACAAAAGTCAGAAGTTAAAGGATAAAAGCTGATGTTTTGAAGCAATAGTCGGTTGGAAAGTCGACAACGAGGAGGTTTTCGAACAGGACGTTCCAGATCTTGTCAACTGTTTTGTTTGTTCCCGACTTTCTTTATTACTATTTATTAAATTTGGGTTTCATCGTCTTCATTGTACCCAGCAACTTCATTAATTTATCGCTCGCAGAATGATTGACATAAAGAGATGAGGTGGGAAAAAAGTCAATACTTTATCGAAGTTATTTGTTCTCCCTTTCATTTTCGAGTGCACTAAGCTGGTCCCATCGGTGGGTTGGATCAGTGAATGACAAGGATGAATTCATCCTTGTCCTTTAGGGACACTATCAAATTGGTTTGTGTCACTCTACGACCACGAATAACATCACATTTTTCTTCATTGTCTGAGAAAACAAAGAAAATTATCTAAATGGATTGATTCGTAGCAAGAGAGGAAGGGTGTAGAGTGAGAGAGTGAAAGCGATAGAAGAAGAGGGAGAAGAAGCGGGAGAGGGAAGAGGAAGAAAAAGGTAGAGCAAGGTTCCTGGAGGATTTTTTGTGTAAACTCAAATGTAGAACGAAAATACCCGAACTATCTCTCCTCACTACCTAAGCGTGAGTTGTACTCATTCAACGCAATGCCAGAACTACTCCAACTAGTTGTTCACTGTATCCTCTTTGGACTTCCACAAAGTACCATAAGGTGATATGAATTTGATAACTGGGTTTAAAATGTTTGTTTAATCGAGCAGCTTGCATACAGCCTCATGGAAAATGTCTTGGAAAACAGAACATTTTCTGCCACATTTTTCAATGAAAGTTGGTAGTAAACTATACTCTTTAGAACTTGATCACTGGCGATCACTATAAAGTTGTATAATCTCATATCAAACCCGATCTTTTTAAGTGGTAGCGATTCCACAGCCTGGGTTTGTTATGTTTGTAAGCGGTCTGAACACACAGATAGATGGTGATGGGCGATTGATCCAAGTTCGTTCGAAAAGCATTGGCTTGATAAAGTGCAGTTTAAGAAAGTTATCATCCTCAGCGCCCATGTGGAATTCTTGTTCGCTATGACCATGTGGCTCCTTCACTGAGCCGTTTCCATTTCAGTCACTACTAGAAACAAATCTGACCTGCCTGTGCACGGAAGAGCTGCGCCGACTTGATGCATCGTAGACAAGGAGATCATCTCCTGAACCGATGCGATTCTGGAGGTACTAACTACGTATGGTGGCTTTCTAACCTAGAAATTAAGCGGTTTTGTTCTATTTCTTTTCGTTCAACCATCCATAATTCACTATTTTCGTGCCATCAGCAATGCATTTTCCCGAAAAAGTAAATATTTTACCTCTTCAATGGATGACAGCGATGCAAGGATGGATTTCAGCTATGAGTATGACGTGAAAAACTGAAGTCAAACAGATAATTCGAATCCTTTTGACTGAAACTTAAGCGCGGACATCAGAAAACACATGGAACTTTTAGAGAAAACTCCAGTTAATCTTCTACATTCGTCAGAATAAACATATCACTTTTTTCGGATGATGTGTAAAGCAGTGCTATAGTGTTCTGTTCGCGTACGTACATTTCCTGGATTGAATCCCGTGACTTCCGTGTCAACAGACCTCTCCATCAGCCGCACTTGCTGTCGAGAGATTAGTAAGAGTTATCGTTCGCAAACGATGAAACCCTAATTTTTTATGATTATTTTTGAAACCAGCACATACGTGTACAGAATAAGACCGTCAAAACTATGAATCTATGGAAAGAATACGAACTTCATATGTCAATGAGAATCACCAAAAATCCGGTTTGCACAATACCTAAATTGTAAGCTGACAACCGCGACATTAAAATAGGCGTAAGATGGAAATTTAAATTGATATTTGACAGTGCTATACATAGATCGCCGCCATCATAAGAATTCTTGTCTACTGGGGATCCTAGTCCTTTATCCCAGGCGTGAGCTGGAAAAGTTCTTTTTGACGCACAAGGATACCGGTAGCTATCTTCAACGAAGTTGAAGCCTCTGTCGATCTTATGATTGTACCCGAGTATCTCTACGGAATAGGTGAGACGGCGAAATGAAGAGAAGAAGCGTTGTGATTAGAAGACATAAGAGAATGTACCGTCTTTTTGGGGGGTAGGTGATGATGGTGATTGTAAGGATCAACAGGTAATGATCATAAATATGGTTTCATTTCACCCGAGGACTCGGATCAGCATGTTGTCGTCACGGTATGTGAGGAATTTTCCATGCAGCAACAAAGAGAAGTCGTTTCATATGCACTTCTAAAACGAGATTTGACGCCTTTGCAGAGCTGGACAGTCGTTTTAATGCTCTTATTTTCAGGCGCCTCGGAGCTCCCCTCATATGAGGGATTTCGAGCCGGCTAGTAGCGAAGCTGCGTGGCGCGTCTCCACGTGTCGGATAGGGGGGTTAATCGCAGAACAAAAGAGACAGGATGTAGACGCAGGTGGATCCAAGGATGGACTCCCTGTTTCTGCTGCGCGGATTTGGCACATACCTTCTGTACTTACGAGGCGTATTCATGTACGCGTGTGTAGGTGTGTTCTAGTTTATGCGGATTGTATTCCGCGAGTCAATTCGCCCAAAAGCCTGCAATCAAGTGACAGGGAAATATAAGGGAGGGGGTTAGGAGTCGCCACCAATAAATAAGCAAGACTGGCAAGCTACCCTTGAGTATACACAGCCCCCCACGCTCAGAGCTCAACAAGCTATACGTGAGTATCAAAATGCTAAGCACAATACAAAAAAACGGGCCTCATCTCCTGACCGTGAAAGAGCCCCCAATTCAGCAGCGTTAGGTAGGACGAGTACGGAGAGGGTGCAAAAATCTGAGCGTCAACGGAAGCTGCCTGGATAGCGAAGAACTAAGGTGACAAACTGTACCTAAAATGTACGTACACTTGCATCCGATTCCTCGATAGAAGAATTGATCATGCAAGCGTGAAGGATAAGGTACGACTTCACGGGCCTGGCAGAGAGGAGGCGACGCTAGCCATTTAATGCCGTCTATGACACCAGAGAAGAACTGTTCCTCGGAACATGCGACAGTAGAGGACTCGGCTGCGTCTGCGTTCTCGTCAACACGAGTTTTTTCCATGAACATCTATTCATTCGAACAACTTGCAACCCGAATCGGACGTTTACGATTAAAAAGATGTGGATCAATACCAACTTTGACAGTCTTCGTCGTTTACACGCCGACATCAAACTATGATGAAGAAGAAGTCGAAGCGTTCTATTTGGACTTGGAGAAGTTCTACAGAGAAGACCGTACATTCTTCAAGTAATCAATCGAGATTTCAACGCCAAGACTGCACCAAGAAGAACGTCTGAAGAACGTCACATTGGGACCCACCGATTAGAATGGAACGAACAGGGTGAGCGGCTCTCTGAGTTTATCATGACGACCAAGACCATCCATGGTAACTCGCAATTCCAAGAGCCCGACCCTCAACGTTGGACGTGGGAGTCTCCCACTGGACAGTACCATAACGAAATAGACCACATCATAGTAAACCGTTTTGCGTAGTCGATGTCGCATTTGCCCTAAAATTCCCCAAAACCACCTAAACTGGGACTTATTCGATTCACTAGTGGGCTGTTGGGCAGATGCCATTCTCGACAACATCGACGAGGAATACGATCGGCTCATTCAACATCTTCACATTAGCGCTATGAAAGCTGAGCGTTCGAAAGTCACCGAGAGACGTCTGTCTTCAGAAACACTTGAGCTGGTACGCCAGCATGGAATCGGGCGAGCTGCAGGCAGCCGCGAACTAGCGTCCGAACTTGCAAAACTATGCAGACAGGCGACAAAAAGAAGATCCTAGAGAGAGAAGAGTGGCAGTTATGGTCGAAGCTGTAGAAGCTGGGAAAGGCATTCGGAAAGCCAAACGAACCGTCGCCAATTACAAGACCAAAATGATTACACTCTGACGCCCAGACGGAACAGTTACAGCACACAGAAAGGCAATGGAAAAAAACCATTCACGAATACTACTCAGTTCTCTTTGATAGCCATGTCCACATTCAGTCATATGAAATAAAGGAGGATGGATATGTTGTACTATCGGTTCTCCCTTCCGAAATCCGACATGCCATTTCGTCGGTGGAAAGTCGAATAGCGCCAGGTCCGGACAGGATAAGATCAGAACACCTGAAGAACCTTCCGCCAGTCCTCGTTAACACACTGGCTCGGCTCCTCACACGTTACCTGTCTGAATGCAAGGTTCCTACTCAGTGGAAGACCAGCAAAACCGTGTTATTGTTCAGGAAAGGTGACCTACGCGATATCGCCAACTATCGCCCAATCTGCTTGCTGTTTATCTCCTACAAACATTTCACTCGAGTCATCCTAAACAGGGTTGACAGAACACTAGACGAAGGACAGCCATGTTAGCAAGCAGGGTTTCAAAAAGGATTCAGTACGATGAACCTCATCCTCACGATGACAAGACCCATTGAAGTATCGCGAGAGTACAAAAACCGCTCCGTCCCACTGTGATTTAAAAAATGGCTTTGACTCAACTAAGATAGAAGCAGTCATGGAAGCCCTTGTTAGTCAAAGAGTCGCTATTCAGTACATGAAGATTCTTCGTGAGTTGTACAAAAAATTTCACAACTAAGATATCATCATTCTACAACAATATTAACATTGACGTCAAAAGAGGGGGTTAGGCAAGGTGATACCCACTGGGCAAAATTATTCATCGCCACCCTCCAGAACGTCATGCGAACATTGGATTGGGACAACATGAGAGTGAAAATCGATGATCAGCAATTACACCGTCTTCGCTTTGCTGAAGAAGTCGTTCTTATAGCAGACATTAACCAATCGGAACGAATGTTTGCCGGCTTTGATGAAGCCTGACGTTTTCGTTGCTTCAATCCAGCTTCAGTTCTGTGGAAAGATTGGTCTTCGACTAAATCTCACAAAAACGATGTTTACAAGGAATGGATTAGTTACATATCCACCGTTCACGCTCAACGGAATGAATATCTCCAGATGCTCTAGTTATGCCTATTTAGGTCGGGAAGTCAACATAGTGAACGACTTAGCTCCAGAATTGAGCAGAAGGAAAGGAGCGGCTTGGAGGGCTTTCAAGAGCATCGAGGATATAGTGAAGAGAACAACGAACATCCGACTCCGTGCCCAAGCTCCAGACTTGACCAGAAGGAAACGTGCGGCTTTGGGGAGCTTTCAAAAGTATGGTGGATGTAGTGAAGAGAACAACGAACATCCGACTCCGTGCCTACGTTTTCGACTCAACGGTACTTCGTGCGTTAACATATGCCTCAGAAACCTGGTCGCTGAGTGAACAGGGTGATAAATCACTCAGCGTTATTGAACGCTCAGTCGAAAGGACGATGGCTAGAGTATCCTGTTTTCACACAAGTAAGGGATGGGATACGAAACTCCGACCTCCGTCAACGAAGGAAAATCAAAATGCCTTTAATGATGCTGAGATATTTGCAAAACTCCGGACCGCAGGTGTCTGCGATGGGGAACGAACGCGCTATTGTCCTTTCCGGGGAGTAACGCGCTCACCACCACACCATGCGGGTCCTTCGTTTCGCCTGTCTCTCAGCTAGTTCTGTCGATCTTTTGCCACCAGCAATCACCCGTCAGCTGGATTGATCTGGGGGGCCCAAATCGGCAACGAACCCAGTTAAGCTGAGGCTGCAGTTATAATCACAATTTTGACTTATTATTTACTGCCTACTCTTTGTGTGATTATACTGTGATTATTAACTGGGTTCGTTGCCGATTTGGGCCCCCAGATCAATCCCGCTGACGGGTGATTGCTGATGGCAAAAAGATCAATAGAACTAGCCGAGAGACAGGCGAAACGAAGGACCTGCATGGTGTGGTGGTGAGCGCGCTACTCCCCGTAAAGGGACAATAGCGCGTTCGTTCCCCCATCGTAGACACCTGCGGTCCGGGGTTTTTGCAAATATCTCAGCATCATTAAAGTTATATTTTGCAATACATACCCTGCCGCTAAAAAGAGTAGGCAGTAAATAATAAGTTAAAATCAAAATGCCGTTCTGTACGCCAAACAGTCGAAGATAAGGTGGGCCGGACACGTAATGCGTATGAATGACAACCGATAGACAAGAGCCATTAGCGACTGGATTGCTCGGGATGTGAAACCAACTGCAGGAAGACCACCGACCCTATGGTCAGAGCTCTTCACGAAAAGCCTAGAAGAAAGATATGATGCTCGAAGAGTCCCTAGAGCGAGCAGAACCCATTAGGCTGCTCTTGCACGCGACAGGGGAAAAATGGAAGATTTAGTGGCACTCGCTCGAGTCACTCGACGACCAACGGAACTACGGGTGATGCAGGTGATAAAGGTGATGATCAGGCGACGAGCAAATGAATACCTGGAATGACTTGATAAAAACTTGAGTGTGGATGTTGAAAAACTGGGAATTGAACGTAGGAATAGCAGCAGCGGTATAATATGTGATTGTTATTTTCTACTAATTCTCATTCTACTATCGTGAAAATCCTGTACATATCGCCTTTGCAGGTTGCTGCTAGTGGGCGACAAATCTAGAAAGAAAAGGAAAATCCAATATAGAGTGTTCGTTTGAATACCAAGTCCACTGAGAAATATAGAGGTTTCCTCATCGACTTCATTAGCAAGCAAAAAAAAGTTTCCAATTATCGAGCTGCGGCTTATGTAGGAATGAAGTCTTGAAAACGAACAGGAGCGAGTGCGGTTCGAGGACGAAAATATCGTGGTAATAAACGAACGACATCGCCATCGTGACGACCTTCAGTGAATGGTACGAAGAAGTGATGGCAACTGGTGTATCAGATGTACCAGTTGTACCAGCTGCTGATGAACTGATAGATTTTTTCATCATCGTGGAAGTATTTCGAAGGAATCATTTAATGCGAGTCGTTGAAGGTTCAACAAACGTGTTTATTTAGGTTACTACCCCCAGTTGGCACATGTGGCGCAGTGATCGGAGGCGCCCTGCAATACACATGGAATCGATCCTCGCGCCCATAGCCCACCAAGCTTCCATCCCTCCGGGGTCGGCATATTGGCACTAGACTTGTCTGGAAGGCTAGCAGCACTGGCTCAATGCATCGGTAGGTCACCGCGAGTTTACAGTGTAAAGGCCAGATATGCATTCAATCACCTCCACGCGATGCTTAATGAAGTCGAATCCATGGCGCCTCCCTAAGGGATGGATCAACCTCGAGAGCTTTGTCCTTTATTTGCTTCAGCAAAATGTAACGTGAACTTCTATAAAGTTCATAGTTAAATTTTCTGCTTCTTCTATAAAGTGTTTTTCTGTTGATCTATGCCACTTGGTGACAGCATTGTTAACTCATGCACTGCTCTCAAAAAGTGCAATTTATTCCATTTTATTTTATTTGGTCCGTCTTCACGTCTACTGTGCGGATCCCAGCACTCTCACATTTGATTCGTTTCCTCGCATGCATCATCCACGAAGATCTTCCAACTTTACGTGTGGTTTCAGTTGCTGTTTGAGGATTTTCAATTCATCTTGAGTGTCGTAGAATGTTTGTCGAGCAAATCTCCCTGGAGTCGTGCGATAACCGGACTGTGAGGTTCCCAGTTGGATTACAGAGAGTGATTTTTCAGACAAGTTCGGTACCAATTTCCCGATCCCGGAGGGATGAGATGCTTGGTTGGCGCGGGGTGGAATAGAACTAGCAACATGCTCGTGATGACGGACATGACACCACTGTGCTATCTGCCCTCTAAAAAGTCTAATACTGCTGCCGAAATACATTGTAAGCTCGGCCTCGAACTAGCAGTGGTGTTTTGACAACTTTCAGGTTCGTCGCTGTGAGCTGACCGCATGTCGTCATCGTCTTTTTTCAACTGATTCGGCTGTTGCAAGCTTAACTTCTGTAATTTGTTTCACTGGTAATATTACATGTAGATTAGTTTAATATTCAATGCTTTTTTCTTCGTTTGTATTGCCTTACCAGCTCGTATTTTATCTTGTGCGATAGATACTGCAGTCGTCAAACTTTGATTCTAAACAAGCTTGTAACAAAATTATGGAATTAATTTCTACACGGACAGTTTGAAGGAAAGAAAAGGTCTGTCATGATGAAATGGATACAAAACAGCTGTTGAGATTTGCTGAAGGGATGAGCTTCGGAAGTTTTACGAGGTCATATATCAAAACGTGAGAATGGTCAACTCCTGCCTTAAGCGTATACGTGCTGTTGGTGGCCCTAAGACGTCTCAGACAGGTCATTGACTCAAATCTATGGTCTATCGCATCCTTGCAAATGCCCAAGAGTTGTAGGAAGATCAATTTTCTGTTACATTAGAGCGACAGTAGTGAACGAAGCACTATTACCCAGAAATTCGTGTTATTATGGCGAGATAGAATAATCTCCATGAGGTAGGGTTTTTTTTTCCACATTTTTTCCTCTCCGTTTACTTCTTGCGCGGATCTCAGCACTTCTTTCATTTACTTCGCTGTCTCCCAACTGTTGTCAACGAACGTCTTCGGGTTTCAAGGTGAATCATGCTATTATTTGAAGATCTTGTCTCTTTAATGAATGTCATTCAGTCCTTTCCAAGTCCATCCTCTTTGGAATCCTGTGTCAGCTCTACTAAGCTCTACTATAGCGTTCTCCTGCCTTCACCACAGGCAGTTGTCGGTGTAGTTCAAATATAAGAAGGGTGAGAAACTCAATGCAAGTTGAATCTTGCGTGTGTTGCACGTCACCTGTAACCATTGCGCTCCTGAGCTAGATACCTGCCAAGGTACGTTTCCGTTTTACATTTAAAGATGTTCTACATACATTATAAATGTTATTGCCAAACTTCATACGGTTATAAAAGTTCGTCGATAGATCATTCCCGGTCTTTTCGACCGCTTTCTTGTAATAGTAACCTGTTTGAATGGCTATTATGTGCCCTTCATAATCCTTTTTCCTTTCTCCTGTGAATTTTTTTGTTGCAGTAACTTGTGTAACTAATATGACTTCTGCTAAAAGAGAAAGTGATGCTCGAAAAATAAGTGCTGCTCTGAGGCTATCGACTAACCACCGTTACATAAACACATAGTTCATAGTTGGCGTGCGTACCACTTATCTTCCAATTGTTCAAGCATAAGTGTTTTATCCACGAATCTTCCTCATTGAGGGATCTCATGCCATTTAGTCGCCAAGCAACATGATGCGTCCTCAGCTAACGGATAGGGTGTTAACCGCTGACCAAAAGCGACCTTTGCTTCCCTGAGACACAGGTGGATCCAGGGGACGGACTCCCTGTTTCTGCTGCGCCGATTTGGCACATAATTTCTGTATCTACGAGGCGTATTCATGCATGCGTGTGTGGGTGCACTCAAGTTTATGCGGATTGTATTCTACGAGTCGGCTCGGCCAAAAAGCCTACAATCAAGTGATATGGAAGTATATGGGAGGCAGTTAGGGACCTCTAACAAATAAGCTCCATGTCTACTCTGTGGGAGACCGGCAAGCAACATGTGAGCATACCCACTCTCCACGTTCAGAACTCAGCAAGCTATACGTATGTATCAAATGCAAAGCACAGTAAAAATAAAAGGGGCCCATTCTCCTGACCTCGAAAGAGCCCTCGATACGGCAGCATTGGGTTTGAGTACGGAGAGGCTGCTAAAATCTCGGCGGCATTCCTAAATCACAAAGGACTAAAGTTACGATGTGTACCTACAATGCACGCTCACTTGCACCTGAGTCCTCAACAAAAGATCTTCATGATCCTGCAGGAGAGAAGGATAAGCCACGATGTCACCAGACTGGCTGGAACGAGAGGAGGTCATCCATTCAACGCCGTCTACTACATGGGAGAAGAACTGTTGCTCCGAACACGCGACAGCAGAGGAGTCGGCGGCGTCGGCGTTCTCGTCAACAGGAGTCTGGCCATGAATATCGTTCATTCGAGCAACTAACAACCGCTATATGATGTTTACGGCTGGAGAGATGTGGATCAATATCGGTCTTGACAATCTTCGTCGTTTACGCACCAGCATCAAACTATGACGAAGACAAAGTCGAAAAAGTTCTATTTGGATTTGGAGAAGTTCTACAAAGAAGGCCGTCACCTATATCACTTGCAGTCCCGTTGATCGTCGAGTGACTCGAGCGCGCACCAGTCAATCTTCCATTTTTTCCCTGTCGCGTGCAAGAGTGGCCCAGTGGGTTCTCCTCGCTCTAGGGACTCGTCGAGCATCACATCTTTCTTCTAGGCTTTTCGTGAAGAACTCTGACCATCGGGTCGGTGGTCTTCCTGCAGTACATTTGACATCCCGAGGAATCCAGTCACAAACGGCTCTTGTCCATTGGTTCTCATTCATACGCATTACGTGTCCGGCCCACCTTATCTTCGACTGTTTGGCGTATAGAATGGCATCTTTGATTTTTGATCGTTGACGCAGGTTGGAGCTTCGGATCCCATCCCTTGCTTGTGTGAAAAAGGGATACTCCTAGCATCGTCCTTTCGAATGCGCATTCGATAACGCTGAGTGATTTTGATCCTGCTTACGCAGCGACCAGGTTTCTGACGCATAGGTTAGGGGCAGGAAGTACCGTTAAGTCAAAAAGGTGGGCACGGAGTCAGGTGTTCTTTGTCCTCTTCAGTACATCCTCGATGCTCTTGAAAGCTCCCCGAAGGCCCTCGTTTCCTTCTGCTCACCTCTGGAGCTAAGTCGTTCAACATGTTGGTTTCCCGACCTAGTTAGACACAACTGGATCATTCGGAGATGTTCGTTCCGTTGAGCGTGAATGGGGCATAGGAAACCAATCCGTTCTTCATGAACATCGTTTTTGTGAGGTTTAGTCGAAGATCAATCTTTCCACAGGCTTTATCAAAGTAGGCGAGCATATGTTCCGTTTGGCTAATGTTTAGTGTTATAAGGACGATGTCATCAGCAAAGCCAAGATGATGTAACACCCGATCATCGATTTTACTCCCGTATTATCCCATTCCAATGTTCGCATGACGTTCTGGAGGGTGGCGGTAATTAGTTTTGGCGAGATGGTATCGCTCTTGCCTAACTCGTAGAATGGTGATATCTTGGTAGTGAAATTTTTGTACAGCTCACGGAAATCTTTATGTACTGAGTAGAGACTCCTTGACTGTCAAGGGCTTGCATGATTGCATCTATCTCAATTGAATCAAAGGCTTTCTTTATATCGATAAAGTGAGACAGAGCGGTGTTTTGTAATCTCGTGATACTTCAGTGAGCCTTGTTATCGTGTAGATGTGGTCCGGTCAATTCTGTTTAGGACGACTCGAGTGAAAAGTTTGTAGACGGCAGACAGCAAGCAGATTGGGCGACAGTTGCCGATATCGCGTAGGTCACCTTTGTTGGACAATAACACCGTCTTGCTGGTCTTCAACTGATTAGGGATCTGACAGGTAACGTGTGAAGAGCCGAGCCAGTTTTTTGTTAAACGAGGGCTGGCGAAAGATTTTTCATGTGTTCGGATCTTATCATGTCCGGACTTGGTGCTGTTCGACTTTTCACCGACGAAATGGCGTGTTGGATTTCGGAAGGGAGAACCGTTGGTACAACATATCCATCCTCCTTTATTTCGTATGACGGAAGGTTGACGTTGCTATCGAAGACATCCGAGTAGGATTCGTGAATGGTTTTCTTCGTTGCCGTTCTGGAAGCTGTAACTGTTCCGTCTGGGCGTTGGAGTGCCATCATCTTTGTCTTGTAATTGGCGACGGTTTGGTGGGCTTTGCGAATGCTTTTCCCAGCCTCTGCAGCTTCGACCATCGCTGCTGCTCTTCTCTCTCTAAGATCTTCTTTTATCGCCTGTCTGCATAGTTTTGCAAGTTCGGACGTTAGTTTGCGATTGCCTGCAGCTCGTGAGATTCCACAGCTCGAGTGTTCCTGGAGACAGACGTCTTTTGGTGATTTTCGAACTCTCAGCTTTCATAGCGCTAATTTTAAGATGTTGAATGAGCCCATCACATTCTTCGTCGATGTTATCGACAACGGCATATTCCCATCAGCCGACTAATGAATTGAATAAGTCCCAGTTTACGGTGGTTCTGGGACTTCGGTTTTCGAATTTAACTGCTTTTTTCTCCTTTCCGCGAAAAACAGAATCTTGCACGAAGGAGACGGTGGTCTGATCCCGTGTACAATTTTGCGACAACAGCGACATCGGTTAGGCAAAACCTTTTATTTGCTATGATGTGGTCTATTTCGTTATGGTACTCTCCATTGGAAGACTCCCACGTCCAGCGTTGAGGTTGGGGCTTCTGGAATTGCGAGTTACCATGGATGGTCTTGGTCGCCACGATAAACACAGAGAACCGCTCACCCTGTCCGTTCCATTCTAATCCATGGGTCCCAATGCGACGTTTTTCAGACGTTCTTGTTGGTCCAGTCTTGGCGTTGAAATCTCGATTGATTACTTGAAGAATGTACGGTCTTCTCTGCAGAACTTCTCCAAGTCCATATAGAACGCTTCGACTTCTTCTTCGTCATACTTTGATGTGGGCGCGTAAACGACGATTGCCAAAGCTGGTATTGATCCACATCTTTTTAATCGTAAACGTCCGATTCGGGTTGCAAGCTGTTCTGAATGAATCGACGTTCATAGACAAAGTCGTGTTGACTGGAACGTCGACGCCGCCGACTCCTTTACTGTCGCATGTTCGAGGAACAGTTCTTCTCCGGTGCCATAGACGGCGTTGAATGGGTGGCGTCGTCTCGTCTCGGCCAGGCCGACGACGTCGTACCTTATCCTTCCTGCTTGCATGAGGAAGTCTTCTATTGAGGACTCGGGTGCAAGTGTACGTGCATTGTAGGTACAGATCGTCATCATAGTTCCTTGTAATCCAGACAGCTTCCACTTTCCCTAAGATTTTAGCAGCCTCTCCGTACTCGTCCCTACCCAACGCTGCCAAATTGGGGAGCTCTTTCGGGGTCAAGAAATGAGGCTCATTTCTTTTTACTGTTTTTAGCTTTTTTGATACCCACGTGTACCTTGCTGGGTTCTGAGGGGTCTGAACATGGGGGCTGGGTATACTCACGGGTAGCTTGCCAGTCTCTCCCAGAGTGGACTGGAGCTTATTTGTTGGAGTTGATTCCTAACCGCCTTCCATACATTTCCCTGTCACTTGATTGCAGGCTTTTGGCCGAATTGACTCGTAGAATATAATCTGCATAAACTAGAATGCACGCACACACGCGTGCATGAATACGCCTCGTAGATACAGCAAATATGTGCCAAATCGGTGCAGCAGAAACAGGGAGTCTATCGCCTGGATCCACCAGCATCTTAGGGAAACATACGGTCGCTTTTGGTCCACGATTAACCCCCTATCCGCCACCTTGGGACGCGCCACGTAGCCTCATGACTAACCGGCTCGAGATCCCTCATTTAAGGGAGATCCGCGGAGAGAAGGCCATGTGTTCTTTAAAGAACGTGTGAAAGACATCATATTCGGACCCACGGATTAGAATGGAACGGATTGGGTGAGCTGTTGTCTCAGCAGAAGAAAAAAAGTACTGAATGCATAATTCTTCGTATTCTTGTTGAGCACGAGGTGTTATTTTTATTCTTTAATCACGAACAAGCTGACGTTTCGGCGGATTTCGCCTTCCTCAGAGGCTGGAAAGGTCAAGTTGACAGCAATCCATTCCGCCAAACATCTCCATAACCAAACAGAGAAAACGCTAAACCTAGATTTCAATCACATTGAACACAAAATAGCTTCTTTGCACACTCACCGCTTTCTATGAGTCTTCCATTGAACATGTCGCGTGGAGACCAATCGCACAGAATTCACATGGAAGCGTAATGTACCCATCCCATCAGAATAACAGGCTTATATACTGCCCAATATCACACGTGATAATGAGGCATTCCCTCCCTGCGGTTCATTTTCGCATTTCTGGAATTAATCCAAACGCCTCGAGAGTTTTGCGCGCTTGTGTTCGCGATTCCCGCACGAGGATCGTGACCTGTACTTCGAAGTCCTCCGCGTTATGTCTCTGGGTCCTGTGTGTGCCTTGTGGGGTATATGGTTTGCGTTTACCGACTAGGTGTTCTTTTATGCGGACACAGAGTGGTCTACCCATTTCGCCAATGTGTTCGTCTCCGCACGCCTCACAGGAGGTCAGATAAACTGTATCCGAGCTCATGCAGTCACCGTCTCTACCATTAGGGGCAAATTATGCAGTTTTGCGTTGCACATAGATGGTCATATAGGCGGTTACAAACTAGCTGGCGCCTAAGAATATTCGGTGGTATTTCAACCACGTTTGCCGAAGTCTCAAGACCCGCCCTTCTTAAGCAGCGTTTTATAGCTGCACTTGCACCATTTGAGATGAAGGGTAGGATAAATGGGACCTTTTTATCGCTAGAGTTGTCGTTTAGGGGCCTTGGATTTCCCCTACACCTATCCCGAGCTACAGTTTCGTAGCCATTAGAAATGGTTATTTGCCGTGCCAAGTTCCGGGACTCCTCTCTCTGCTCTCTTCCTGTGCACACGTTGGTAGCTGGTCGAAACATGTTTCTCACAAGCGCCCATTTCGTGTGAGAGGGGTGAGAGGAGAGGTAGTGCACGAAGATGTTTTTTTCCTACTTGGCTTTCGGTACCACTTTGTAATGTAGCCATTTTCTGATAGGTTAATTTGGACGTTCAGGAATGGAAGCCAGTTTTCTTTCGGTTTCTCTCGGGTAAATTTGATATACTCTGACTGTTCGTTCAACAACTCGAAACGTCCATTTCCTCTTGTGTTGAGCAAACGACAAAACAGTCATCTATATATCTACAGTAGTGTAACGGCCCGAGATCGGTCACTGGTGCTTCCACCTTAGACATAAACGCAATGGCAAGACTTAGTGCCAGTCGCTGTCCCTTTGCCACCCCCCTTGTTTGAGCGTAGTAACTTCCAGACCATCCGAAGACTGAGCAGCTCAAGCATTCTTTCAAGAGTGCCATCATCTGCTCTATCTTGAAGCCATACATGTTTATTTCTCCTTCGTGTTTTATAAGGAGTTCGAATATGGCTTGCATTGCGGAGTCATTCGACTCGTTTGTGTTTCCCCCTGAATGCATATGTTTCAACAGTTGTGTACTTTACGCTAACAGACTTTTAAAACTTTCGCAAAGTCGCCCACTTTTTTCACCACCCTCACTGTGACATATGCAGAGATCACAGCGGCCATAGTGTACTATTACAGATTACTCCTCCAGAGGTCACGTCGTCATCGAATACAAACGTGGTGTTAATAGTTGACAATGTAAACGAGCACCTCTATGCAGGTGCTCTGTTTATTGATTCACATGGCGTTCCAGGATTTTTCTTTACCGTTGGGCTCACCTGCACTTGTCGCCGAGTCAAATCGTTCACTAAATAAACTCTCTGGTAGGTGGTTATCATTGCCCTAAGTTTAATTGTGAAAACAACGTTCTTTATTTTTCCAACAAGTACTATGTTGATATTTATATTTTCCTCAATATTCACTGGCAAACTAGTGCAGCGGCGGAGAGGGTGGTGAGGTCGAGCTATCAGGTGATGCAAGCTTGGCCAGTGGTTATGGATAGGAATGGATGTAGGGACAAGCACGTTGATCTCGTAACAGAGTAATCGCTGAAGGGCGCATGTTGTGCAGTGGGTTACAGGTGCCTTGCAATACACATGTGATTGATCCCCACGCCTCAGGCGCACCAATCCCTTCCACTCTTCCGATCGTCGGCAAATTGGTACCAGATCTGTCTGGGAGGGTAGCAGCATTGGCTCGATACATCTTTGGGCCACGGCGAGTCATTATATAGGCCAGATATGCATTCACTCACCTCCTATGATGCTTAATGAAGCCGAATGCATCGCGCATCCCTCAGGGATTGATCAGCGCCGAGAGCTTTATCTTTTAATAGATTAAATGACAGAAGCAAATAGTGCGAAAGATGTATGTAATGCGAGGAGTGTGCATAAAAACATAGAGAATATCCGATATTTGTGGATAATACTGTCTACATAATGTGTATACTGCTACTTACTGTTTGTTAGTGGTGCGTGCAGCGCAATGGCTACAGGTGCCCTGTAAAACACACGTGATTCTTAGTTCGATGCTGCTCCTCTACTCATCAAGGCTATCATTCTTCTGATGTCGTAAATTGGTACCAGATTTGTCTGGGAGGATAGCAGCACTGATTTGATATATCGTTAGACTACCGGGAGTCATTGCATAAGCCAGATATGCATGTTGGGGAAGGCGAAAGGGTGGGGGGAGGGGGGAGAGGGGGTGGGCTCGCGCAAGAAAATCGCTCAAAAACGACTTTTAAGTCCGAAAAAGACAAAAAAAAGACCGAATTTTCGAGGTGACGTGGGAAGGCGACGCCGGTCGCGTCGCGGCATCCGACAGGACCCGCAGGGGGCGGGACTATGTTTACGCGCCCGTAGCTCTTGTCAGAATGCGAATTTCGTTGCGCAAAGCATAATAAATATTTAAATATTGTACGGACGAGTTGCTGCAGTAGACGAGTTGTCCGGCGCACCCCGGAGAACGCGATTTTCAGCGCGCCGACGCCATTTTTACCACGAGGCAGTACTAGCGCACGAGTTACTGCAGTGCGGAGTACTGTAGTGCCGACGAGTCACTGTAGCCGCGGACGAGTTTTCCGCGAAAAGCACGGAAAACGCGATTTTCGTCACGCCGACACCATTTCTAGCACGAGGTAGTACTATCGGACGGATTACTGTAGCTCGGATGAGTTTCCGGGCGTGAACGAGTTTTCTGTACACGAGTCGGAAAGTCGCCGAAACGACGGGAAACGCAGCAAAACGTTGCACGAGGCTTTGGCATGAGCTTTTGGTGGAGGAAAACTCGAACTTGGCGACAAAGTCGCGCAATTTGATCTACTCGCCGAAAATCCTCCGAAGTCGCCGAGACCTCCAAGAACGCAAAAAACGCGGAAAATCGAAAAGTCGCCGGATCTTCGAAACTCGGGGCTAAGCCTAAGCCTAAGCCTAAGCTAAAAAAGATGTTTACACGTTCATGAGAACGCCCTTCTTCAAAAAGTATTTCCGTCACTTGCGAATCTGAAGATGTTAAAAGAGCAAAGAGCTGCCTCATTATATCACCAATGTTTTCTTGTTGGCAAAGATTTGTAGATGCTGAAGTTTTCTATTGCACTCAATAAAACTCACTGTAAGCTAAGATATGTTTAAATTTGGAAGAACAGATTATTTCCGACCACGTAAGTCACCCTCGATTCTACATTGCAGTGAAGGTATAGCTGTAACTCTGCGCTACCTCTGGGCTTTTTTTTGAATGATGTCGGTCTTACATATTCATATAAACTTGCTTGTTTATTGAATCATTGGTGCAAACACCGTCCTTGGAGTGGCAGGGAAATCGCTATAGGAATTCGACTGAAGGGAGGTGCAGTGCAGTGGTTAAAGGCACCCTGTGTACGCATGGAATCAAACCCGCGAACCAAACTCATCAAGCCTTCCATCCCCCGCGGTCAGTAAATTGATACCAGACTTGTCTGGAAGAATAGCAGCACTGATTCGATACATCGGTAGGCCACCGCGACTCATTGTAAAGGCCAGATATACATTTAGTCACCTCTAGCGATGCGCTGAAAACTTTATCCTTATGTAGTGTTGTTAGGAGTGTCCACCACAAATTCTCATTGCTTCAGGCATTTGGAAACGTTCTAGGACGATATTGTGTCTATCTCGGTATTTTATACAACCGCACATTTCTTAAGATGGCTGTGACTCGTTTTAGTAAATGAAATAACAGTCTAATGCCAGTTAAATCATCGGTCAGTAAACCTGTTTGAAGGACGGTTTTTGTAAATTTCTAAATGAAGAACGGAGGTTTTCCTAACCAACATCCGTCAGAACATTTGCATTGGACAAACTATCGATTGACTGCAAAGAAATTGGTGGGATTATTTAGGCGACGAGGGAAGCACTGGAAAAACTATGCATCGATATCAATATGCATTGTCCACGGTGCCCATCAAGGTCTGTATTATACTACATTGAAACCAAAGCTCACTGTCGCGGAAGTGTTAAACATGTTTAGAACTAAAGCTATCAAAAAAATTAACAGTGAAAGTTTAGTTCTGCAGAAGTTCTAGCGGAAAAGCAACAGCTGCAAATATGAGCGGTACACTGGGAGAACTATCACGTCATGTTCGACAAGATCCCGTCTGTTCATTTGGTTCCGTGCTCAAAATATGTGTCTTCATGCATAAAGTGGAAGAAATATATGCGATGGATTCCCGGTAATCACAATTTAATCGCGGAAAAAATAAGAGAACTTTCATCTTATAGACAAACATCTGTGGATTCTAATGAATTTTTTCGCAACTGGCAAAAAAACACTATGAGATGGGAGATGTTGATTTAAAGTCGAAGGTGGACATAAATTTCACCTATATAGAGGCAATGGTGTCATGTAGGAGTTAAATGGAGGGTAGTTATACTGATGAACTTCGGTGAGACATGACCCTTCTCATTCTTATCTCATTCATGAATTTACGGTCGTAGTGGGTTTTTGTCTATACAGTGACAATACTGGATTGTATAAGAATCGTCGGAAAGCCGCTCCTCTGCCGTTAGTAACGAAACCTCCTACCAAGTCACTGATGCCGAAAAATGTCTTGAAGAAAGGGATGAAAAAAAAAGAAAGAACGAAAATGTCGAGAATGAAGTGACGGCATTCATTCCAGAAATCGTATGAGTCTTAAATAAAGCATGGTTGCAATGTTTTTCATATCTCAAGAAGTAGACGAATCTAAAGAACGTGCACATAAAGCAACACAATAGGAGAGCAAAACAATTTGGAAAAAACAAGAGTAACGTTGTGATAACCGTCGATATCAAGATGAAATCACATTCGAAACTAATTCCGTGGATGATCAGCAAAATGCGGCTGATCCATGTCTTCCTTCTAGTGGAGTACTCAGCACAGGTTAGATTTCGTCTAAGGAAACATTACTGGCTCAAGCACGCAAGTGGTATTGCTCGCTTCGATATTTTGTGTATGCTTATGCATCAAACTCAGTTTTTGCAACAAGTCTTCCTCACCAGGAATTGATCAGCAAAGTCGTTTAGATGTTTCTTAGGCTAAGCACGAACACTTTCACTAGTGGCGAACGTCAATTAAAACCTATGCTAAGCATGTTGAGTGAATGAGGTCTATTTAACAAGTCACAAGCCCCGGACACTAACTTATTGTCCATAGATACATAAAAAATATTAAATAAGTTCAATCAATGGAATAGTTTAGGTACATGAAAGAACAGTTTGGGAAGAAGCACCTGTGGATTTTATTCCACCACCTAACTGGGATAACTACGACCTTCCCAGACCAGTTAAGCAGTACATGGAATACGAGTGGTCTCTAAGCAGCTACACAAATGAATGTGGAGACGAGGAGTCGCTTAAAGTAAGAATCTTAATCGGATTCATTTTGGCGTCGAAGTAAGATTCTTAGTTAACCTTACTCATTCTTTGAACCCGTAGGCTACTTCAATCCATGATTTTTGTTCTCGAATATATTCAGTCGTTCTTCATAATTACCAGGTGACGTGAACTTTTACGCAATGACGCACAACCCAGTACACGACTCATTGTTGGATTTAATAGCTCAGAAATCAAATGTAAGCAGAAAATAGCAAAGAAAAAATATTGCTAAAATCGATTACAGATCGTTCCGGTGTACTTTTGGCCGGGTGATCAAGTTGACCTTCCATGTCTAATGTGCGAATTGGCTTTCGTCTTCAATGGTAAGGTGAAGATGTGGGGAAAAGCAGTGGATGTGCCGAAATTCCTCGAGGACCCTAAGGTAACATAATCTACCATAAAAGAGAGGTTGAGTGTAAAAGTAGCCGCGATATCCTTAATGAATAGAATGTTTTCCATCGCAAAGACAACGATAACCTCTTGGTTTCTTCTGATGTGCTAAGGACTACAACAGGTTGGTTTGGAAGCTAAATAGCGTTTCCGGTCCCACATATATTCAGAGCACCATGCATTCGTTTCGTCACCTTGCATGGAGGAGGTAGGTGGATTCGTGTATAGGACAGGAAGAGCTTGAGCACCATCCCGTTTCTTTCCTCATTGATATGCTGAGTGCTGTTTGGATATGATTTCTATAGGATCCTAGGACTATAAGAGTGATAGCATGTTGCTATCTCTTTATCACTGGCAGCCTCTCCTAATCAGAATCGAATGAGTATTTGGTAACCTGTCGGCTAGGATTTTTTCATTTCCAACTTTACATTAGTGGCAATGACTTTTGAGATTCCCGATCGACAAGTCACGACGATGTAACAACAAGGAAGTGGAAACGTAGTTAATCGAACTTTTCCAGCGAAATGCACGACTTTCGTCCACTAAAAAATGGTCGCAGATACGAAATAACAATCACACCTATAGTTTTCTGTGAGTTTGTCAACCACGGCAAACGTGTTTCCTCATCGTTCTTATCGAAATCGCCTTTTTGATTTTGGTGCTTTTGATAGGAGATTCGCAGAATTTCGTTGTAGTGCTAAAAGTTCGGTCGATCGCGGTCTCGATGATCGAATGCCAGAAGTGAGGCTTGATGACAACACCGTAGAGTATAAGCAGAAGTTGGAACCGTTTTACATTCAACGTAAAGGAAAACTCAGTATTATTCGTGTGAGTTAAAACAAAAAGTTTTTCATTTTTCATCTCACAACTTGATACTTTAACTGATATTGGTCGGCTTATAAATTATTTCTTGTTTCTTCGCAAACAGGATAGATAGAACGCTACAGAACCAAGGTCCTGGTTCGACCCCTTGCCGAATGCTCTCCCCCATTTCACGTGGGAATGCACTAGCTCGGCTATCCCAAAGACTACAAGAGGAAAAGACTCAACAAACATTCTACGGCATTCATTAAAAAACGAAATACTCAAGCAGCGGCCGAAACAACACATGAGAATTTAGAAGCTCTTTGTGGGTGATGAATGCGACAAAAAACGAATCAAGTGCAAGAAGTGCTAAGGTCCGCACTTATTCAGTGCGAAAAGACCCTTCGTGTGCTATGTAAAGATTCCACAACCAAAATTACAATTGTCTGCAATGAAAGTATGTTAAAGGAAGATCTGGCTGGTAGATACGCCATTTTCCCCCTTTTTGATGACATCATTATTATGATAACATTGACGGCTCGGTTTGACGAATATTGTCCCTTTTCCAAAGCGCGGGTGGAAAAATTCGCCTTTTCTTGAACTCCACGAAAATAATGTAGAATGGATTCGTTTCTCTCATCTCATTTACACTCGACGGAATGATGCCTGCACAGCAGAACGATTAGAATTCTCCAGTCACGTGTGATTGGAAGAAGGAGGTCAACATGATGAATTAATCAATACAAAATGTCAGTAGAACCGCTCATGTAGTAATGAATTTCTAGAAAGCAAGACGATGAAGGATGAATCGGTGAGGCTAATCAGTACCTAATGGATGCGCCATGAATTTGACGTTGTTTGCATAATCGTAAAAGTGGCTGAATGCATTTTTAGCCTGTAAAATAGTACGCGGCAGCCTACTGATCAATCAAGTCAGGGTGGGTATCATCAGAAGAAAGAAGTATGCTAGCAGTTGCCAACATCCGGAGGGCTGGATTTCTTGGTGAGCTTAGGATGTGAGATCGAACCTGCGATCAGTTAAATGCATATTTACCACTGGGCTTCTGACCTCTAACGTTGCAAGTGCTCATTGTAAGGAAGACGTGGAAATAATTTGAAATAGGCACCTTGAGTGCTGTACTCTGTCGTGTTTCAGGCGAGTCCGGCTTCTCAGGGTGTATATTTTTGCTACGATACCCAATCGCGGTCGCACACTGCGATTTTCTATGTGGTAATGGCAATGACCCCACCCGTTCGAATGTCTGATATGGAAGGCGTCCTTAGTAGGTTATTTGAAAATCGATACGATATGGATATTCTTTCTCGATTACTCATTATTAACCAAGTTGTTAATGGTGTAAAGCTCGTCATTTGTTTACTTAACATTCAAATGGCCGAACTTGGTGAAGAATTATGCATGTACCAGCGCTATTTCCATCTAACCATTATGTCGTTCATTAGTTAGCAACTTTTTCCGCAGTCCAAAGAAAGATGTGCCATGTCGTTCACAGGTCGTTACTATAGGCAGGTGCCGATACTTTTGCATCTAAATGAGGTTTTTTTTGGATCGGTCGTGATTCTTAGAATTCATTTACACTGAACTAGCGAATGAAGCCGATAAGTTTCCTCAGCTTAGGTGACAGTGGGATCACTTTTTGGTACACAGCGGTTCCACACCGTTGTGCACCCCTTTGCCACGATGACGCAGTCAATGATTCAAGAGAATTTACTTCAAAGATTGATGAGATCCCGAATGCACGGAGTACACAAGAGCAGCAGCATACATTCGCGATGCCATGATCTTTTCGACTCTAAACTTCTGACATAACACAGGGATATTGCATGCAGAAGCTCACAAAAGAACTTGGAAGGACGCTTGTGATCTAAGGCTAAACCAACTATCTACGTTCTCATCGATTTCCCTTGCCTAGATTTTAAATGTGGCCATTCACTGACCAGTTTTCTCGAATCGTGCGGTATTTGGCGGCGTTCTATTCCATTGCTGTTCTGAAATCTGACCACACTTATTCCTAGATTGTGCCAGGGTTTCCCTATTCATCACTGTAGGTGTTAGGCTGTTCAGAACTAAATGAGCGTTTTAAAGCATTTATTGCCGTATTGTTACCAATGAAATATTCGTTGCACCTTGCAATATTATATATCATTACTTGATACTTGATACTTCAGTGGCCCGTCCTCACCTGTTTTGTGCGGGCCTCAGCATAATCTCCATTTTCGGAGATTTGCTGGTTAAGGCATTATGGTTCCACAGTTCCAAAGAGGTCGGCCGTGCCAAAGTCTGCCCCAGGTCTTCACCACCACAAGCAGTCACAGCCCTTTTGGATCAGGGAGAGATTTACTACCATGCGACTTTGATACCACGACGGTGGTGGATCTTGGTATTGGCTTACTCTTAGCTAGGCTTCCTGATGGAAACGCCAGACTCCTCAGCTTGGGTTAACCTGCCAAGGGATGAATCCCCCCGCTGTACATCGCAGTCCGACACCCAGGATCACCTCTCAACCACGATGAGGCGGTAAACCGTTGGGAAGATTATGTATCATTAGAAAAACTGATTTAATGTTCTTTTTAAATATGTCTTTATATTTTGTCAAAAGTTATTTTTTTTACCAATTTCGAGCTTTGCAATTTTAGATGTCAAAAACGAACTTTGCCAAATCTTATTTCATGAGTTCAAACTCGGTCGTAATGCTGCAGAGACGGCCCGAAACATTAATGAAGTTTGCGGTGAAGATAATGTTGGTGAATCAACAGTGCGAACATGGTTGCGGAAATTCCGATCTGGTGATTTCGACCCAGCAAATTCCACTTATGTCAATCGCAGAGGAAGGCCAAAAAAACTCGAGAAATGGAGGCCGCACAAATTAAACGACAGTTTAAGAAGTCGCAGCTTTGAAGTGTCGTCTGATCTTATTCTGCGCAATAAAAACGACCGTTTTCTTGATCGAATGTGAAGTGCGACGAGATGTGGATTCTGCGCCACAACCGACGACGTTCTCAATGGTTGGAGTGTGACCAGGCTCCACAGCACTTCCCAAAGCCGAAGTTGCACCAAAAGAAGGTTATAGTGACTGTTTGGTGATCTGGAGCCTGGAGCCAGACTGATCCATCACAGCTTTTTGAATCCGGGCGTAGCGTTCACGGCAGAGAGGTATTGCTAACAAATCGACGAAGTGCACAGTAAGCTCCAACGATAACGGCTGAAATTATCAACAGAAAAGGAACAATCCTTCTGAACGACAACGCCCGGCCTCACGGTGCGGAAGCAGCGCTGCAGAAGTTGAACGATTTGGCCTACGAAACTTTGCCTCATCGACCATATTCATCAGACCTTTCGCCTACCGACTATCACTCCTTCAAGCACCTTGACCAATTCCTGCGCGAGAAATGCTTCACCAACCATGATGACGCAAAAAATGCCTTTAACGAATTTATCGCTTCCAGAACTCCAGAATTTTGTGCCTCTGAAACAAATTTGTTTCTCATTGTCAAAACCTGTATATTCAAAAGGTTTTTATTCTGACTAATAAAGTTTTGTTCGAAGCAAGTTATGACATTTCAAATATTTTAATTGAAACGCTCATTCATTTCTGAACAATGTAATAATTGGTAGTTTCATTTCAGGAAAAGGAATGTGGAAATTCCTTGGTTAGTTTGTACTGAGTTGATGAAAACGTTGATTTCAGCGTAAAGGAAGAATAGGCAGTAAATAAAAGTAAAGACACTGTGAGTTCCACTGAAGCAAGAGCTCAACTGGATTCATAGACGATTTGTGCTCCTCAGATTATTCGCATTACTGAGTGATCGATGACAGAACTGACAGGATAAAAAACAGCTGAGAGCATTTCAAAGCAAAGGGCTCGGTTAGTGTAGTGAATAACACGTGATCCTGTGGTGACGGTAGTAGCGGTTTCGAAGCCCTGCTGAGAATCCGAGGTTTGGTCAAATCTCAGCATCCCTGTGGTTCTATCTGACAATGTGCCCTGCAACGAAAAAAAGAATGGTAAGCAAATAAAAGTTAAGAGATTGACAACATATTTGGTACTCTTTTCATTCACATTTCAGGAAAAGGAATGTGGAAATTCCTTGGTTAGTTTGTACTGAGTTGATGAAAACGTTGAGCTGTTCAACTTTAAGAACTTTGCCTGAAGATTGAATTTTTAGGTCCTATCATTTAGAAGCTCAGAAATCTCTTCTCTGATGACAATAGAGGGGATCATTTATAGCTATTATTTAGTAAAGACTTAGCATTTGCCATCTATAAATGCAGCAAAAAGTTGAAACTCGTTCGAAGTGAGAACACAATGAAGGTTTCGGTGTTATACTGTAATGGTGATTTCCAGCGGATGGCTGCTACGATACCAAGGACTACGGTTTTATTCGTGCCAACTTCAACTGGCGATACCACTTTGTTCCAAATATTCGCCACGAAGCACCAAAGCAATGTCACGGCGGAAAGAAAGGCTTTTGTGAGAAAAATTATGTGAGTCACAGCTAGCCTTGTAGATCACCAGTAGACTCCTATTTTTTGTGGTCCCAGCACATCACCGCGCCTTTGACAATGTGAGATCTCCTCTGCCCCTGATAAAGCGGTAATTGCCCACTCGATAGCTATCACAACCATGTAGGGCAGATATTGACAGGGTAATAAGCAGTAGTGAGTAGTATTATTTGGTTGAAAATATTATCACTAATTTTCTAAGCGTTATTCTCGCCATCTTTCACTAGTCTTTTCTTCTGTTGCATCTCTAATAAAAAAAATAAAAAAAACACGTCCTTCCACGTTTTGTTCCTTAAAAGGGAAAGCCCTAGCGCGATAATAGCCCAAAACTTATTCATTCAAAGAGACCTATAGAGAAATATCAATTCACATGTTGTTAATATCAAGTAGTCTTAAGAGATTTTATATCAACAACTTTTCAGTTCACTCAAGTAGACCCAGAAAAGGGTTGTACTCTTGACTTCTGCAGGTAATTTCATAACTAACTCGTCATCTTGCAAACTTTGGTTAACAAGGAAGTGAAAAGTTCTACGGAACGAAGTTTTAGAAAATTTATGATATTCTTTGGAAATCTCCGAATTAGATCTATTCAATATCGTAATTAATGAGAAATTTAGGAAGTTAAGATTTTGGTGATTAGCAGGAGTGTTCTTTAGAAAAGAGTTTAAAGAAAGTAAGATAGAGCTGAATTTGGCTCTGGAGCTTCGATGGGAGCCATGGGGTGAATGCGTCGAAAGCAGACAGCTGCAGAAACGCGAAGGTCGGTTAAATTTTCATGTTTATTCTTTTCGTAAAAATCATTCCGTCGTTAAAGTCATTTCGTACTACACGGTAATCCTATGCAATAACTTTTTTACGTTTAGAATTCTTTATTATTGTTACTGACCCGGTGGTTCGAGATGTTTTTCAATACAAACGTGATCGTTGGTTTGAAGCTGCACCTCGGGAACACCAAGGCCCCACATCTGTCTGGATCCGGCGAATCGTTACCGGAATTGTTCGGGAGCACCAATTTGCTATATTCGTAGATTTTCGCGTGTCACTGCGTAGAAAGAAAATGCATTCAACAACCTCTAACAGACAAAATGCGTTCTACATTCCTCAGTGGTACCCTATTTTCTTTACCTTTTATCGCATTTACAGATGGGAGTTAAAGAGTTTTTGGGCAAGGTAATCGACGCTAATAAGTCAGCAAGTTGGAACGAGTGTATAAGCTCTTTTCTCATTTCTTTTCTACCAATTCTCAGCCTGCATAGATTCCAGCACATTGCTATCTGGTACGAAAATCCGGTTACCAAATTCCGGACCAAAAGCTCAACGAAAAGCACGAGTGGATGACGAAACTCAACACACTATTCAATCACGAACCGTTTACGTCTAAAGGAATACGACTGTACAGGTTCGTTCGATAGTAACTTTCTTACCACAGTAGCCGTTGCTCAGATACTCTACTCAATACCCAGTGGGTACAATACATCAGCTATCAACACTGCCGTTAGGTACTGATACTGTAGGCATTTGCAGCAATGTTGCTTTTAACCACAGTGAAGTGATATTGGATTGTACAAACTTGATGATGACGGCGGATTTACTGAAAAAATTCGGCAAGAGTTGTGGAAATAACATCATTCCAAGCAGCTCCGTCCTCACAGTAACTGGAGGCATTTTTTCAAACAACAATGAATGAGGAAGTATTAACAGTGGTAATAACAGTGTAGGAGACGCAACGGTTAGGAAGCTGGCCAATATAAACACGGCACACACGCTTCAAAACCATCTTCCACCATTTGGGTTTAGAAATTCAGTGTCAGACTTATCCAACAAAGTTCCTAACACACAAAGAGTGCCTTTGATGAAAAACCTGGAAACGTTCTACTATAGCTGTACTAGGATTCCAAGATAAATCAACTCAACCAACATTAAATGGCATTTATAAAGAAGGTATTGTGTCCTTTCCTCCAAACTGCCTTTACCGCCTCACCGTGCCTGGGAAGTGTTCCTGGGTGTCGGACTGCGATGTACAGCGGGGGATTCATCTCCTGACAAGGTCTCCAAGCTTAGAAGGAGTCCGGTGTTTCCATCAGGAAGCCTAGCTAAGAGTAAACCAATACCAAGATGCAACACCGTCCTGGTATCAAAGTCGCATGGTGACAAATCTCCCTCTGATCTACAAGGGCTGCGACTGCCTGTGGTGGTGAGGACCTTGGGCAAACTTTGGCCAGGCCGACCTTGGGATTCCAGGGAACCACAATGGCTTAACCAGCATGTCTCCGATAAAATGGATATTATGCTGGAGCCCGCACAACCAGTGAGCACGGGCCATGCAAGTATCCAAGTAAGTATTGTGTCCTTTCGCACATGTCTTCGGTGGTGGCATAGGTTTCCGCTTCTACGTGGAAGTGTTGAACATGTATACGGCTTAAAGAACTTAGAGGGCGAGTGAGCTCAGCACTAGTAGGACTTGAAGGGTTTGTAGCTTTCTAATAGTATTTAGTACTATCAATTGGACACATACCATCTCTCTAGCATTTATCCCAGTGTAGTCGTTTCTCTCTAAAGTAACATATAAGTCTTAAAAAGAAGAAATGGAAAACTATAGAAGACGATGAGCTTCATTGAGTTCTCACATGCCATGAATTTAGTTCACTGTTGGCTTCTCTGTTTGTGGATGAGAATGTTATGACGAAATGCTATCATGAGGAGAAGTATGAAAAGGTAGGATATTTGCTTGATGTGTTTTTTCTGCAACAAACCTGTTAAAAACAGCAAAAAATATTTTGAAAAGTTAGAACACAATGAAATGATCAGACCAGTGATTAAAGGACCTATATGTGTGTAAGTTCTGGTTCAGGAACTCAGAACGCTTGTTGAGAACTTATACAAATATGCATGGTGGATATGAAATAAACTGAGAAATAAATGTCTTAGTGGCAATCTCTTTGCCAAAACGGTTAAATTCAGTGTCTTAGATGCTCGGATAGTCTGTCTTCATAGGTTTCGTTGGACACAATGCTTCTCGTTTTTGTTTCGGTGGCTCCCAACTGGCCGCGCGTTCGGCTACGGCTTGAGGACCTGTTTTTCCTGCCATCAGTGGGATGTTGAACGTTATCGAAGGGCTATTTTCTTTGGAATCCTGAGATGGACATGTATTACGCTCCTCGTTCTTCACAACAGACACTTGCCAGTGTTTGTTGTTCAGTCGAAGTTTGATTCCTTTTAGGCACTGGTCCTTACAGCACTGCAGCGATCCATACTGATTAGCTGGCCTACCACACGAGAACTGATCATGAAGAGGAGAGAGCGAAGCAGCAGTCACTAAGACTGTAGAAGTTCGAAAAGCATCCGTTATCCACTGTGGAGCCTAGCCAGATAAAAGCCTTAGATGATCACAAATAGTCACCCGGAAAGAATAGTCTCTATTATCAGAAAGCTGATAGAAAAAAAATCACCTGTTAGTTTTACTGCGATCTCTTAAACAACTGTGTCTTCCCAAATAAAATTAGGAATGGTGGATAAATAGGTCCAATGCCACTTTCATCAGAAGTTCGACATGGTATTTCGCTGGTGAAGAACAGTACGAAGTCCAGTCCATTCAATGAATAAACCTAGCATCTGAAGAACACATCGCCAATACTCGTCAACACATTGGTTCAGCTCTTCTCAGGTTCGGAGTTCTGACTACGTGGAGGATCTGAATTCGAACACACCGTTGCCCATTCAAAAAATGTCGAAGATCAAATAGACCGGAGACGAAGGGCGTTTGAATGATAACCGTTGGACAAAAGACGTTAACGACTGGATTCCTGAGGATGTGAAACGCACAGCAAGAAAACCATTAACCCGATGGTCAGAATCCCCACGAAGACAAAGTGTGACGCTCAGCAACTTTATGGAACGAACAGAAACAACTGGGCTTCTGCTGACACGACAGATGCAGGTGGAGAATTTAGTGGCGACGAGCGACTTACTGTGTAACAGAGTTATTTCTTCTTACGATAAATTAGCCGCTGATGGAAATTTAACACACTGGACGTAAATGAGATGAAGATACTTTTCTAACTTATTATTTACTGCCTACTCTTTTTAACGGCACGGTATATGTTGCGAAATAATGCCTTCAATGGTGCTGAGATATTTGCAAAACTCCAGACCGCAGGTGTCTACGATAGGGAAAGAACACGCTATTAACTACGTGTGTGGGTGCGTTCTCGCTTATGCGGATTTTATTCTACGAGTCATTTCGGCTGAAAGCCTGCAGTCAAGTGACAGGGGAAGTATATGGGAGCCGGTTAAGAGTCGCCTCCAACAAATAAGCTCCATGTCCACTCTGGGAGAGCCTGGCAAACTACCCGTGAGTACACCCAGCCCCCACGTTCAGAGCCAAGCAAGCTATGCGTGGCTATCAAAATGCTAAACACAGTAAAAAAAAACGAGCCTCATTCCCATGACCCCGAAAGAGCCCCCAAATTTTGCAGTGTTGGGTAGGGCGAGTACGGAGAGGGTGCTAAAATCTCAGAGCCAATGGAAGATGCCTGGATAACAAAGAACTAAGGTGACGATCTCTACCTACAATGCACGTACACTTGCATCCGAGTCCTCGATAGAAGACTTGCTCATGCAAGCAGGAAGGATAAGGTACGACGTCGTCGAGCTGGCCGAGCCGCGACGGCGCCACCCATTCAACGCCGTCTATGACACCGGAGAAGAACTGTTCCTCGGAACATGCGACAGTAAAGGAGTCGGCGGCGTCGGCGTTCTCGTCAACAGGAGTTTGGCCATGAATATCGTTCATTTGAGCAACTAACAACCGGTATGGGATGATTACGGCTGGGGAGATGTGGATCAATTTCGGTCTTAACAATCGTCGTCGTTTACGCACCGGCATCAAGCTTTGACGAAGGCGAAGTCGAAAAGTTCTATTTGGATTGTCAGAAGTTCTACAAAGAAGGCCATCACCTGTATCACCTGTGGTCCCGTTGATCGCCGAGTGACTCGAGCGGGCGCCAGTAAATCTTCCATTTTTTCCCTGTCGCGTGCAAGAGCTATCCCCAGTGGGTTCTGCTCGCTCTAGGGACTCGTCTAAGCATAATATCTTTCTTCTAGGCTCTTCCGTGAAGAACTCTGACCATCGAGTCGGTGGTCGATCGTGCAGTACGTTTAACATCCCGAGGAATTCAGTCACTAACGGCTCTTCTCCATCGGTTGTCAATCATACGCATTACGTGTCCGACCCACTTTATCTCCGACTGTTTGGCGTACAGAACGGCCATCTTTGATTTTTGATCGTTGACGCAAGTTCGGAGTTTCGGGATCCCATCCCTTACTTGTGTGAAACGGGATACTCCTAGCATCGTCCTTTCGACTGCGCGTTCGATAATGGTGAATGATCTTTTCATCCCTGCTTATGCAGCGACCAGGTTTCTGATGCATACGTTAGGGCAGGAATTGCCGTTGAGTCGAAAAGGTGGGCACGGAGTCGGGTGTTCTTTGTCCTCTTCACTACATCCTCGATGCTCTTGAAGGCTCCCCAAGCAGCTCGTTTCCTTTCTGCTCAGTTCTGGAGCTAAGCCGTTCATCATATTGATTTCCCGACTTAGATAGACATAACTGGGATCATTCGGAGATATTCGTTCCGTTGAGCGTGATTGGGGCATACGAAACCGATCCGTTCCTCATGAACATCGCTTTTGTGAGATTTAGTCGAAAAGCAATCTTTCCACAGGCTTTCATCGAAAGTCAGCAATCATTCGTTTCCGCCTGACTAATGTTTGGGTAATAAGGACGATGTCATCAGCAAAGCGAAGATGGTGTAATTGCCGACCATCGATTTTCACTTCCATATTATCCCATTCCAATGTTCGCATGACATTCTGGAGGGTGGCGGTAAATAATTTTGGCGAGATGGTGTCGCCTTGCCTAAACCCCTGTTTTGACGTCTCTGTTAATATCGTTGGTGAATGGTGATATCATTGGTTGTGAAATTGTTGTACAGCTCACGAAGAACCTTTTATATTGAGTAAGAACTCCCTTGACTATCAAGGGCTTCCATGACTTCCTATCTCAATTGAATCAAAGGCCTTCTGTAAATCAATGAAAGCGAGATAGAACGGTCTTTTGTACTCTCGTGATACTTCAATGAGTCTTGTTATCGTGCGGTCCATCGTGCTAAATCCTTTTCGAAACCCTGCTTGATCACATGGCTGTGCTTCGTCCAGTGTTCTGTGAATCCTATTAGGATGACTCGAGTGAAAAGTATCGTAGACGACTGACGGCAAGCATATGGGTGAGATTCGTGATATGTAAGTCCTTCTTGAACAATAGCGCGGTCTTGCTGGTCTTCCACTGAGTAGGAACCTTGCATTCAGACAGGTAACGTGTGAGGAGCCGAGCCAGTGTGTTTACGAGGGACTGGCGGAAGGTTCTTCAGGTGTTCTGATCTTTACTCTGTCCGGACCTGGTGCTGTTCGATTTTTCACCGACGAAATGGCATGTCGGATTTCGGAAGGGAGAACCGGTGGTACAACATATCCATCCTCCTTTATTTTATATGACGGAAGGTTGACGTGGCTATCGAAGACATCCGAGTAGGATTCGTGAATGATTTTCTTCATTGCCTTTCTGGAAGCTGTAACTGTTCCGTCTGGGCGTTGGAGTGCCATCATCTTGGTCTTGTAATTGGCGAAGCTTCGATGGGCTTTGCGAATGCTTTTCGCAGCCTCTGCGGCCTCGACTATTACTGCTACTCTTCTCTCTTTAAGATCTTCTTATATCGCCTGTCTGCTTTGTTTTGCATGTTCGGGATGTTAATTCGCGGTTGCCTGCAGCCTATGCAATTCCACGCTGGCGTATCAGCTCGAGAGTTCTGGCGACAGACGTCTCTTGATGACTTTCGAACTCTCAGCTTTCATAGCGCTAACGTTAAGATGTTGAATGAGCCGATCGTATTCTTCGTCGATGTTATCGACAACGGCATCTTTCCCAACAGCCGACTAATGAATTGAATAAGTCGCAGTTTACGGTGGTTCTGGGACTTCGGTTTTTGAATTTAGCGGGTTTTTTCTCGTTTCCGCAAGAAATAGAGTCTTGCACGAAGGAGACGGTGGTCTGATCCCGTGTAGAATTTTTCGGACAACAGCGACATCGGTTAGGCAAAACCTTCTATTTACTATGATGTGGTCGTTGTGGTAGAGACTCCCACGTCCAGCGTTGAGGGTGGGGCTTTTGGAATTGCGAGTTACCGTGGATGGCCTTGGTCGTCATGATAAACTAAGATAGCCGCTCACCCTGTTCGTTCCATTCTAATCCATGTGTCCCAATGTGACGTTCTTCAGACGTTCTTCTTGCTCCAATCTTGGCGTTGAAATCTCCAATGATGACCTTGAAGAATGTATGGTCTTCTCGGCAGAACTTCTTCGAGTTCATATAGAACGCTTCGACTTTTTCTTCGTCATAGCTTGATGCCGGTGCGTAAACGACGAAGATTGTCAAAGCTCGTGTTGATTCACGTCTCTTTAATCGTAAACGTCCGACTCGGGCTGTTATTTGTGCGAATGAATCGATGTTCATGGACAAACTCGTGTTGATGAGAGCGCCGACGCCGCCGACTCCTCTGCTGTCGCATGTTCGGAGCAACGGTTCTTCTCCCGTTTCATAGACGGCGTTGAATGAATGACGTCGTCTCGTTCCAGCCAGTCTGATGACGTCGTAGCTTATCCTTCTCCCCTGCAGGGGTCAGGTCTTTTGTTGAGGACTCACGTGCAAGTGAGCGTGCATTGTATGTACACATCGTCACCTTAGTCCTTTGTGATTTAGGGTAGCCTAGAATGGCCACGAGATTTGAGCAACCTCTTCGTACTCGTCATACCCAACGCTGCCGAATCTGGGGGCTCATTCTGGGGTCAGGAGAATGTCGTCCCCATTTTTTTAATGCGCTTTGATACATACGTATAGGTCGCTGAGCTCTGAACGTGAAGAGTGGGTATGTTCTGTACTGAGTACTGTATATGCTAATATTTACTTCATGCTATGATGATGCATCACACAAACACATTGCCACCAACATTTAAAAATGTTTTTTAAGTTACGCCATGTCCATTTGGAATTTTTCATACCCGCATATTCCAACCGATGGCCATAATTCATTATAGAAAGTAGGACTTAAACACCATTCAATTGCCAGACTAGTCAATAAACTCGCTCAAGAAAAAGTTTGGTCTATTTCCAAGAGAAGAATAGAGCTTTTTCCAGACCATCACCTGCCACATAATCTGTGTTGGATAACCTGCTGATTAATTACAAATTATGTTGGAAATGAGCTCTATGCGCCAAAATAGACCATCAGCAAGAAAACGGTTTCTATATAGCCCATACCGGCCGTCAGGGAACCGCGTATGGGAACTATAATGTTCAAGTCATAGTTAATGAGCTAAACAATGAATTTACTAACATGACTATAGGTAAAATTATACTCATTTAGACCGATAGAATATGGCGAGTGATTTTGCGAACAATGATCGGACGATACAAAAATGGTAAATTCAACGGCACGGTGGTCGAGTTGGATAAGAACGGCAATGTCATCGGTCGTCCACCGACTTTTCTTCTCAGCAACCCGTTTCAGGCTTGCATGGCGTCAGTTCCTTTTTTCCTACCAACAGTTAGCTTGGATGATTTCTGTAGCTCATTTGACCTTTCTTTACGTAGTAAGTGAGTAGCGAGGACATGAGTAGCTGCTTGTCTCCAATAAACTCCATTGCCGTCAACCTTTCTCGGTTCGCTAGAGAAACCCGAAACCCTCATATTTTTATAACACTCGTGTGTAGCCTTTTTCTATCGTTTTTGATGAGTATGGCAGCCAGGGTTGGTTCGTCGAGCTGCCGAAGACGTTCTCATATTCGTACTTTCTTCAAGGGCAGTCGTTAATTAAACAAGACAACCTCGAATCTTTTTAAATACCCTTTCCGCTCTCTATTTGATTAAACCGACATGAGCAAGTAGTACAAATCGGACAAACTACTTCCATACGATTAAGGAAGTATTGCATCGCGGGAAGAAAGACATTTTAAGCTCCAAACGAAAAACACCTAAGCAAGAAATTCAACTGGATTTCAGGTACGACTATGACGAGGAAACTCGCACCGAACATTTTGTTGGTACATATATGACAGAAACTCGATCGTGTACTTCGGAGAACTCACGGCAATTGTAGACGCTAAGCATATCTAGCAAGTCTCACTTCGGAATCATTGTCATAACATATTTAATTGTTCGATTAATAAACATTAGTTAGTGTACTGCTTTCATCAGAATAAACGTATTACTATGTTCAACCTTTACTTGCTGCTTTGCTTACTAGTTTTTTTCATGGCAGGGCATTACGTGAAATAAACCCGCAATGGTGCTGAGATATGAGCAAAACGTGAAGCCACAAACGCGATTCGAACCTGCGATTACATTTTTTTTCGTGGGCTAAAGCGCTACCGACTGCACCATGAACGACGTTTTTTTTACCACTTTTTCAGCTTCAACTCAGCTGTGTTCACTGTCGATTTATGTTTTCCCGGTTCGTTCCCGCTGGTGAGCGAATTCTGATAGCACCGTTAGGTTGAAAAAAATTCTGAGAGAAGGGCGAAATAATGGCTTCGGTGGTGCAATGGAGGAACACGTGAGCGCACGAAAAGGGTTATCGTGGGATCGAAACATTGCTGTTTTGCATAATGTGTAGAGCATAGTAATTATTTTTTCCACATTTGTATTCAACTCGTGGTCACATCTACTGTGCATATCTCAACACTTCCTGCATTCGATTCGTTTTACTCTCATTTATCGTATAAAGCGGTCATCATTTCGCATGTTGTTTCAGCTACTCGTCTTCTTTATGAATGTCGTAGAATGCTCGTCGAGTCAATTCTCCTTGAAATCTTGGAAATGGCTGGGCTAAGACGTTGTCACGTTGATTGGAGGAGAATGTTGGGCTGAGCAGTGCAATAGTTTTCTATCCGTGCACGTCAATGTCTGGTTTTGAAACCCGTGATTTCCAAGTCAGCGGAGCATCCCTTAAGGCTCGCTTGGTGTGATAAAATTGGTAGGAGACATCGTTCACGAAAGGTAAAACACCAAATTTCCCGTGGTGATTCTCAGACCGGAGAAACCACTGCTCAGAAGGAATCCATTATGGTGAATTTATGAAAGAGATACTAAACAAAGCGTCTTATCTCAACAAGAGTACCAACACATTGCACATCGTGCAAACTGTTGAACCTATGTGCACCTTCTTAACGTTTTCTCTTTCTATAGTAACTAAATTATGAGTCCACTACTAGATGAAATAGTAAAGGTGACGTGGAGACTTCAGCTACTACGTGATAACGAGCAGATTCGACCTGCTATATACAGTCGCCTTCAGTCGATTAGTCGACTAACCCCATGCATCGCTGCCCTCTATGGCATCGCTTAATTTCCAGGAAGAATCTCAGTCGTAGCAAACCTGCTGTAAACATACAAGGCCCGATCATTGTATACAACTAAGATATGAGGTCACCCTAACACACCTATTCCTGGATTCCAGCAAAAACTACACACCGTTAACCAGCATTTAACGAATGAGTGAGGATGGAACGGATGAAATCTTCATTCCATTATCTAACAAATGCTCTAACTCAGCCAGTGGCAAAGGGACCTGATGATAGATCTTGCCGTTCTCCGATTTTTATCTATTTAACTTTGATGATACTGAGATATTTGCAGAACTCCACAAAACTCCGGACCGCAGGTGTCTGCGGTGTGGAACAGACACGCGCTATTATCCTTTCCGA
The DNA here is from genome assembly GCA_018806985.1 of Angiostrongylus vasorum. Taxonomy (NCBI): domain Eukaryota; kingdom Metazoa; phylum Nematoda; class Chromadorea; order Rhabditida; family Metastrongylidae; genus Angiostrongylus; species Angiostrongylus vasorum. Next base: position 1,286,159 of record JADANN010000390.1, read on the forward strand.
GGAGTAATGCGTTCAACACCACACCATGCCGGTCCTTCAAATATCTCAGCATCATCAAAGTTATATTTCACTAAAATATGCTTTGCCGTTAAAAAGAATAGGCAGTAAATAATAAGTTAAAATTTATCTATCTAGTTGATTCATTCCGTAATTCGTGCCAGATGAGGGTAGGATGTGTGCTCCTGTTGCGTGTTTCATCATCGGCGAAAAGTTCATCAACATTCACTGTCCTTTATCCATGTGATTCTTCTTCAATCCAATTTTGTTGCAATTAATCCTCGGGCTGATGCTCTTTGAGGGAAAAGGGAGGGTTATTTCCACAGCAAAAATGAACTTTCTTAGGAAATTAAGGTACCATGTAGAGGTTCTTACGATAGCGAATAGTTGTACTGCAACAAACATTTTCGATTTACCTCTTTGTTTGATAGTTTTATTTATTAAACGTGATTAGAGCGATGCTGGAGTTTTGAGGACAAAGGATCGCAATCAACTGTGGTTCTTAAAGAAGGGATACAGATCTTTGGGACTTTTATTGGTCCACATTGCTTTTCGCAAAGAATAGAGAGTGTTAAAGAATAGAGTCAAATCCTACTTCTCGTAATGTCTTTAGGCATTGTTCATCTTGTAATATTTAATTCCGTATTTTTCTGAGAAATTGAGCTCGTTCCTTATAGAAATTTTTGATGATATTGGTTCCACTCCATTACATCGTTTTTAGATCAGTCGGTCGATTAATCGGTAGGGCAGTTGTCCCAGTCGTCCTGAAAGAGTCCCGATGGGACAAAAAGCAAACATTCTTCCAATCAGTAAAGGCGGTCGACTGCTCACGTCAGAGACCAGCGAGCGTCCAAGTACGTTGGTGCCAGGATTTCAGCAAAATCTATTCTCGGTCAGTCTTTGGCATAACAATTAGGAGAACGGCTTTGGCGTTGAGTATGGGATATTTGGATGGATGTTCGATTTCGTCGGGTTGACACAGTGCTGTCCATTTGACCCCCATACTTAGTGACTGGGTCGCAGCGTGCAGACCGCAGTCGAGGCTATGAGTGGCGTTTTGTGGAGTGCCCTCCACTTCATTCCTGAACGCAGTTGTGTGCGGTTGTGTCGGGTCGTGTGAAGGAGGCAACGGACTCGGCACTGGAGGAGCTAAACCCCATCTCAAAGTGCTTAGGGACAGCATCCAAGGAATCAACAAGCCAGCTATTCGTCGTCTCGCTCGTCGTGGTGGAGTGAAACGCACCTCAGGGCTAATCTATAAAAAAGAAACTCGTGGAGTACTGGAGGGGTTCCTTGAGAACGTGATGCAGGATGCCATCTCCCACTTTGAAGATTCGAGGACAAAGAGTGACGTGTATGGATATCTTCCACTCTCTCAAACGTCGAGGACGTAGACTGTGCGGTTCTCGCTGCATAAGATGTGTATCCCAACGGGCCTGTTCAAGCCTATAGTTTATGGAACGAATAGGTTTACTTCTATGTCCTTGTGATTAGTGAAGCGAAGTTGTTGCTTGTTTAGTGGAGCACATTTCGAATTCTCATGTGTAAGCATGTCTAACTGATAGTTGACTTATTGAGAGTTCCCGGGTCTCAGAGTTGTAACTCCACCACCGACTTTCTATTAACCTCGGCATTGATTGAATAATTCTTTATATTTCTATTTAGCAAACACGAGGTGTTATTTTATCTGTTTATTTAAGCACAAGCTGACGTTTCAGCGGATTTCGCCTTCCTCGGAGCTTGGAAAGGTCAAGTTGACAGCAATTTATCCAGCCAAACATCTCCATAACCAAAGAGAAAATGCTAAACCAAAATTTTAGTTGGTTGAATGTGAATCGAATTGAATTGAAGTTTTGGTATAGCATTTTCTCTGTTTGGTTACGGAGGTGTTTGGCTGGTTAGATTGCTGTCAACTTGATCTTTCTAGGCTCTCAGAGTTGTCTTCGATACGATATTACTTTGTCTGGAATTGTTTTTTCGATCTTGACACAAATACGGCAAACAGTCGTTGACGGTATAGCAGTCTAAATTACCTTCCCTCTACATTTTTTTCGTTTTTTTTTCGTTTTATTTTTGTGCAATCAAGGGTGATGATGTCCGTTACCACGAGCACGGTGCTAGCTCCATTCTGCTCCGGGTCAACCAAGCCTCTCATCCCTCCGGGGTGGGAAATTGCTACCGGATTTGTCTTGGAAAAAAATCACTTTCTGCAATCCAGTTGGGAACGCTCCTGTTCGGCTATCTCAGGACTCGAGGGAGAATTGCTCGACCAGCATTCCACAACATTCAAGATGAAATGAAAATCCTCAAGCAGCAAAGCCACACGTAAAAGTTAGAAGATCTGCGTGGGCAATGGATGCGATGAAAGGAGTCGAATGTGAGAAGTACCGGGATCCGTACGATAGACGTGAAGACGAGTCAAATAAAATAAAAAATAAATGAATTTTATGCAATCCGTCTTCACGTCTACTGTGCGGATCCGAACACTGCTCACATTCGATTCGCTTCCTCGCATCCATCATCCACTAAGGTCTTCCAACTTTTACGTGTGGCTTCGGCTACTGCTTGAGGATCTTCATTTCATCTTGAATGTCGTAGAATGATGGTCGAGTCGATTCTCCCTGGATTCCTGAGATAGCCGGGATGGAGCGTTCCCAACTGGATTGCAGAAAGTGATTTTTTCCCCAGTCCGGTACCAATCTTCCGACCCGGCGGGTTGATGAGCTCGGTTGGCCCGGAGCGGAATCGAACTAGCACCATGCTCGTGATGAGCGACTATCGCTACCGCTTTGGTATCCGCCCCACTGTTTTGTTTGTAGAAGTTATAATGTTATTTGTCCGTTTCATTATATCGCTTTAGAACAGTCGGTGGACCAGTCGATAGAGTGGCTGTCCCAGTCGTCCTGGAAAGAAGTCCCGATGGTAAGGAAGCAAACATCATTCCAGACAGCGAATGTGGTCGACTTCCCACATCAAAGACTCGCGAGCATCCTAGAACGTTGATTCCAGCATTTTAGCAAAATCCATTCTTGGTCAGTCTTTTATCAAAGCAGTTAGGAGAGTAGACGGAGGGGTTGCTGTGTAACATGGCCACTTTCGTAAGTGACGGTAGCAAGGCAGCGTAGGAATGTGTTACGACATGGAGGAGTTTTCTTTATCTCAGTTCCCATTTTTCCAACTAGATACTGACCATCCAAGGTTCACTCAATGCGAGTCCGCTTTGAAAACTATGTTTCGAGCCTGAACTCAGCTGCGTGCGGTCACGTAACGTCCAGTCGTCGTCGCCTTTCCGCCACGACGAAGCCGTGGGTGACTGTGGATGCTCTTCATGTGTTCGAAGATGGGAATGCTTAAAACGTCCACACCCACACCTGAGAATATTTCATCATCTGCACAAGATTTTTCATGCCGTTTTTATCAGCCAGCACAGCCCGATATGGCTTCCAAATGCTGACAGCAATGTATTACGATAGTGGACCACAGTAACACGCAGTAAATACTTACTTGAATACGTGGATGGTCCGTCTTCACCAGTTGTGCGGACAGCATCACATTTGCCATTGGTTTCTTTCCCTCGCAATTGTCGTCCGTGGTGGCGCATTCGTTCGAGCACGGTAGCGGGTGCACGCAGTAAATGATAGGAAAGAAACGAAATATCAGTGATACTCATAGAACGATAGTCCAAAGCTTTTGCTACGATTCGTTCTTGTTCACAACCCCAAAAATAGTCTGATTGCTGAGAAATTATTCCTTTTGTTCTCAAAAAAACCAGAAAGTTCGCAGCCGACAAGATTTACACATATTCTCTTCGGAAGGCGCGCAAAACGAACCGTCCTCTGTTGGTTAAAAGTGTTATGGCCCACAACTATGTTATTTCACTATACTTTATTAATGTTATTGTGAAAAGTCGTTCATTTCTTTGCTTATTCTTCAGGGATACCGAACCGTCTGCTCTTCTATCCGCATTTGCGGGTTCTTTCACTGCTGTTTGGCCATGGTTGAACTCATGATATAGAAGTGTTCGAAAACCGACTTTGTCCCTAGTAAGTTAAAAAACGAAGAGATATGGTGTCTTTGTGATTTTACGTAATTTTTGGTTTTTTATTTCGTGATATCTCAGATTATTCTGACTCCTCGGCGGATATTTCGATGTATCGCTTGCTTGCCATCGCCAAGGATTTCCTCAGCTTCAAGGGATTAATGTTGAGATTGACTAAAAGTTTACGCACGTTTTTTCTATTGTTTTTCTCTCCATCTATTTACTTTGTGTACGAAAATATCATAATGCAACTACTTCAAACTTAGATTTCATCCATTTTCAGTTTTTCCGACTTCCTTCTAGAGCTTATTTCGCTCCTTTTAAACCCGAAGGTGAGGGTTTTTTTTTCTAGTGGATTGTCTGGATGGGCTGTATTTGTGGAAATCTGCAGGTCTTTTCAATCTCATGGTGAAGAAACAGCATAGAGTTTGTCCCTTACGATATTCGCGACGTTGCTGGTTTTCGATGATTGGCGATTATCGCTACTTTTCCCTAACTGGAACCTTTTAGATCATTTAAACACTACATCTGTAGAATTAACACTACATTGGAGACAATACATCGTGTTTTTTCAATGGAACACTTATTAAAATTTGAAAATGTGAACTACTTATGGGATACGTGCGCATTTAAATCAATGCGTGGTATCTATGAAGTTGCAGTAGCAACGGTTTTCATTGGCATGCCACCGAATATAAGAACGTTTCATTCGTTCTGCATTGTTTTACGTTTTATTTCTCTTGGGATTCTAATGATTTATATCCTTATTCTAACTAAGTTTATCTTCATACTACTTGCTTATATACTTGGATGGCCCATCTTCACTAGGTGCGCAGGGTCCCAGCATAGGCTCCATCTTCCGGAATCTCGATGGTTTAGCCGTTGTGGTCCCTGGAGTCCCAAGGTCAGCCTGGCCAAAGTATGCCGCAGGTCAGGTCGTCACTACTATAGGCAGTCGCGGCTCTTGTGGATCAGAGGGAGATTTGCCACCATGTGACTAGTTTGATACCAAGACGGTGGTGGATCCTGGTATTGGATTACTCCAAGTTAGGCTTCTTGATGGAAGCGCCGGATTCCCCTCTCAGCTTGGGAGACCCTGCCAAGGTAATGAATCTTCCAGCTTTACAACGCAGCCCTACACCCTGGAACACCTCCCAGCTACGATGAGGCAGTAAACCGTTGGGAGGTGTCTTCCTATTAAATTATTAAACTTAAAGTATTCACCTGTATCACCTGTAGTCCCGTTGATCGTCGAGTGACTCGAGCGCGCACCGGTAAATCATCCATTTTCCCTTCCGCATGCAAAAAGTAGTCCAGTGGCTTCTGCTCGCTCTAGGGGACTCGTTGAGCATCATATCTTTCTTCTAGGCTTTTCGTGAAGAACTCTGACCATCGAGTCGGTAGTCGTCGTGCAGTACGTTTAACATCCCGAGGAATTCGGTCACTAACGGCTCTTCTCCATAGGATGTCATTCATACGTATTACGTGTTTGGCCCACCTTATCTTCGACTGTTTGGCGTACAGAACGGCCTCTTTGATTTCTGATCGTTGACGCAAGTTGGAGTTTTGGGTCCCATCCCTTACTTGTGTGAAACGGGATACTCCTGGCATCGTCCTTTCGACTGCGCTTTCGATAATGGTGAATGATTTTCATCCTGCTTACGCAGCGACAGGGTTTCTGATGCATACGTTAGGGCAGGAATTACCGTTGAGTCGAAAAGGTGGGCACGGAGTCGGGTGATCTTTGTCCTCTTCACTACTTCCTCGATTCTCTTGAAAGCTTCCCAGGCAGCTCGTTTACTTTTGCTCAGTTCTGGAGTTAAGTCGTTCATCATATTGATTTCCCGGCTTAGATAGACATAATTGGAGCATTTGGAGATATTCGTTCCACTGAGCGTGAATGGGGGCATACGAAACCAATCCGTTCCTCATGAACATCGTTTTTGTGAGAATTAGTCGAAGACCAATCTTTCCACAGGCTTTATCAAAGTCGGCAAGCATACGTTTCGCTTGGCTAATGTTTGGTGTTGTAAGGATGATGTCATCCGCAAAGCGAAGATGGTGTAACTGCAGACCATCGATTTTCACTCCCATATTATCCAATTCCAATGTTCGCATGACGTTCTAGGGGGGTGGCGGTAAATAATTTTGGCGAGATGATGTCGCCTTGTCTGACTCCTCTTTTGACGTCGATGTTAATATCGTTGTTGAATGGTGATATCTTGGTTGTGAAATTTTTGTACAGCTCACGAAGAATCTTTGTGTACTGAGTAGAGACTCCTTGACTATCAAGGGATTCCATTATTGCTTCTATCTCATTTGAGTCACAGGCCTTCTTTAAATCGATGAAAATGAGACAGAGCGCTCTTTTGTACCCTCGCGATACTCCATTGAGTCTTGTTATCGTCTGGATATGGTCCATCGTGGCAAATCCTTTTCGAAACCTTGCTTGCTCACATGGCTGTCCTTCGTCCAGTGTTTTGTCAATCCTGTTTAGGATGACTCGAGTGAAAAGTTTGTAGACCACAGACAGCGAGCAGATTGGCCGGTAGTTGCCTATATCGTGTAGGTCACCATTCTTGAACAATAGCACGGCCTTCCTTGATTTCCACGGAGCAGGGATCTTGAATTCAGACAGGGTAACGTGTGAGGAGCCGGGTCGGTGTTTTTTACGAAGACTGGTGGAAGGTTTTTCAGATGTTCAAATCTTATCCTTTCCGGACTTCGTTTGTTGGATTCTTTAACGACGAAACAGAATGTCGGGTTTCAGAAGGGCGAACAGTGGCTAAATATCCATTCACCCTTATTTCTTATGGCGACAGGAGGACGTGGCTACTGAAAAAATCTTAGTAGCAGTTGTGAATGATTTTTCCATTGCCTTTCTGGAAACTATAACTGTTCTGCCTGGGTTTTGGAGCGTAATAATCTTGGTTTTATAATTGGCGAAGCTTCGGTGGGCTTTACAATTGTTTTTCTAGCCTCTGCAGCTTGGACTATAACTGCTGCTCTTCTCTCTTTAAGGTCTTCTTTAATCGCCGTCTGCCTTGTTTTGCAAGTTTGGCCGTGAGTTGGCGGTTGTCTGCAGCTCATACAAGTCCATGCTGGCTTATCAGCTCGAGTGTGTCTGGAAACAGACGACTCTTTCGAACTCTTATCTTTCATACCACTAGCGAGAAGTTATTGAGGGACGATATCTGCGTGATAGCCGACTTATGAACTGAATAAGTCACAGTGTATGGTGGTTTTGGTACTTCGTTTTTCGAATTTAGTGGATTTTTCTCCATTCCACAAGGAATGAAATCTTGCACGAAGTATGCGATGTCTTGGTCCTTTGTAGAATTTTTGGGACAACAGCTACGGCAAGGCGTGAGATTTACTATATTGCGGTCTCTTTCGTTATGATACTATGCTTTGGGGAGACTTCCATGTCCAGCGTTGAGGGTAGGGCTTCTGGAATTGCGAGTTGCTATGGATGGTCCTGGTCGTCGTTCGGGCGGCCGCTCACCCTGTTCGTTCCATTCTAATCGGTGGATCCCAATGTGACGTTCTTCAAACTTTCTTCCTAGTCCAATCTTGGCGTTAAAATCTCCAATGATGACTTTGAAGAATGTGTGGTCTTCTCTCTAGAACTTCTCCAAGTCCATATAGAACGCTTTGACTTCTTCTTCGTCGACGTCGGCGCATAAACGACGATGATTCTCAAACCCGGAATTGATCCACATCTGTTCAGTAGTAGAAATCCGATTTGGGTTGTTAGTTGTTCGAATGAATCAATGTTCATTGCCATTCTCGTTGACCAGAAGACCGACTCAATATGTATATATGTATACATATATATATATATATATATAAATATATGTAATATATATAGACACATATGTATATATGTACATAAGTATATAGGTATATACATATATATGTGTACGTATATATGTACGTATATATATATATATATATATATATATATATATATATATATATAACCATACATCTATGTGCAGATACATATACACATACATGCATATATTTATGTATACATATGTATGTGTATACATACGTACATATATATACATGTATATATATATATATATGTATATATTTGTTACATGGATGAACCGTCTTCACTGGTTATGCGGGCCTCAGCATAGCTTCCATTTTTCCGGAGTTTTGCAGATCTAGCCGCTGTGGTTCCCTGGAGTCCCGAGGCCAGTCTGGGCAAAGTCTGTCCTAGGTCTTCACCACCACACGCAGACGCCGCCTTTGTGGGTCAGATGGAGATTTGCGATCATGCGACTAGTTCCATGCTGGGGCGGTGGTGGATCTTGGTATTAACTTACTTTTAGCTGAGTTTCCTGATGGAAACGCTGCACACCTCAGCTTAGGAGACCCTGTCTAGGGGATGAATCTCCCCGCTGTACATCGCATCCCGACATCCAGAAGCACCTCCCAGACACAGCAGGACGGTAAACCGTTGGGAGGATATATATATAAATATATATATATATATATGTACACCTATATACGTATAAATGTATGTATAGGTATACATATATATGCGTATATATATATATATATGCATGTATATACATGCATATGCATATACGCGCGTATATATGTATACTGTTCTTCTTCGTTTTAATGGTGTGGTGTACTGTGGTGTTAGTTTCCGCTCATCAGAATCGTACTCCTTTGTGAGTGAGATTATTTCTTTTCTGCGTGCTTGTATTACTACTAGCACTATGTTTCTGTTTTAATATTAGATATAAAATATTTTTAAGTCACACAACGAAGGTATTAATAATGAGAAGCTGAAGCAGAGGAAGTCCAAAATACTTGTGGCTCAACTACTCTCCAATAGGTAAGATTTTAGTTGCGACTGGGTGTTGAATCACAAACGGTCAAATGGTTGTAGCGGTTTTATATGGCTCGAATAAAATCAAACCTTCAGTCAACGCTGCTACTGCTACCAATGGTTGGGTAAACACGTTCTACCACCGTTTACAAAAATAACCAACATTTCGTTGAGTTCTGTCAGTCAAAAAAAATGACAATAAGATATGTGGTGTATTATGGGAAAGCCTTTTTTATTGGTAAAACTTCTTTCCTCAATATCTACATCCATAGCATGCGGACAGCAAATCACGAAAACTCCATTGTTCTGCAGTGCACTTGTGGTTTTGGTCTGCCAAGTTTTAGACTCGATTTTCTATCGGCTGGCTTCCTAATCATTATTAGGAGAGATTTTCGCGTCTTCAACTTCGCTGGTTTTGGACATGAAGTGCGGATTCTGTAGGATGTCAACACGATGAAACCTTTCAACGTTGTCAATTTCATGTTCTCTTTCTCTATTTGTCTAAAATCGACATTGTCTTTTGTTTGATCGATACTCAGAGAAATCAAAGCTTTTTTTCATTGTTTTACCCACAATGTTTAGCTGGCCGTTTCCGAAAAAAGGTACTAAGCGATTTTTAGGTAGTGAGTAAAATTATCGTTGTAATTTAAATATTAGGTTGCGATTCAACTGCATAGTGCTCACTGTTGAATCGCAGAATTACTAAATGCAGAGATCTGAGTCGTTAATTGGTAAATATGATCTTTTTAAAGACTGAAACCAATCGAGCTTTTTCATCTTCTGTAATTTCAATTTGGTGTGCTTATTACGATGGCGATTTCAATGGTGAATATTTTCGTGGAAGGAAAAATCCTCAATGGTTGACGAGCTGAGCTCTTACAGCGAAATGTTTGTCCTGACTCATCTAGACACCTAGAAGTCCCTACAAATGGTTGATAGTACTTCTGACGAACTACTAGGACGCACGCTCGGTTCGGGTGTAGGAAAATCTTTTCCATGTTTTGTTTGCTGAATTGGATGAGCTTTATCCAGTCTTGATGTGCGCGATAGGGGTACTCATGAGCACCTTGTGGAGTAAATTCAAAAACGCCATGTGCTCCCATTGATCATTGATGCCTTCTTTTTGAATGTCATTCCTTATATGGACTCAGAGAATTGTGTATATATTCTGGTTTCAAACTAGAAACAAACAAGAAACAGAGACTATCTTCCTTCAGATTCTCCTGTTTTCGTTTTCTGGATGGTAAATCTGATCACGGTGAAGAATTCATGAGTTATTTCCCTCTAACGAGTTTTGGAGTTTGATACGGGTGTAGTAGAACAAGAGGACGTGTGATGAAACTTTCGCTTATTTAATTCCATGTAGTGACGGAAACAGTCAGGATTTTTTTTACACTACTCAGTGATGAAAATAGCGAATATGGGCTCAAGTTCAGTATCACTGTAATCACTATCGGTAGCTACACGAGAAATCCCCGTCAACGGTTCTCATACTGATCTCTTTAGAGTGGTCTGTAACAACTTCTTTCCTTTGTTTTCGTTGTAGGTGCTCCTGCATCTATTTCTTAGGATTGGTATATATTGTCCATCGATTGTGGAGTGTGCTGTATTTGGATCAGATTTCAAGTCTGTTTTACTTTTTAGAGCTGATTGGTGTTGTTAGTAGAAATGTTGTCTGAACTCCATTTGAAATGATTTCACAAGTTAAGAATTGTTTTTTTCTTTCTGGATGATAGTAAGGGTCGTTCTTCATATTACGATTGAGTAGATTTTTCTCACAGAGGCGATGATCAAGCCGATCAGAGAACGATGACAGTGCGGAGGTGTAGTTACACACTGTATCCTGTTTCACAACTTTGATGTCGGCCATCTGATTAGGTTATTCCTCGGAGAATTTGTTTTCTTCTGGAAAGCCAGCTTTCTGCGGCATATTTGTGCTGTGAACAAGTTCGCTACGAGACGATTTCCATTCCAGTTTGATTTGCTTTTTCGGACCATCCCATTCATTCACTTCTTTAAATGCATTTCCTTATCTGTTCATGAAATCTTTGACTAAAAATTAATAGATGCATTTTTTGGCTATGTTTAATGAAAAAAAATTAATAGATGTACTTTTGGTTAGTTTTGCTGGTCTATCCATTATCTCTGGAGTCGCGAGGTTAGTTTAGCCATAGTCTGCTCCAGGTCGTCACTACCACAGGCAGTTGCCGCCTTTGTGGATTAGGAGACTTACCATCAGGAGTTATACCACCAACGCCAGGAACCACCACCGCCCTGGTATCAAACTAGTCGCATGGTCTCCTGATCCACAAAGGCGGCGGCTGCCTGTGGTGGTGACGACCTGGGGCAGGCTTTAGCCAGGCTGACCTCGGCACTCCCAGGGAACCACAATGGCTAGACCAGCAAAAGCTCCCTAAAAACGGAAATTATGCTGGGGCCCGTACAACAAGTGAAGATGGTCCATGCAAGTATCCAGGTATTTTTTATTTATGCACCTTTTCTACAACTACTCTTAGAACGCATGTAATTGATTCTCATCAGACTACTAACTTAGGAAAGTAGCTGACATCGGTTTTTTTATACACAAATTGGAGATCGATCAGGCAAAATGACAGGATCTCATGTTGTAGTTGATATGTGGGGAGTAAGGTGGCAAAAACTGTTCGTATGAGAGGTGGCAATGGTGTTGTAGATGCAAAGCATGGAACTGTTTCCAAGGCATATCGTGGGAATGACGCCTCGGTATGGTACTAATGAAGTTTATGACAACCTCAAGCTTATCATGTGTCGCCGGACATCCGTAGCATCATAGTCTGCAGGGTCAACTCCCCCTCCAGCAGAGCCGTAAGGTGCTCATGCTCTGCCATACCCAGGTTGTCACCAAAAGGAGTCGCCTTGCTTCGCGGGAAGAACGGCGATTTCCGGGTATATGATTCTGTCTGAATGACGGTGATTTTTTCTTCGTATGTTATTACCAGTTGGTCTTACAGATGGAAAAGTGACTCTCTGCCGATGCTTGACGAACTGGTTTCTGAGGAATTTAACCACGGTGCGGCCATATGGGAAACAAAAGCATAACATTGTTATTAACGATTAATAATTGCTTTGGTTTCAGGTGAACGTTTTTTGGAAGGAAAAGTGTCACCTGTGTGCACTCCTGGTTCTCAAGAAGTCCTGTATGCAAGCACGCTGCTTGGCTCTGTAAAACCCTCCTCTTCATTGTATTATACTTATTTTCCTGACAATATCGATGCTTTTAGTGCTTTCAAATCTTGGTGTTCTTAGACAATCCGTGTGAGCCTATTTTATTTATTGACTTAAACGTACAATTTCGATTTACAATGCACCTTTGCCGGAGTGCGTGTGACGACGAATCGCCCGGTATCACACCGTCAAGTAAGACCATCGAGGGCTTGGAGTTAGTGACTGAGGTATGAGCACTATTTGAATAATCCAGATGAATCGTTCATTGAAAAGCTCGACGTTTTTAACGTTCTTTATGCCCATGTATTGACCTGAATCACCGCTTGAGCACACATGCAATGTGGTCTAAGTAGCCCTTCGTAAAATGGTAATCAGTCAAGTTCTGACAGTGCTGTCTTAATTTTAACCTTTTTTATTTACTGCCTACTCTTTTTAATGGCAGAGTATATTGCGAAATATAACTTCTACGAAGCTGAGATATTTGCAAAACTCTGGACCGCAGGTGCCTATGGTGGGGAACGAACACGCTATTGTCCTTTCCGGGGAGTAACACGTTCACCACCACACCATGCGGGTCCTTCGTTTCGCCTGTCTCTCAACTAGGTCTATCGATCTTTTGCCATCAGCAATCACCCTCCTCATCAAGCCTCAGCTTAACTGTGTTCAATGCCGATTTCGGCTCCCCAGATCAATCCCGTTGACGGGTGATTGCTGATGGCAAAAGATCGATAGAACTAGCTGAGAGACAGGCGAAACGAAGGACCCGCATGTGTGGTGGTGAACGCGTTACTCCCCGGAAAGGGAAAAGATTAGCCCGTTCGTTCCCCACCATAGGCACCTGCGGTCCAGAGTTTTGCAAATATCTCAGCTTCGTAGAAGTGCTGTCTTATTTACTGTAATAACTACTACGTGCCGTATTACCATTTCAGAGGAATGAGTAGTGAAAGTGCATCAAAACGTCCCGTATTGTTACCGATGACAATGACAACATAGTAATTATATGAACAAAGGTGACGTTATCATTAGTGTTATTCTTACTGATAATATTGAAAGGCGTAAACCATTCGGCGTTGATTTTTTCTCTCATGGATGGACTATGCATTCGAATTTAGTAAGGATTGTAGAGATGATAAAATGCATGCATAATGGTTTACCGGGGGATACTAGTGTATTAGATAATCGTTTTTTTTTCCATACAACAAGTCTGAAACCAATTTTCTCACCATCTCAGTGGAATGGGGTGCTTTGTTAGCTTGGACTCGACAAAATATATGTTGCAAAGCAGACAAGTACTGCGCTACACGAACCCCTTTGCTGCTGAAGACGTTACCACATTCGTAGTCCGCATGAAGAAAAAAATTGCTGTAATATTCAAAATCAATAGGAAATGAACAACAAGTGTTTTGAAGAATGTTCTCTCCAGTTTCAATGTAATCAAACAATCAAACAGGTCTTATTCATAATTGAACTGTTAATTGCCCTACTTTTAGGCATCACTAAGCAATGATATCAAAGCAGCGGAGAACCTGGAGACATCACAAGTGCGTGATGAAGCTCAGAATTATGAACAGGAGCCAGGTGAGAGCGGATCTATGCGGACGGTAAGAGATGAGGCCTTCCTGCAGAGTATCAAAATGGCACGCGAATGTCTGCCATCACACACGACAGAAATCTCATGTTGACATTCTTTGTTATGCGTTTACAACCATTTTCGATAAAGTGTTTCGATAAGCGTCCAACTGAACATGGTCAGTCATAAGTGAATCTGAGTTGTACAGCCCGTTTCCTAACTTACAGTTGTTGTGGAGGAATTTGTTTTGAATATTCATGAGAATTTGGTCGCCCATTCTTGGCATCTACAGAGTAGATCCTGGTACTTTGTTCTCAGGTGTGCTTCAAAATTGCCGACACATTTTTAAATGCTTATGAAGGTTTGTTGTTGTTTGATTAATCGAGTAAGATGTTGTAAAATATGGAATAATTAGTTTTCCTAACTATCAAACCACAGAAAATTTTGCCTCAAGAAACGCGGAACATTTTATTTTTTACTTTTTTTTTGTTTACTCTTTTACATGTTTTTCATCTCCAACCAGGCGTTTATCCCTCATTTCATCTGCTTTTCTATTGACCATAGTTTTGCATCATAATGTACTTTTGTTCCTTTTGAACTATTTTCATTGTTTTAACCTTTTTATTTTACTAACTACTCTTTTTAATGGCAGGGTATATTGTGAAATATAACTTCAACGAAGCTGAGAGAGTAGGCAGTAAAATAAAAAAGGTTAAAAATTGTGATTATAACTATAGCCTCAGCTTAACTGGGTTCAATGCCGATTTGAGCTCCCCAGATCAATCTCGTTGACGGGTGATTGCTGATGGCAAAAGATCGATAGAACTAGCTGAGAGACAGGCGAAACGAAGGACCCGCATGGTGTGGTGGTGAGCGCGCTACCCCTCGGAAAGGACAATAGCGCGTTCGTTCCCCCACCGTAGACACCTGTTATACGGAGTTTTGCAAATATCTCATCTTCGTTGAAGTTATTTTCCTTGTGTTGGTAATGCGGGCATAAGTCATTGGACGAAAAGGAGAACAGTTCCAAGATTTTAAAAACTTTAAAAAAGCCATGCTTAACCGCTGTTGATGTGGGTTTACGAGTTTCCTGTGTAAACTCCAACGATGGGCATTTCAAACAGGTAAGGATAATAATTCTTTCCAACGGTTTACCGCCTCATCGTGGTTGGGAGGTGTTCCTGGGTGTCGGGCTGCGATTTACAACTGGGGCATTTATCTCCTCAGCAGGGTCGCCCATGCTGAGAACGAGTCAGGCGTTTCCATCAGGAAACCCAGCTAGGAGTAAACCAATACTAAGATCCACCACGTTCTGGTATCAAACTAGTCGTACGGTGGCAAGTCTCACTCTGATCTACAAGAGCGGCGACTGCCTGTAGTGGTGACGACCTGAGACAGACTGACCAGGCTTATCTAAGGGCTCCAGGGAAACAATGGCTAAACTAGCAAAACTCTAAAAAGAGGAGACTATGCTGGGGTCCGCAGAAATAGTAAGGGCAGTCGGTCTAAGTATCCAGGTAAGTAGTGATAATAATTCGTTTCTTCGAAGGGCTAATATTTAATCATATTTTCCCAGTTACTGTAGGAGAACATGTATCACGTGGATTAGTCCAAAGTTCTAGCAATCGATTTCGACACACTATGCATTGATTTCACTGCATACATCTCGCGACTGTCGATGTCGCAAATGGTTTATTGGGTTTACTTATTTTTTCTCTGCATTTAATCGGCACGTCGTACAACACAGGTGTACTGAGTGTCATAGCCTTTGAGAGAAACTCTAAAAAAAGGATAAAGCTCTCAGCGTTGACCAATCTCTGCGAGATGCGCCATCCACTCAACGTCACTAAGCATCGTTATAGTTGATTGAGTGCATATCTGGCATACATAATGAATGCCCCACGGTGGTCTACCGATGTATCGAGGCAGTGCTGCTGACCTCCCAGATAAGTCTGCTACCAATTTTTCAGACTCTGGAGGCATGGAAAGCTTGAGCCGGTGGCGCGGGGGATCTATCCCACGTTTATTTCAAGGCGCCTCCGAACCCTGGCCTACATGCGTCACTCGTTGCACTACACTGTTGATATTGTACTACATACCTACTTGGATACTTGGATGCGCATCCTTACTGGTTGTGCATGCCCCAGCATAATTTCCATGTTTTTGGAGTTTAGCCCGAGTCTACCCCCATCCAAAGTCTGCCCTAGGTCGTCACCACCACAGGCAGTCGCCGCCCTCGTGGAACAGAGGGAGATTTGCCACCATGCGACTAGTTTTTGGTATCAGGACGGTGGTGGATCCTGGTACTGGTTTATTTTTAGTCGGCCTTCCTGATGGAAACGCCGGACTCCTCCTCAGAATGTGGAATCCTGGAGGGGGTATGAATCCTCTCGCGGTACATCGCAGTCCAACACCCTGGAACACCTCCCAGGCACGATGAGGTGGTAAACCGTTGGGATAATTTCAGAACATTTATGAACTATGAGATGGATTTCACGATACGGCATAGAGATGAGTAGAAGCAAAGGCCAACATTTGAATTCTACGTCCTTTATACTACTATTCAAGCGGCGGTAGCACAGTGGTAATGGTACCGACCATCACAAGCACGGTGCTTGCTCGATTCCGCTACAGGCTAACCAAACGTCTCGTCTATCCTGGGTCAATAAATCGGTACTGAACTTGACCGGGAAAAAATCAATCTCATCTATCCAATTGGGAACGCTCTAGCTCGGCTATCTCAGCATTCCAGTGGGAATCGACTAAACCAGCATTCTTCGACATTCAAGATGAAGTGATAATCTTTGGAGCAAGCAAAGCCACACGTAAAAGTTGGAAGACCTTAGTGAATGATTTTATTCTCTATCAAAAAAGGAAGGACGTGGGTAATGAAAAGCTGACATCCCGCAAAAAATCCATGTTAGCAGATCAGCTGTGTGTGACTGCAAAAGCCAATGCATACCCACTTACTTTGTGAAGATGTTTTAATGTAGAAGTGTTTTAACAACGTGTTTTAGAATTCTAAAATTTATTGTAGCTCATCACAAAATTAACAATGACTAACACAGCAGCAATATAAATATCGTTCCAACATGTGTTTAAATTGTTCAGCTTACACGAGGTTGATGAAAAAAATCTTATTCGACTAACATTTCGAGGTCTTCGTCTTCCTCAGAGCTGATGATCCGAGTCGATGTTCACAGGTACTCACGGCGTGAGGTCTTCGTTGTTGCATCGAGTCGAATCTTATGCAACACGATTGCTGTTGCTATGATTGTCTAGTGAGTAGAAGTTAGTATCATTATCTGGTAGCAACTAGCGAGGAACTTGAAATATCGCTGCAGCTCAAATTTCGGCACTTCCTTTTTTAGTTACTACGGGGTTGTCATGGAAAGTGAGCTGAACGAATTGCGATATCGACAAACCGTGGTCCGATTTGATCAGACTGCCCTACTTCCTGTGGTGTCAAGGTCAGAGATGAAACCACATCCATGGATGGCGATCGATCATCATTCATGAAACAGCGAGATTTCGAATTGGAACTATTGCATTCGTTGCATTCATAACTCATAGCTTTACTCACGTCCATGTTTTGCAATGCTTGACATAAAACTAGAGCCGAGAATCTGAAACAAAAAATAGGAGAGGAACAATCGTTTCAAAGAGGCAACAGATTTTTCCAAAAGAAGCAGATACACTTGTTGGTTCTCGATAAATTTCATGCATTATCAAGGGATGAAAATCCGGCAAGAAGGACACGTTGGAGTAAAACTTCTGAAAAAAGTGATTTAGAACCCCTCTTTCAACCGTTTTTTGTATTTGGCAGAAGGAATAGAACATTCTAGGATATTGTTTAGCGTTGGCGCAGGGATTTATTACGAACACTGTCCTATCTATCATTGTGTCTCAAATCAATCTAGGACTTCGTTTTCAGCAGTCGCACTGTTACCAACTCGAATGGTTTCAACGTCTTGCAAATGTGCATGTTTTCTTGACCGCCACCAACCTTGCTCTCCTCAGTGAGGTGAACTCTCAGTGTTCATCACATGCTCTTGTGAAGAACGTTTCACTACCGTCCATCAGATCTGATGGCACAAGTGATTCCGGATCAACGATTTCCCGGCAGGTAAAACGTAGACTGTTTTGTGATCAGTCAAATACTGAAGAACACCTAAGGAATAATGGGTTAAAACAATAAAGACAACCGTTGTGCTAGTAACATATACTAACAGCTGCGATCTTAAAAATACCTTAAAACCTATGTTATCTTTAGATGTCTCGTTGTTGAGCGGATATGAGGTTGTTGACAGGAATTTCGACGTTATGTTAAAAGATAAAGCATAGAGCTCTCGACATTGACCAACCCCTGAGGGATGCGCCATGCATTCGACTTCATTGAGCATCGTTTGGAGGCGACTGGATGCATATCTGGCCTTTAGAATGACTCGAGATGGCCAACCGATGTATTGACCAATGCTGCTATCCTCCCAAACAAGTCTGGTACAAATTTGTCGAACCAGGAGAGACAGAAGGCTTGATGGGCCACGGCCGCGGGAACCAACCTGCTGCGTGTTGTAGGGCGCCTCCGACCACTGCGCCACACGCGTCCCTTCGATGTTCTACGGGTAACTTTTTCGGAAACGACGTCCCTTTCAAAGTCTACACGAATCCTAAACGCATTGTTATATCGTCATATCTTTACTTGATACCTGATACTTGAATGGCCCGTCCTCACTGGTTGTGCGGGCCCTAGCACAATCTCCACTTCTCGGAGACCTGCTGGTTAAGGCACCATGGTTCCCTGGAGTCCTGAGGTCAACCTGGCCAAAGGATAACTAAAACCATTCCGTTGAAATATACTTAGCTTGGATAGTTGGACAGCCCGTCCTCATTTGGCTGTGTGCGCTCCACCACAACCCTCATTTTTCCGAGTTTTGCTGGTTTAGCTACTGTGTTTCTCTGGAGTGCCCAGGTCAGCCTATCCAAAATCTGCCCCAGGTCTTCACCACCAAAGGCAGTCGCAGCCCTTGTTGATCACAGGGAGATTATTTACCACCATGTGACTTTGACACCAGGACAGTGGTGGATCTTGGTATTGGTTTACTCTTAGCTAGGCTTCCTGATGGACACGCCGGACTCCCTCTCAGCTTGAGAGGCCCTGCCAGGGGATGAAACCTCAGCTGTACATCGCAGTCCTACACCCAGGAACACCTCCCAGCCACAATGAGACGATGAACCGTTGGGAGGAGTCGTATCTTTACTTGGTGAATATTCTGTAGTCCTATGAAAAAGCTAATGCTTAAAGCGAACTAAATAACATTTAGTTAGGAAGCACTCACCATGCTCGTTTTTGAAAACTAAGACTACTTGTATTTTAGCTCTTTATTTTCTGCCTTCTATACTTTTTTTATGGGAGGTTATTATTATGCGAAATACAACCACAAGATTGCTGAGATATTTGCAAAACTCCGGACCGCAGGTGTTTGCGGTGGGGAACGATGATTCCCGGTGACGGGTGATTGCTGACGGTACAGATCGATAAGAACTAGCTGAGAGACAGGCGAAACGAAGGACCCGCATGGTGTGGTGGTGAACGCGTTACTCCCCGGAAAGGACAATAGCGCGTTCGTTCCCCACCTCAAACACCTGCGATCCGGAGTTTTGCAAATATCTCAGCAATCTTGTGGTTGTAAGACTACTGTATTATTAAACACTATCAGAAAAGAATATTAATTTGAAATGAAGGCATACGCAACGTGGCGTGTTGATCAACTTCTTTACTCACTTTGCATGTTAAACATGAAATATGTACGTATAAAGACATAAGTTCCACAGCATTCTATATAGCAATAAACTTTCTCCCATTTCACCTTAAGATAACGATAAAAAGCAAAAGAAAATTAAGAGCAGAAGGATTAAAGGATAAGGAGAAGGAGGATGCTCACGATTTCGGTCGACCTCATTGAAATGCGCAACTGTTTTCGGGTTTCTTTCAAGAAAATAGGTAGGCATGGCATATGCACTGATTTTCAATGACCACCCTTTAAGAAACTGGATTCTTAACAGAGTTCATTGCTAGCCGACCGATTCCTGTGACATGGCCTGGGCAATAGCTGCGACGGTCGAACCAGTGGCCATGTGCAGCTAGTGTCATTTGTTTCGTAACACCCACTCTCTACCACGGACTGTACACCTTAGAGTAGAAAACCACTCTATTCCACAACGTAGCAAGGTAGAAAATGTATCATGAACAAGGCCTATTTCTTCATTACCAAGGGTTACTCGTGAACACATTTTATCTGCCACTATCTAGACCACATAAAAACCTGTACTACAGAGAAGAATAGGCAGAACAATGTTGTCATTTCTCTTCTTTCTCTACCTATTAAACTCAGTGGAAAACCACAGAGGGAAGAAATTGCTCAGAATAAAACAGACCCCACTCGAAGCTTCCAGGGAAATCTAATAACCGTTGACGAACCGAAAAGTACGCCCAGATATTTGATTCCCAATATCGTGGCTATGCAACTAAGACGACTGTCGACATCTCCATCTCCGCCCAGTAGAATATACATCTAAAGCGAAGCATAGATTGGTAGATCGAGAGATGGTAGAAGACGATGATGGATGAAAATGACCACGCTATGAAATCACAAGAGCATGCGAACTCTAAAGCACTGACAGATGTTACTTATAGCTGTAACTCTATCCAGAGCTGGAGATAAACTACGAATGACGGAATATTTGCAGAAGTTAACGTCCACGAAAAGAACACGTCGATGAAGGACAATCGCGAAGGAATGAAACGAATCGAAATTGTGCTAAAGTCTGCATAACTTGTAAAGATTATTCACTCAACTATTACATTCCATTTTCGATTAATACTTGTCAAATCTAATGGAGTTAAAAGTCCGTTGAAATGCCAAGCAGATGTCGACAAGCTAAACTTATTATAGAAACTGACCAGCCTATCCCCTATTACACACGATGCCAATACTTTGAGTTCAATATATTAACAACAGGATAATATTCGACGCCATAAAGACGTAAATCCCTTTGGAATCCTAGACGTATAAAACGTAAAATAATGCAAAAGCGATAGGGCGTTCTCACAGTTAGTAGTATTCTAATGAAAACCGTTGCTTCTATAAGTCCACAGATACCACGGATTGCTTTGAACGTGCATGTGCCCCATAAACACCTCAAATTTTCAAACTTAAACAAATGTATCTCAGCTTAATAAAGTAGCGAAGTGACTGGATAAGAAGAAATTTCCGCGCCGTGAAAGAAAACACGATGTTGTCTAGAAGGCACTGTTAATTTTAAAGATATCATGATAAAATATTCAAAAAATTTGATGGTTCGAATTCAAAGAAATATTAAACAGCTTTTTTTCAAAAGTTTTAAAACGTTATAGGTATGGAAAAATAGTGATAATGCGTATGACGCAATGGTCAGAGACGCCTTACAACACACATGGGATCGATCCACGCGTCCATGGCCCACCAAGCCTACCATCCTCCGGGGTCTGCAAATTGGTACCAGACTTGTCTGGAAGGCTAGCATCACTGGCTCGATACATCAGTTGGTCACCATGAGTTATTGTAAAGGCCCAGATATGCGTTCAAATCACCTCCAACGATGCTTAATGAATTCGAATGCATGGCGCATCCCTCAGAAACTGATCAACGCCGAGAGCTTTATCCTTCTAAGGATCTTCACCACCACAGCCGACCCAAAAAGTGAAGTGGATAGAAAATCTCATCTTTGGAGTAAAATTTACCAAACAGTAGCAAAAATGAGCTCTAAAACTAAATCGGAAAACCAAAATGAATGAAGTCTAGGGTTGCAATAGTTATATAATAACGTTGCTTTTACACGGAAAATAGATAAATAGGATACAAACAACAGAAAAACGTGGGAAAACTTTTACGTTTACCTCAAATTAATTCGTTAAAGCTGAGCAGATTCTTGGTGGTACGATGAAAGCAGGATACTGAAACATCCATTGAGTCAGAATATCCTGAAACACCACGGAATAGAAAGCTAAAAACTACAAAGAATCACACAATTATCAATCTCTTCGTTTTAAATCACTACAGAACAAAGTCGGTTTTCGAACACGTCTATTTCAGGGGTTCAACGTGTCCAGACGGCAACGAAACCACCTGCAAATGTGCATAGAAGAAGAGAACCCAGTTCAGGACCACTAAAAGAGAGCTAAGAAAAAAAGATTAAACAACTTTTGATCATAACACTTACAGTGCATAATAAGATAAGGTTATAATAGACCGTAACACCTTTAAGCGATAACGGACGCGTCGTTTAGCGAGGCGCCAGAGTGGGAAACGAGCAAACTTTGTCGACTACGGACTTCCTCGTTTTTCGACAATAAAAAAATATTTTTTCCAATAATTACACTATTTTAAGGGTTGTGAACATCACACATTTGTAGGAAAGGCTTTGCTCTACCGTTCTATGGGTACCAGGATTATGAATGCTACTATTTACTATGTGTTAGTATTTTCCATTACGCAAATGCATTGTACATTGCTATCAGCACGTGGAGGCACTTTGTACCCCGTCTTGAGTCATTATCGTTGTTGCTTTCATATTCGCCTACACAATAACCGTAGTGACTGAAACGCAACAGCATGATTATTAGTCAGATTGCCGGTCAATTAACTTTCTCGAAGAACGGTTTTCTTATGCTGATCTTTAAAAGTTCTTTTTTTCTATGTAGATCTTTGAATGAAGAGATTGGTTCCTCTGGTCTCAATCCCACTATTTCGAACTCTTTTCGACAGCCTATCGAATCAATATACACGCTGGGTTGAAAAAAAAGAAACTCTGGAACGCAATAACCGGGGACTATGGTGTCCACATCGACCTTTTGACCAAACGCGTGTGAACACTACACTGTTCATATCGGGCGTTATGGGTTAATAAAACGATCTAAATAGCCTATGCAAATGATGAGATATTTCGAAATATGGATGTTTTGAGGATCCATATCTTAGAACACATGAAGAGAACCCACAACCACTCATGGCACTCTCGTCGTAGAGCCGACGCCGTTTGGACGTTACGCGACTGCACGCAATCTAATTTGGCGGGAAGAAGAATCATAGCGTTTCCGCAGAGGGCACACATTGACTGTTGACGTCTATGGTTATGTCAGCAGAAATTCTCCAGCGTCAGTAATATGTGGAGCGCAGAGGTCTAAGGATGATCAATATCTAGAAAAAGCTGGTGGAAAAACTTCCATATTCTAGCTAGAACCATAGAAATTTAGATGAGGACCGAAGCCAAATTCTTCATATCGTAATAACTTCATAAGCTGTCTTGCGATCATCACTTCCGAAAGTGGCGATGCTGCTTTATAAAATCGTACCCGTCCACTCTCCTAATTGCTACAATAAGGACTTGCCGAGAGTGGGTTTTGTTGAAATCCAGGTATCAACGTATTGGCACGCTCTCGGGTCTTTGACGTGAGCACTCGATCACGTTTACTGATTAGGTGAGGTTTGCTTCTTTTACCACCGGGGCTTTTTTTGCAGGACGACTGGCACAGTTACTCTCCCGATTAGTCGATCAACCGATCTAAAGCGATGTAACGAAGCGAACCATTGTAATCCTAGCTTCTACAAACGCAAATATGCCGAAGAAAGATGAACTATACATTTTAGATCAGTATACTGTCAATGGCCGTTTACGGTTTTTGTGTCAATATTCAAACAAGAAACAATTAAAAACGAAGTAATGTTGTATTGGAAACAATTCCGATACTGTTGAACTTGCAGCAGCTCAACTATGGATTGGACATACTTGGGTATGGGAAATCGAATCGTGCTGTACTGAACAATCAAAAGCTTTGCTTCACTAAACTTGAGAAAATGCAAGTAAACAGTTCCCACGATCGACTTTCTATTAACCTCGGTATTGGAATATGAATGCGTCGTTTTCTTGTTCAGCAATCGCGAGGTCGTTAAAGTTTTTCGTCTTTTTGTAAGTGTTATTGAAGCGTTTGGCCTAGTAAATTGTATATCAGTATACCCTTCCAGGCTCTGAAGAAGGCGATACTGCCGAAACGTCAGTTACTGTTGTATTGTATTGTGTTTTTCTATGGAAGTAAATGTATGCTGTTTAACAACCTCGCGATTGCTGAACAAGAAAACGAATGCAAGTAAACTTTTTCGTGCCAAGAACTGTCAGGTTTGAACAGGCCAGTCGGGCTACACTAAATAGAAGGGATTGAATTTTTATGAACGGAGAAAGTGCATAGCTCACGGTCGTGGCGTTTCAGAGCGTAAAAGACATCCGTAGACGTTGCTCTCTGTATTCGAGTGTTTATAGTGGGGGATGGCGCCCCAGATCACGTTCTTAAGAGACGCCTCCATTACTCCACGAGTTTCTTCGTAGATTTCCCTTAAGTTACGCTTCATAGCATCAAAACTAGAGAGACAACGAATAGATGGCTTGATGATTCTTCGGATGTTATTTCTAAGCGTTTTGAAATGGAATTTGGCTCCTTTGCCTGATTTTCCACTAGCCGACATGGCGACAAACGCACAACGACTATGTTCATGAGTGCAAAGGGAATCACTCCAAAGCCTCCTCTTGTAACCCCCGGCTGCGGTCCGCACGCTGCGACCCCAGTTAGTAAGTGTAGAGGATGACTGAACAACATTACGGCAACCTGACAAAGTTGAATATCGATTCAAATACCAGTATTGAAAATATGGCAGTGTTGTATTCTATTCTCATTGACACCTGGGAATAATTCCTTATCGAACATAATTTTTTCCTCGATTCACAGGATAAAATTACTACAGCGCTGGCATGTAATCATTGCAAACATTAGTTCGCTCTAGGGAATCGGTTCGGTTTCGATCTAGAAAGATATAGCAGGAATTTAATGGAACAACCACTGTATGCGCTCTCTTATCCACGGGAATTTGGTAGAAGATGACACCGTCGTCCATTATACAAAGAGGTGACAATCTTCAGTTTTCAATCAGTGTCACATCGTTTGTTTTAGCACCAATACTACGAATTGTTGACAACGCATGGTGTGTAGAAGTGTCGTAGCTATAAGGAAATTGCGAAATAAACGCAACTTTTTCCTTTCGGGAGCTCACCCATTACACACTTCGCAACGGGGGGCCCTTGCTTTGTTTCTCTCAGCTACTTTTCTATCTACCAGTGCCATCAGCAACCACCCATCAACGGGATTAGTAGGAACGCCCACATCGGCACTGAACCCAGTTAAGCTGAGGCTGCAGTCGAAACCACAATGTTTATTTTTTTCATTTTTTACTGAATACTACAATTTTCGCGGCAGCACATTATGCAAAATCAACCACAGCGATGCCGAGATATTCACAAAACTTGGACTCCGGGCCAGATCGAACCACGATTTCCCTTTCCAGAAGCTCACGCATGTGTAGGCAGTAAATAAAAAAGTAAACATTGTTATTTCGACTGCGTCCTCCGCTTAACTGGGTTCAATGCCGATGTCAGCTCCCCAAATCAATCCCGTTGACGAGTGATTGCTGATGGCACTGGTAGATAGAAAACTAGCTGAAAAAAACGCAGATCAAGGGCCTCGGTGGTGCAGCGTGTTGCGCGAGCCCTCGGAGAGGGAAATCATGGTTCGATCTAGCCTAGGGTTCAAGTTTTGCGAATATCTCAGCGTCGTTGTGGTTGATTTCTCATAATACCCTACCATGAATATTGTACTAGGCAGCGGTTCCAAGATTGACAATTGAAAGGTTCTAAGATATTGTTTTCGACTTCAGTTCATCAAACGATATGGGAAATTCAGTGCAACACCAAGCTATTTTGCGCACAATTAGGAAAGTGGGGTGTGGCGCAGTGGTTAGTGGTTGGAGGCGCCACTGCGACACACGTGGAATCGATCCTCGCGCCCATGGTTCACTCCATTCTTCCGGGTTCTGCAAATTGATACCAGACTTGTCTGCGAGGTTAGCAGCACGGGCTCGATACATCGGTAGGCCACCGCGAGTCATTGTAAAGGCCAGATATGCATTCAATCACCTCCAACGATGCTTGATGAAGTCGAATCCACGGCACATCCCTCAAAGATTGATCAACGCCGCGAACTTTATCCTTTATTTTCTCATTTATGTGAAGTCGTCGACAACTGCACATTTATACAAATTATGACTATCTTTGGTTCTATAGATCCGGAATTATCGTTCATGGCCCCTGTGAACATGACTACTCATTGCATTTCGGAGCGTTTTATTGTAACTGACATTTGAGGTCATGGAAGCTTTAGTTCGAGCTCGGCTAAAGATTAGTATTACATAAAGCCACTCTTCCAAGCTGAATACTGGATTAGCCACATCTGATATGCCATGTTGTCGCGATAAATTTTCTCTTTTGCCATTTTTTCGCCGCGCAGTAGTTCCGTAGCGTTTGTGGGGATAATGCGTATCTACCTAGTTGTTGTAGATTGAAAGTGAGACCTTGTACTTTTATAAAATGTGAGCGAAGTGTCGTAAAATTGCTGCTGAAGTGACAAAATAGAATGTCTAAATGCTTACTTTCCTAGGGAATTTAACCGCTTCAAGATCATGTCCGTTGTTTTCGATGAGTACACTGGCGGACTCTATGGACCACACATATTTAATTCGATGCGCAGGCTTATCGCCGATTTCTTGACATACAGAGCTTTCTTGTCCGATTTTCGGTAGTCAGTCGACAACTGTCTAAGTCATTTGTTGTATTAAGCGTTAATCGGAAAAAGATGTATTTTGCATTAGGAACTTTACGAAAGACCACGATGTGTTTCACATAATACTCTGTGAGAAATTAATAAGTAGAAATTAATGAAGAAATGAAAAAGTTAAAGATTATACGAAAAAACCGTTTTTTCGAATAGGACCATTAACTACTAAAGCAACTGCTAATCGTGTTATTTCATATTCAATCACTACTATAATGAGTTACAGTTACCATCAGAATGTGTGACTATAAAAAAATACTTGTTACTTGGATGGCCCGTCCTCATTGGATGTGAGGGTCCAAGCATAATTCTCCACTTTTTCGGAGATTTGCATGCTAAGCCATTGTGGTTCCCTGAAATCCCAAGGTCAGCCTGGCCAAAGTCTGTCCCAGGTCGTCACCACGGCAGGGGCGTCGCCGCCTTTGTGGACCAGAGGAAGATTTCCCATTATGGGACTAATTTGATACCAGGATTGTGGTGATTCCTGGTATTGGTTTGCTTTTAGCTGGGCTTCCTAATGCAAACACCGTGCTCTTTCTTAGCTCGGGAAACCCTGCCAAGGGAATGAATTCATCCGCTGTACATCTCAGCCCTACGCCCAGGAACACCTCCCAGCTACGATGAGGCGAGCGGTAAATCGTTAGGCGAGGCTATAAGAAATAACGAAATAAACTCAACGTAGGCTGCAAAAGACTTCCGAATGTGTTTGCGTGACAAACTCTACTAATATGACGCAAATCGTGGTACAATGCCTAGCTTTTGAGGCTAAGAGAACCCATTGGTGGTAAAAACTTTTTATGAGCTATGATATGCTTCTTGGATGGGGTAACTGCCTTAGAGCTTGTATAAATCTCGAGCGAACATCGATAAGTGGGTGCAAAAATGGCAGCGTCAATGAATCTGTAGAGTTCTCTTTGTCTTTATCATAGTAACCAGAACCACTTTTCTATCAATCCTGAAAAAATATTCCAGAAGATCAGAAGGCTGTATAAAGCTCTCCCTTTTAAGGTTACCTTCCTCCTGTGCTTCATTCATCACTTTATTCTCTTTGTTTCCTTCTGCTCTCTCTCACCCGCCTCTGACCTCAGGCCATTGACTTTCCTACTCATATTGCATTTTCTTGTCTATCGTTTTCGATCAATTTTGATGTTCAAAAAATTTAATATGACGGCTTTGAACCATGCCAGGTTACGACAAATCCTGCTTTGGTGCTCTCAAAACATGCAAATCACAGTTTTTGCTTTATGAGTTCGAAGCTATTCGTACTACCATGCAAGCAACTCGAAATATCAAGGATTGGTGGTGACATGAAAGAGCTTCCGCACACACGATTTGCGAATAGTTCGATACGTCTCATACAACAGACATGAGTTCACGACCAAGAAGCTGGTGGGCGCATAACAAAAAATTTGCTACAGACATGAAGACCACAACTAAAGCAACGCTTCAAAGGAAATGACTCAAGACGTTGTACAATACTCAACGTCAACCAGTCAGCTATTATTCACCATTTGAAGGGCACCGGAAAGGTGAAAAATCTCAATAAATGGGCGCCGAGCCAGGAGGAGAGGCGGGATAGCACTTTGCGAAGTTTAATCTTCGATTAGTTTACAAAGGCAATCCATCTCCTGACTGCGTGTGAAGAAAAGTGGATCGTAAAGGACAATTGACTGAGTAAAACGCTTTGGCTGAAGAAAGACGAAACTTCTAAACACATTTCAGTGGCAAATTTGCACTCATGAAAACTGTTGTGACTGTATGATGGTCTCCAGTGGCGATAGTTCACACAGCTTTCTAAATCGTCACAAAGCAAATTCAACAGGGAAACATTGTAACGAAAGCAGTAAAGTCTACCGAAGACTACGGCGTATCAATCGAACTTTGCTGGTTAGAAAACGTGGAATCTTTTTGCATGATAACGGTTAAGGAGTTGAGCACCAGTCACAATAATTTTTTCATGAGTTAGACATTACCTTACATTGGAGAGCTTAAGCGAGTTACGCTTCATAACCCTGCCTCACCCACCACACCCAACCACCTAAAGATTGAACAACTAAGACAATCGCCTTTAGGATCGTTTGTGCACCTCAGAAAACTGCGTTATCTGTCCTAACGGGAGCGACGGAGATTGCATGAGTTCAGGTACAATATACTTGATCTCATGTAAGTCATGCGGTGAGGAATACATAGTGGAAAAGGGTAGACCGCTTTAGATTCGCATAAAAAGAACACCTAAATGGGAAAGTCAAAATTCGTCAAACACTCCTTTAGGTACACATAGGGCACAGGGGCACAGTGGCGATGATTTTGAAGTGACTGTGCGGATCCTAGCGCAGGAATTGGAAGCACCAACACGCAAGACTCTTGGGGCGTTTTTGGATAAATTCCAAAAATCCAAAATGGACCGGAAAGACGAATGCCTCACTATCACACGTGGCTTGGCGCCTTATTTCAAAATGGTTTTATGACCGCGATGGGTCTCGCTCGCGACCCCATGTGAACAACACGCGGGCCAGTCTCACTCGTAACAGCAGGGTGAGTAGCCTTTTTTGACCAATATGGCGTTTCTTTGAGAGTTTGATCATAAATACTATAAATATTTTACCGAATATAAGACTACTGTAATATAAAATACGTCCAGGCTCTGAGGAATTCGAAACTGCCGAAATGTCAGCCATCGACCAACGACACTAGCAACAACGACAACGACGACGGCAATAACAACGAGAACGAAAACTTATACCAACCTCGCATCAGCTCAATGAGGTCAGTTTGTAAGATCGTATAAACAAATATATGAACTATTTATGCCGACGTTCACAGAAAGTCGGTCTTTTGAACTATTAAGAACTGGAACATACTATTTTTTCCCAAACACTTTTAAACGCTGAACAAAGCATTTGAAGCAATTTATCACTGCACTCCATAAGGGACATATCTGTACGTTCTATATGCACCTATTTGCGAGGCGGGAGGAACAGGAACACAGCTGAAACGATGGTAGATGTGCTGGGCAGATCGGCCCCTATTCTCTGTATAGGGTAGCTCAGACCCACCTTTGCCCAAATCAGTTCTGGAAAACAACGGTCTCTGTATAAACTTGTGCCTTGCTTATACCTATTGTCACCGATACTGCACGTGCTGGGAAACTCCTCAAGTTTCGGCCCACTTCAAATATTATCTATGCTTTTCCCCAAATTGACACCGTCGCGAAGGAGTTGACAAAGATGTAAATGACTGATCATCGTTTGCTCATCGAAAAGTTTGTGAAAAACAGAGTTTTGCTTGCTTTTCGACTGTTGTTCGTTAAAATTCTTCATTTAAAAGGAGTATGGATTACATATCTGGCAAGGATATGCGTGAGAGTAATCTCCACCGGAGCAATTAATTGCTGAATTACAGTCGACGCAGCCTTCTGAGTAATCGTGGTGTACCCTGGAATGAAACGACAAGTCAGTAACGATGGTTTTAAAAAAACTTGGGAAACTTCATTGACCATAGTTAAAGTGTGCCTTGAGATCTCTAGGTATTGCCCGTTTGAAATGCGGTGAATAGACTCCTTTAAAACTACATGGTTTTAGATGTTTCACGAGCACAGAGAAAAAATCTTAAACGAATAAAAAATCTGTTGGAACCATGATTTCTTATCCGTTCGTACAGAGCATGTATTTTTTCCATGTATCGCATACGAGCATCATACGTTTTTTCATGGTTAGATTCTCTCTGAAGACCTACTTAAATCTCTAACGAAAAGCAAAGAGAAATATCACCTCTTCAAGTGTCGATGCAACTTTATAAACACCAAAAGCCGCATCATAATATGGAGTTTGAAAGGAGCGCCGTAGCTGTACAAAGGCGTTGTTGGGTAAACCAGTTTTCGGTGCGGACGGAACGTCTGCCGAGGGCTTCTGGACTACATACATACTGTCCTCTTAACATTCTCGTGGAATTGTGCATGCTCCTATCGATTTATCAATGTCGCATGCTTAAGTGCAACCAAACCAAGTATAGAAGAGTTAAACGTCTACATGATAATGAGAAGCAACATCCCTGTTTTACCAGTTAACTAGCGATAAGAAGGTGAAGCATATGTGGGCTTGTTTGAATACAAAGAGTCGATAATGGTGGAAAAGAACAGCGGCTTTTTCACTTTTCATTGCCTTTATTCATTTTTGTGAGTTTTAACTTTATTAGGATTACCAAGGGCTATAAAAAATATGTAATGCAATAATACATCTCTTCACGAGACACCAATCTATCATTTCCTCAGGATATATGTTCTCGCGGACGTCGAGAAGTCGACAGACGTCTTAGTCGCCTTGTACAGTAATGAGAAGCCTCCTGAGCCAAATATCTGGGCGCAGTTTTCGGTCCGCCAACGATTATTGGCTTCCTTCAAAGCTTCAAGCGTGGCCTATGTTTCTTCGGAAAAGTTTCTTATCTCCATGACTTTTTCCACTCAGTTTATACATGATTAAGGGAGCTGAGAGCACTCTTCAACCTGTTTTGGTATTCTATGTGGTCAGGATACTGGCAGGTATAGCATGTTCACGAGTAACACTTGGTATTGATAAAATAGGCCTTGTTCATGGAACAATTTCTGTCCCACTAGATTGTAGAAGAGTGACGTTTTACTCAGAGCTATACAAGCCATGGTTGAGTGTGTGTGTGGTTCGAAACAAATGACGCTTGGAACACTTGCCAGCTGGTTCGACCGTCGCCCCTGTGTTCTCCTGAACATGTCACAAAAATCC
Organism: Angiostrongylus vasorum; assembly: GCA_018806985.1. Taxonomy (NCBI): domain Eukaryota; kingdom Metazoa; phylum Nematoda; class Chromadorea; order Rhabditida; family Metastrongylidae; genus Angiostrongylus; species Angiostrongylus vasorum. Next base: position 1,317,329 of record JADANN010000390.1, read on the forward strand.
ACCAACAAGCAATAAACTCCGTGGAGAATCTAACCGTTCAGATATTTGTCGTCGAAAAGCAGTTGGCATATTGTATTTACTCATTTCGTCGGCGTTTTCTTGAACGAAACACCAAAATGGTTGTGCATTTCAGTGAGGTCGACCGAATTCATGAACGCCTCGCCTTCCGTTATTCGTTATCGTCATAACCTCAGCATCAAATGGAGAGTACCCGTTGCTATGTTGGGCACAGTGGAAAATATGCCTTTATACGTATCTATTACACATATGTGTCATACATATGTGAAACGTTTTGGCGAGTTTTTAGTTCTTCCCAGCTTAGATGTATTGTCGTAGAGCTGCATATTTATTATTAGGTCATTAACAAGCGCGCGTGTGGCGCAGTGGTTGGAGGCACCAATGCGACACACACGTGGAATCGATCCCCCGTGCCCACGGCCCACCAAGCCTTCCATCCCTCCTGGATCGACAAATTTATACCATAGTTGTCTGGGAGGATAGCAGCACTGGCTCGATACATCGGTAGGTCACCTCGAGTCCTTGTAAAGGCCAGATTAAATCACCTCCAACGATACTTAATGAAGTCAAATACATGACATATCCCTCAGGGAATTGATCAACGCCGACAGCTTTATCCCTTATTTGTATTTTAGCAGGGGAGTGTTCTGTAGTCATTTAACCTCGGCATTAATAATCAACACCTTCTTAGATTATTAAGCTAACACGAGATTGATTCAAAAAAAGCCATTCAAGCGTGCTCCCTTCACTGGACTAGACTCATGGCGAGCACGACTACCTGTGGATCATCGACTCGGATCAATCAAGCCCTGGAGGAGACAGAGACGTTCAATCACTAGCCGAACAAACCTTTTTATAAACCTCTTGTTAACTTAATAATAACGAGCAATTTTCTGTGGGTTTTCTCGTTTTTTTGGGAAAAAAAAGGTTTTTCAATAACTAGTACACCTAGGGGGGTTGTGAAGATGACAGAATTGTAGGAGAAACTTTGTTCTGTCGCTCGATGGATGTGGGTGATATACGTGCTTTCATTTACTATATGTTAGCATGGTCTATTACGCAAATACACTGCTGTGAGCACTTGGAAGCGTTTCGCACCCTATGTGGAAGTTATTTTGGTGCTTTTATATCCACACATTTCGAAAAATGACCATAGTAATTGGAATAAAAGATAACCAAACTGCCATTCAGTGAACTTCTTCGGGAGAAGGTGCTTTGTCTTCACCCTAAAAAAGTTTTTCGGTAAATCTTCCAGTGAAGAAATTAGTTTTTCTGGTTTCACTACCACTATTTTCATCTGCTTTTAATTAGCTCTCGATTGAATATACATGGTGCGGTAGAAAAGTTTTGGAAAGCACTAAACTGGAAATGGACGCTATGTTCTCCACAGCGACCCCCTTCTCTGAACGCGTATCTATACTACAGCGTTCCCACTGGCGTTATAGGCTAACGAAACGGTCTAAAAATCCCCTTCAAACGATGAAATATTTCCAGACGTGGACTTTTCAAGGTTTCCCATCTTTGAACGCATGAAATTCTTGGAAAATGCAAAAGGCTGAGAAGCGGTTGATCACACGATTAAACGCAGCTTCAATGGGACGTTCTGAAATCAAACCATGGTGCTGAGATATTTGCAAAACTTGCAACCGTCCATCTCTGCAGTTGGGACCGAACACGCTATTACCCTTTCCGGAGACTAACGCATTCACCATCACACCATGCGGGTCCTTCGTTTCGACTTTCTCTCAGCCTTGTTATTGAACTATGGCCCAAAATTGAAATTTTATTGACCAAAAACAACCTGTCGGGCGAGTTCATTTTGCATCGATATGCCGTAAAATAGAACACTTCGAAATACAAATTTACAGAAGCAAATAGGTCAGAATAAGTAAGTGAGGACTTCATACATGTTATTTGATAGTAAAGGGAGCGGATAGCGCAGTGGCAATGATGACCATCGTCACGATCATGGTGCTGGTTCGATACCGCTCCGGGCCAACCAAGCCTTTCATCCCCTCCGGGGTATGAAAATTGGTACCGGCCTTGTCCGGGAAGAAATAACTCTCTGCAATCCAATTGGAGACGCTCCAGCTCGACTATCTTAGGATTCTAAGGAGAATCGACTAGACCAGTTCTTCATTCTACGACATTCAAGATGAAATGAAATCCTCAATCAGCAGTCGAAGCGACATGTAAAAGTTGGAAGGTCTTCGTGGAAAATGGATGCGAGGAAACGAATCAAATGTGAGAAGTGCCGTGATTCGTGAAGACGGGTCAAATAAGAAAAATATTTGATAATAAGTGTGTAGTAGACACCAACAAGGTTACAAATAATGTCTAGGAGGCATCAGGCATCAAGAAAGTAGTTGGTCGCCGATGTGATTGTCGCGTTGCATGATTGGGGACAATTCTCAATCCTTCCCGTCACAATTCTTCACTGGTGTTTTAAATGTATTTCTCGGAACCACTTACACTATCATTTGAAACCTCCACAATTTGTCAAGTTACTCCTTCACAAAGATTGGGTTGGTCTGATCGAGATCGAATTAAACAGCACACCTTTGGTAGAGAAAGGAACCTCACATGTTTTGAACAAAATCAAGTGTTGCCTATGTGAATGTGAGCACTGCTTGGTTTAATTGTCCACATAATCTCTCACACAAGCGGATAATACTGAGACGGTCGACAATTCACTACAGTAACCCATCTTGAAAGGATTTGGTGAGCTTTCGTCATTTCTTTCATTATCCAGTAACCGAAGAGGTGGTTCGTTTGCTCGAAATAGTTGGCCTTGAGAGATGAAGTGTTCCATCCTCAGTGAAATATTGAAACAATTCGGTCTCGAACGTAATTTTTCCCCTCGAGCCGCTAGACTGCACTACTACAGAGTTCCCAGGTGATCATCACAGGCTCCTGGCTCTGACTGCTCAGAATCGGTTCTTCTCAGGAAAAGAAGTGGATAGGTTTAACGCATTAGCCACTGGATGCATTGTCTCCTCTTCTCGAAAAAGAGGGGAAGAAAATGTGAAACTCCAATGCAATCAGAGGAGTAAAAGAACATTTATTTCACTAACTACAACATAAACGTGTGCTCGCTTCTCATATATTCTCCACCGACAATGGACAATGAACAAACGGAATACGACAATAACTTTATAGTACTTGCGTCATGAAGTCGTTCGCCGATATTAGGTGCAGATAGTCGCAATAATAGCCCCCAACGGTTTACCGCCTCATCGTGGCTGGTGACGTGTTCCTGGGTGTCGGACAGAGGGGTGGGGGGTGATTCATCCCCCTGGCAAGGTCTCCCAAGCTGAGAAGGAGTCCGGTGTTTCCATCAGGGAGCCTAGCCTAGAGTAAACCAATACCAAGATGTAACACCGTCCTGGTATCAAAGTCGCATGGTGACAAATCTCCCTCTGATTTACAAGGACTGCGACTGCCTAGGGTGGTGAAGACCTGGAGCAGACTTTGGCCAGGCTGACCTCGGGACTCCAGGGAACCATAATGGCTTAACCAGCAGATCTCCGAAAGAAATGGAGTCCGCACAACTAGTGAGGACGGGGCATTCAAGTATCAAGTATCAAGTAAGTCGCAATAAATCCGCCGTGCGCCTAGAAAACATTGGGTTCCCACATAGGAAAGCGGTCACGTACTCAAAGTCTGGGGAAAAAAGATTCGTAAGAACTATGGAAGGAAAAACATGACCACTTACTGGTTCCTTTTTAATAACGTGTCGCATTGTCTGTAGGCCTCCACCTTCTTCGCAACTGTGCTGGAGTATTAGTTGATTGAGGTCGATTCCCAACTCTAGAAATTTCGTAGACATTGATGAAAAACGAAAAACGATAACAAAGGGACAAGGTTGAAGTCAAAAAATTGGAAAATAAATGACAGACACTGCTTTCTGCAAGGTTCACAAACTTCCCAATGAAGAAATTAGTAAATAAAATCGACTTTACTACAGAAAGAAAGCCAACTGCTGACAGCAATGTGGTTGCACGATAGGCAATGGAAACGCAGTGTGTACCGATTATATAGCATATGTTTGGATGTTTCGCTAATTGGATGACCCGTCTTCACTCGTTGCGAGGGCCTCAGCATAATTTCTATTTTTCTGATATTTGCTGGTTTAGGCATTATGGTTTCCTGGAGTCGCGACGTCGGCCTAGCTGAAGCCTTCCTCAGGTCGTCACCATGCCAGGTCGTCACCGCCTTTATGGATCAAGAGGTGGTTTGCCACAATGCGACCAATTTGACCTGGAGGCGCTGTGATTTCTGGTGTTGGTTTACTTTTTTGCTTGGTTTCCGAATGGAAACGTCGAACCCTTTCTCAGCTTGGGAGACCCCGCTGTGGGGGTGAACGCTTCACTCTACCGCGCAACCAGACGCCAGGAACACCTTCCAGCCATGACGAGGCGGCAAACCCTTTAGAGGATATATAGTATACACATTCAGGAAATACAGGAAAGATCAAGCACACAATAAAAACAAAAGCAAGGTCAAAACACTGGAAGTCTTTAACTTGATGTTAACTTTTTATTTACTGCCTATTATAGTTTTTCATGGCAGGGTATTACGTGTAAACCACAATGATGCTGAGATATTTGCAAAACTCCGGACCGCAGGTGTCTGCGGTGGGGAACGAATGAGCTATTACCCTTTCCGCCGACTAACGCGTTCACCAGCACACCATGCGGGTCCTTCGTTTCGCCTGTCTCTCAGCTAGTTCTATCGACCAGTCCCATCAGCAATCACCTGTCAACGGGTTTCATCTACGAAACACAGATCGGCAACGAACCTAGTTTAGCTGAAGCTGTAGTCGAAATCACAGTGTTAACTTTCCCGTTGACCGTGTAATTGCTGATGGCGCTGATCGACAGAACTAGATGAGAGACAGGCGAAACAAAGGACCACCCGCATGGTGTGGTGGTAAATGCGTTAGTCCCCGGAAAGGGTGATAGCTCGTTCGTTCCCCCACCGCAGACACCTGCATCCGGTGTTCTGCAAATATTCTTTCAACTTAATAAGAAAAACTATGGCGAAGCACCAAGGGTCAGCCTGGTGGCAGGCACTGGCTGGCATCATAGTGAGGTGCAGACGAGTCTATCTGTTCTAAGCAGCCGGCGAAAAATGGCTCTTATTCAGTTGGGCCACCCACCGAATACAGTAGGAGTGTTACAGGTTAACATATTACTAGTGTGTCAGATCTGTTTCTTAAGTGGTCTCTCTGTTTGATAAGTAAGGAAACTCTCCCCATTGATCGTATCAGCTCTTTGAGCCTGATTCTAATCTGTTAAACCTTTCATTTTCTACTACTTCCACGTCTGTGACTGGTTCTTCAAGTCGACTATTCTGAAGCTAAAACCTCCAAAATGCCTGATCATCTCCGTTCTGACATGCGTAAGCAGAAGAGAACCCTGGACAGTGCGGACGACAAACCGTTTCAAGGTGTGTGAACAAAAATGATAACTTTTTGGAGTGCATCAATGCTTATTATTACAACCACTATTTTTGTATTAATCTGTTTTATTGAACATGTCACACATGCATACTACAATTCATAATACACCTCCAGACATATGTCCGTCATAATCACCAGGATACTGAGATATTTTCAGCTCTTGATGAAGGTGACATTACCGTTTTGAAGCGTTTTGGACAGGGTCCTTACGATGAACGGTTGAAGAAAGTCGAAACTGACATAGAATATTTAGTGAAGAAGGTAGCTTTTTCTTTACTTTTGTTCCTTTTATCGCATCAGAGCTAACATTATGTATTTGCTTTCATAATGTAAAGGCGCATGTGTGGCGCACTGATAGCAGACGCCCTGCGACTCATATGGGATCGATTCCCTCGCCCCTGGGCCCACCAAGCCTACCATTCCTCCGAGGTCGGTAAATTGGTGCCAGACTTATCCGGGAAGATAGCAGCACTAGCTTGACACATCGGTTGGTCACAGCGACTCATTGTAAAGGCCAAATATGTATTCAGTCACTTCCAAACGATACTTAATGAAGTCGAATACATAGCGCATCCTTGAGGGATTGATCAACGCTGAGAGCTTTTTTCTAGCTTTTATAATGTAAAAATTCCCTAAGTGTTGTAAAGATGTAGCCAGAGCATGAGGCATCTCTCATATGTTCATCGAATTGCTTCAGTTTGCAACTGATTAACCGTTAAGATTGCTCCGCAAATAAAAAAAAGAGTCCAATTACTGTTTTCCAGATGACTCATTGTATACATAGCTCCTCATATTTGTTACGCAATAAAATTTGGATAATATCTTTACTGGGTTTGTCAAAGTTGTTGTAAAACTATAAAAATTACAAAAATTCTCCTGTTCAATTTTGTAAAGCCTTTAGCACTATCACATGTATCACCAGTAGTCCAGTTGAGCGTCGAGCGACTCGAGCGGGCGCCAGTAAATCTTCCGTTTTTGCCTGTCGCGTTCAAGAGTAGCCCAGTGGGTTCTGCTCGCTCTAAGGACTCGTTGAGCATCATATCTTTCTTCCACGCTTTTCGTGAAGAACTCTGACCATCGGGTCGGTGGTCCTCCTGCAGTGCGTTTGACATCCCGAGGAATCCAGTCACTAAACGGCTCTTGTCCATCGGTTGCCATTTCATACGCATTACGTGTCCGGATCATCTTGTCTTCGACTGTTTGAACTGAATGGAATGGTATCTTTGGTTTTCCATCGTTGACGCACGTCGGAGCTTCGGATCCCTTCCCTTACTTGCGTGACACGGGATACTCCTAGCATCGTCCTTTCGACTGCGCGTTCGATAACGCGGAGTAATCTTTCATCCTGCTTACGCAGCGACCAGTTTTCTGATGCATACGTTAGGGGCAGGAAGCACCGTTGAGTCGAAAAGGTGGGCATGGAGTCAGGTGTTCTTTGTTCTCTTCACTACATCCTCGATGCTCTTGAAAGCTCCCGAAGGCCCTCGTTTCCCTTCTGCTCACCTCTGGAGCTAAGTCGTTCAACATGTTGATTTCCCGACCTAGTTAGACATAACTGGATCATTCGGAGATATTCGTTCCGTTGAGCGTGAATAGGCCATACGAAACCAATCCGTTCCTCATAAACATCGTTTTTTGTGAAATTTGTTGGAAGACCAGTCTTTTCACAGGTTTTGTTAAAGTTGGCAAGCATACGTTCCGCTTTGGCTAATATTTGGTGCTGTAAGGACGAAGTAATCAGCAAAGCGAAGATGGTGTAACTGCCGACCATCGATTTTCACTCCCACATTATCCCATTCCAATGTTTGCATGACGTTCTGGAGGGTGGATGTAAGTAATTTTGGCGAGATGATATCGCCTTGGCTAACCCCCTCTTTCGGCCGTCAATGTTAATATCGTTGTGGAATCGTGACATTTTGGATGTGAATATTTTATATAGTTTATGAAGAATCCTTGTGTGTTGGGCAGTAACTCCCTGACTGTCCAGCGACTCTCGAGATACTGCAATGAGCATCCTTGTCGTGAGGATATGGTCCGTGGAACTGGATACTTTTTGAAACCCCTGCTTGCTCACACGGCTGTCCTTCGTCCAGTGTTCTGTCAATTCTGTTTAGGATGACTCGAGTGAAAAGTTTGTAGACGACAGAGAGCAAGCAGATTAGGCGACAGTTTCCGTTATCGTGCAGCTCACCCTTCTTAAACATTAGCACGTTCTTGCTGGTCTTCTATTGAATAGGGACGTTGCATTCAGACAGGTAAGGCGTGAAGACCCGAGCCAGTGTGTCTACGAGGACTGGTGGAAGGTTCTTCAGGTGTTCGGATCTTATCCTGTCCGGACCTGGTGCTGTTCTATTTTTCACCAACGAAATGGCATGCCGTATTTCGGAAGGGAGAACAGGTAGTACAACATATCTATCTTCCTTTAGTTCATATTACGGAAGGTGGACGTGGCTATCGAAGAGATCCGTGGATATTTTTTCTCCATTGCCTTTCTGGACGCTGTGACTGTTCCGTCTGGGCATCGGAGTGCAATCATCTTGGTCTTGTAATTGGCGAAGCTTCGGTGGGCTTTGCGAATGCTTTTCCGAGCCTCTGCAGCTTCGACCATTACTGCTGCTCTTCTGTCTTTAAGATCTTCTTTTATCACCCGTCTGCACTGTTTTGCAAGTGCGGACGTTAGTTCGCGGTTGCCTGCAGCTCCTGCGTTTCCACGCTGGCGTACCAGCTCTGAGAGCTTCTGGAGACAGACGTTTCTTGGTGACTTTCGAACTCTCAGCTTTCATAGTCCTAACGTAAAGATGTTGAATGAGCCGATCGTATTTCTCGTCGATGTTATCGACAACGGTGTCTTCCTAAAAGCCGACTAATGAGCTGAATAAGTCCCAGTTTACGGTGGTTCTGGGGCTTCGGTTTTTGAATTTAGCAGCTTTTTTCTCCTTTCTCCAAGAAATGTAATCTTGTACGAATGAGGCGGGGGTCTGATCCCGTGTAGAATTTTGGGACAACAGCGACATCGGTTAAGCAAAACTGTGAGTTTGTGGTCTATTTCATCATGGCACTCTCCACTGGGAGACTCCGACGTCCAGCGTTGAGGGTCGGGCTCTTGGAATTGCGAGTTACCATGGGTGGTCTTGGTCGCCATGATAAACTCAGACAGCCGCTCACCCTGTTCGTTCCATTCTAATTGGTGGGTCCCAATGTGACGTTCTTCAGACGTTCTTCTTGGTCCAATCTTGGCGTTAATCTCCAATGTTGACCTTGAAGAATGTATCGTCTTCTTTGAAAAACTTCTCCAAGTCCATATAGCACGCTTCGACTTCTTCCTCGTCATAGCTTGATGTCGGCGCGCAAACGACGAAGAGTGCCAAAAGCCGGTATTGATCCACATCTTCTAATCGTAAACCATCTGATTCGGGTTGTTAGTCGTTGGAATGAATCGATGTTCATGGACAAACTCTTGTTGACGAGAACGCCGAGCCGAGTCCTCTCACTGTCGCATGTTCCGAGGAACAGTTCGTCTTCGGTGTCACTGACGGCGTTGAATGGGTGGCGTCATCTCGTCTCGGCCAGGCCGATGACGTCGTACCTTATCTTTTTCGCTAGCATGATCAAATCTTCTATCGAGGATTCGGATGCAAGTGTACGTGCATTGTAGGTACAGATCGTCACCTTAGTTCTTCGCGATCCAGACAGGTTCCATTGGCCCTGAGTCGCATGGGGACACCCCCACGTAGCCTCGCGGCTAGCCGGCTCGGGATCCCTCATATGAGGGACTTTCGTGGATGTCGAAATGTCGATGTCTAAGTGCATGCAGACCTGATATTAAATTTTATTTGGTTTTTTTGCTACCACCTGTCTTCTTTGTCTCGTCCTATAATGTGCAGCTCAGATATCAGCAATTGGAACAACATCTGGTGTTGCTTCGCTAGCTTCTTATAGACTCAATTTAACTCTATAATATGACGGTTTTTTTAAAAGGAATCCAGAGTTCTTTATAATTAAAACACTGTCTCGCAAAAGTATGCACCAGAAATCTGGTTTACATTGCACTTTTCCTAAAAAATGTCCAGTTGCTGCAGAAAGGTAATCACAAATTATAGAAGCAGTGGTTTCCACATATTCCTCTATTCTCGTTTCTGTCTCAGTAACTGCTTGGTAGTGCTACTAGTTTTCCATCACAGGTGAATGAACTATCCGGCGTTAAAGAATCGGACACTGGTCTAGCGCCACCTGCGTTATGGGATATCGCTGCTGATAAGCAAGCCATCCAGCAAGAGCAGCCACTTCAGGTTGTTAACAGAGTTTACAGGCTTATATTACTGGCTACTATTCATTCCACTATTCCACCAAGCTCATTTTCTGTTTATAGGTTGCTCGGTGCACCAAAATTATAACTGGAGAAGGTCGTGATCCCAGATACATCATTAATGTGAAGCAGTTTGCCAAGTTTGTTGTAGATCTCGCTGATACAGTAGCACCCACAGATATTGAGGTCTGCTTTTACCTTTTCTTCTTGTCTTATTACTTTAAATAACTGCATCTAAATGAAACATGATGCAAATGGGCTCCATTTTATAAACACTTTCATTACTTGGTAGCAACTATCGTCACATTTTCACATTTTCCTTAAGAAGAGAAATGGGTCTGTCTTAGTTGGTGCATACTTATAGCAGTTAAGCATACAGTCTCTTTGATTCATATTCATGTATAGCTATCTTTCGCAGTTGTTTTTGTCCACTGCGTGCTTTAAAAAAAAGGCGCGTATACCTTCCGCTTTTCATTCTTCTGAGGGGCGTTCTTCAGATCCTTTCGGGAGCTCATATTTTTGTGCGAGAATAACACATATCATGATTTTTAATTCAGGAAGGCATGCGAGTCGGTGTTGATCGTAACAAATATCAGATCCATTTACCACTTCCTGCTAAAATTGATCCTACAGTCACTATGATGCAGGTTTGGAACAACTTATTAACATATTATGAAAGTAATACTGTTTATTTTGACTTCTTACATTGAGTTGACAGTCGTTGGCAACTTCTTCTAGGTGGAAGAGAAGCCGGATGTCACGTATGCCGATGTTGGAGGTTGTAAAGAACAAATCGAGAAACTTAGGGAAGTTGTCGAGACTCCCCTGCTGCATGTTTGTATTTAAGATGTTTTCGTTAACTGTAGTTGTGTTAACTCTGCAGTGGAAAGCATTTTCTATAGTTATTTATGCATCTATTGGCGACTTTAGCCTGAACGTTTCGTAAACCTCGGTATCGAGCCACCGAAGGGAGTGTTGCTTTATGGTCCACCGGGAACGGGTAAAACGTTATGTGCCCGTGCAGTTGCAAACAGGTTCGTGACTCTGCGCCATCTCTTTGTGACATTTGGGTACTTACTCCATACTGTCGAAATAACCGTTCTTCTGTTACACTTTTGGTAGCTCATCAAGTGGTACTGTTTTCTGTGTTATTTTATCTACTTTTTTGCTATTTGGATTTTCTCTAAGGGGATCATTACGAGCCTGTTGATTCATTTAGCGTCGTGGATTTCTTGATGTGATCAGCTTCAAATTGTGCAGGGTCGTTGAAAAGCATTTTTATTTTTTCAACAGCTACGTGAAGAAATGAGGTCTTAGGGAACCGCACAGTGTGGAAATAATTTCCGTTTTCAATTTTAGTCCAGATTTTTTTGCAATAGTAATTACGAGAATCTTCAAACCTCTATCTGTGCGATGAAAGACTTTTTCTTTCACGATCCTGAAGTTCTGAGTTCCTGGAGCCGATGACACATATTTCTAGTACCTTAGCTTTTAAGGCTCATACAGGTATGTAAATGAACAAGACAAATCCCCTCCAGCATAACACGATGGTTTTTTCTCAGTATATCGTTTCTTTTTTGCACCTGTCGCTCTTCAGCCGGAATTTTTGGAAACCTAAGACTCATCAGATTTCCCGAGTTGAATTCTACGTATATTTAGATTTCAAAACAATCCATGTCAAAATTATATATGCAATTTATGCGATAGAGCAAGGCCTCCTTTATGAACCGATACAGTTCTAAAGTCATGGGTGTCTAAGGCATGGAGAATCGTCGGTCTGTTTCCTAAAAACCAACTCCATCGCGAAAAAGTCCAGACACGAGTAGGGTCCACATATCCGTTGAAGCAATGCAGACAGCTCCCCGTTCTATTTGGCTATTCCACAGGTTTCAGAACAGACGCATGTTTCATTCGAGTGATTGGATCCGAGTTAGTACAAAAGTATGTCGGAGAGGGTGCTCGAATGGTGCGAGAACTGTTCGAAATGGCGCGTTCTAAGAAAGGTTGCCTAATCTTCTTTGATGAAATTGACGCAGTAGGAGGTGCACGGTACGTCCCCTAATGATTTTCTACCTCCAGCGGGTATTGTTTTTTCTTGAATTACCCCCAAAGCTGTCATGTTGCTTGTTATTTTGTTTTTTGGAACTAAGAGGTGCCCATTCTTTTAATAACGCACAATTTTAGTTTTGACGATGGGCAAGGTGGTGACAATGAAGTGCAGCGTACTATGCTCGAGCTCATCAACCAACTTGATGGTTTCGATCCCCGAGGAAACATTAAGGTGGATTATTTCGTCCTACTGAACTCTTAATATTGTGGGTTTAAATAAACTTGCGTCAAACTAACCTGTATAGATACATTGTTAGGGTTGCTTTTTTATTTTATATTTGTTATAGGTACTCATGGCTACAAATCGCCCTGACACGCTTGATCCCGCCCTAGTTAGGCCGGGCCGCTTGGATCGCAAAATTGAGTTTGCACTTCCTGACTTGGCAGGAAGAACACATATCCTGAAGATACATGCAAAACAAATGAGTGTAGAAAAAGGGTATCCGATATGATCTGCTTGCTCGCCTCTGCCCAAATAGTACTGGTGAGTCCGTCATATTAGAGGAAATGCAAATTTTGGCGGGATTTATTTCTGGCCTTTTTAAAATCACATTTCTCTCATGAATTTAACTTTCCGATATAAACGATCAAGGATAAACCTTTCGGCATTGAGAAATTCCTGAAGTGTGCGCCATGTATTCGAGTTTATCAGGCATCGTAAAGATGATCGAATGCGTGTCTGGCCTATAAAATCACTTGCGGTGGCTTCCCGCTACATCAAGGCAGCGCTGCAATCCTTCCGGACAGGTGTGGTACCAATTTGCCGACCCCGGAATGATGGAAGGTTTGGTGAGCTAGCGGCTCTGGACTACGACGAACTGCATACTATGCATGACGTCTTTAATCAATTCCCTCACATCCATAATATTTTTTCTAACACTTGTGGTCTTATAAATGTCACGACTGCGTGTGATGTTGTACTTTTCTATCTTCAAAGCTAAAAAAAATTGTGTTAATACCTGATCTCTGCAGTTTTAATGGTGTAAAATGGACGATATAATGAATTTTCTCTTCTTCATTGTCACCAGTAGTTTGGTTGCTGCATTCGTCGTGTTTCCGGACCACCTCACCTATAGCGCACATAGTGATTTAAGCGCAGTCCGCGTTCCAGTGTGATGCTCTGTCGCATTATTCTCGTGACTCGGACGAAGTACACATGCATGATTTTTGGTAGTTGCGCTTTGGCTCTGTAACTCTCTATCCGGAATGTGATTGCCTATTATTTTCATGCTTTATTTTGTTCCCAGTCGAACAGAATTGCTCAACGTGTTAAACGAAGTGAAAAAAGACTTTGTTTGTCTTCTGGGAGTTTGGAACAGACGATTGTTATATAATGACCTTTACATTTCATTCTGTAGAAGAAGCTATTGCTAATAGCCTCCATTGAGCAATATAGACATAACGTAGCGCTCCCCAAGCTTGTTTCACCGAGCATTGGCAAGTTCTTCATCCAGAGAATCTTGAAAATTTAAATGCATCTAAGTTTTTATGAAGCTTGACTCAGTTATGAGAAGGGCACAAACTTTTTTGAGTTCTTGTTAATATAAAGACCATGAAATTGTAATTGCAATAAAGTATTCAAGTATCTTGCAAGCAATCGTCGTAGGAATTGCATTTCAATTGCTACAGGAGCCGAACTTCGTTCCATATGCACAGAGGCTGGAATGTTTGCAATCCGAGCTCGTCGCAAGGTCGCGACAGAGAAGGACTTCTTGCAAGCAATTAATAAGGTGATTTTAGTTTCTGCTTACCTGATTTGGCTTTTTAACGTCTACTCTATCAAGAATTGGAGCTTTAATGCGCTTGGTTTTCACAAACGAGGTCGGTGGAGGTGAATTCTGTATTTTTTGGAGCGTGCTCGTTTATTATTGTGTCCGTTGCCTTTAGGGATTTTTTCGTCAGAAATTTAAATCTTCAACGAATTCTTAACACCTTAAAGTATTGTTTTTGACTCCAGGTTATCAAGGGATATGCGAAATTCAGTGCAACGCCGAGGGTATCTTACGCACAATTGAGAAGGTATTCGTGAACCGTCGACACTTGTGCATTCATAGAGGTCATAACTATCCTGAATATCGTTGATTCAGAATCATCGATCATGGAGATCTGCTTTGTTTGTGATTGCTCATTGCATTTCGGAGCGATTTATTATAACTGACATTCGATAACGTGCCGTTTTATGTAGAAGTTCTGCTAAAGATTAGTATTACATCAAGCAATTCATCCAAGCTGAATACTGGATTGTTCTCACATATTAAAAATGTGGCCTTTAGAAATTACTTTTCGTATGTCCTACTGTCATGAACGGTTTTTCTCTTTGCCGTTTTTCGCCACGCAGTAGTTCCTTAGCATTGCTGAGGATTTGGAATTGAAGTCCAGTAATTGTGTGGAATTTGAATAAAGTGTTGGGAAATACTTTTTAATTTGATAAAATAGAATGTCTAAAGGCTTAATCTCCCGTGAAATTAACCGCTTCGAGAACGTACGCGCTTCTTTCGATATGTACGCTGGATGACTCTACTGAGCGCACGCATCGTTTTCGATGCGCATGCTCATCGCTGAGTTCTTTCGACGCACAGAGGTATTTTGTCTGTCTTTTTAGTAGCTAATCGATAGCTTGTCTAACAGAGATGCTGTGTTGAGCGTTAATGGGGAAAAGCTTTGTTCTGCCCTTGGAACTATACGAAAAACCATCCCACGAATAGGTTCATTAATCTGTAGTTTAACACCATATCCACTGCCATTTCATTTTCAATCACTACTGTAACACCTTTATACTTTCTTTTTACCATAATAAATTGGAGTTGTCGTTTAGAATAAGAAGGTGTAAAGATTTTTTTGTCTTTTATTTTTTTTCGTACGACCCATCTTTCACATCTACTGTGTGGATCCCAGCACTTCTCACATTCGATTCATTTCTTCGCATCAATCATCCACGAAGGTCTTCCAACGTCTTCCAACTTTTTACGTGTGCCTTCCACTGCTGCTTGAGGATTTTGCTTTCATCCTGGGGGGTCACTCGATGCCAACTGAGTCGATTTTCTTTACAGACCTGAAATAACCGGGCTAGAGCGTTCCCATTTGGTTTGAAGAGAGTGGATTTTCCCAGACAAGTCCGGTACCGATTCTCCGATTCCAGAGGACGAGAGACTTCATGGTCCCGGAGCTGGACCAACCCAGCACCGTGCTCGTGATGATCGGCATCATTAACATTGTATTATCCTCTTGCTTGAGTGGAAAAAAGCGAAGTAAACTCAGCACAGGCTGCAAAAACATTTCCGAATGCTGGCAGCAAAGTGCTTACATATTAATAATCGTAAATGGTGGCACAAATACCTAACCCTACAATGTAAGAGAACCGGCCAACAAGGTAGCTTATAGGAACCCTAAAGCTGGTTGAGAGAAGACGTCATTCTCCATAGGAACCATGGGTTTGATGCATGTAGCAAGATGCAAATCTGAAGCAGTGCAAATCGTCTGTATTTCCGCAATTCGAGGTAATTCGCCTAATTTTTTTGCCGTTAACAATGCGGTTTACTTGTTTGTGAATTTGTTGTAAAGTAAGGCTGAACTGTCCAGAGTCCATCATTTGTTGAGGAATACACCATATATTTGTTTCTATAAATATCAATGAGGTAATTGTCATATGTTCGGTTGTGAGTTGAGTGTAAGGTATATATAACTGTGAGCTGCAATGGCCTACCAATGCCTCATTTCAGTGGCTCTTCCGTTGGGACTATTCTGGCACCAAAAAACCAGGATAGGATGAAGACCTCGTTTAACCCCATTCGCTGCATTGAACCAAGGGGTATGTGTGTGCAATAGTACACCTCCAACCTCCGCGCCACACACACGGCCAAATGCGAATCTGTTATTTTACAACACTGATTCAAAAAATTTTTTTTGCTTTGTTACGAAGAGTAGTACGAAAAAAATTCTGTGACTATGTTAGAAAACCCATCTTTTTTCACCAATGGGCTGATTTTATGCCTTCGTTGCGAACGGTCGCGAACTGAAGCGTCTGCGGTACACTTTTTTTGAGGCAAATTAAATTCAAATTGGTCCGCGGAAAGGGTAATATCGAGTTGGATCCCCACTGCTGACACCTACCATCCGGAGTTTTGCAAATATCTCAGCGTCACCGTGGTTATATTTCACATCATGCCCTGCCATAAAAAGGATAAAGGGTAAAGCTCTCGGCGTTGATCAATCCCTGAGGGATGCGTCATGCATTCGACTTCACCAAGCATCGTTTGCAGGTGATTGGATGCACAACTGGCCTTTACAATGACTCGCGGTGGCCTACCGATGTATCGAACCCAGTGCTGCTATACTGCCAGACAAGTCTGCAAACCAATTTGCCGACCCTGGAGGAATGGAACGCTTGGTGGGCCATGGGCGCGGGGATCAATTCCACGTATGTGCTGCAGGGCGCCTCCAACCACTGCGCCACATGTGCTATAAAAAAGGACAGACAGTAAATAAAAAGTGACTGCACGAATGCAAATATTTCTTGCAATAGTTGGTATTTTTATGACAATATGAATGATTTCCAGCCACACAATGCCGCCTGTAGCCTAGTGGTTAAAGGGATTCTATAATCCTCCACCACCTCTCGCTCCAAGCCTTCCATTCCTGTGGAGTCAAGAAATTGGTACCTTATCTTACTTGGATACTTGGATACTTAAACAGCACTCCTCAGTAGTTGTGCGGGCCCCAGCATAATCTCCATTTTTTTGCAGTTTTGCTGGTCTAGCTACTGTGTTTCCCTGGAGCTCCGAGGTCAGCCTAGCCAAAGTCTTTTCTAGGTCGTCACCACCACAGGTAGTCACAGCCCTTCTGGATCAGAGAGGAGATTTGCCACCATGCGGCTAGTTTGATACCATGACGGTGGTTGATCCTTATATTGATGGTGGTATTGCGACGTTATCAGTCTGAGAAAATGATAACACTAATTTGACAGATCAGTGCGCTACTACAAATAATTCTATACGATAGATACGCCCCAATCACCTCTACGATTTAACGAATGGAGTCGAATGTACGCCACATTTTTCAGTAGTTGATCAACGTCGACTGCTTTATCCTCTCTCTGCTTTACGAATGATTATTAACGAAACACGATTTTCGTGAACTGATCAATGTTCTAGTGATCAATTGTGGTATGAGATCTCAATAATCTTGCAATGAATTCACTATAACGCTTTTTGACAACACATATATTTTCTCCCTTTTTTTCTTGGTAATGGCTTTTTCAAATCATTTTACCAAGGAAAAAACCTTCTCTTTATGGATAAGAGAATTGTATCTTCTATGAGGCTGCGGTTGAGAATCTACGGTGTTGGTGTGGAAAAAAAGATTCGGTTCCAACTGCGGCAAAGGACGACAAATGCCTTGGAGTTGAATATCCTGTTGTTGAAAGAAACTGTACACGTAGGATCCAATTCGAACGTGACCACTGAGTGCTTGTGTTCAACACTCGTAAAAAATGCGTCGTTTTCTTGTTCAGCAATCGGAAGGTTATACAGCATACATTTACTTCCACAGAAAAACACAACACAATACAACAGTATCTGACGCTTCGGCAGTATCGCCTTCTTCAGAGCCTGGAAGGCAGGAGTGCAGGGAGGAGTGCCGAGAGGTCACACGCGACCTGGCCCCGTATGTTGACATCAATTTCTGATGTGGGATGGTGCAATCATCAACCATATGCGACTATGATCAGCTTTTATAATATTCCTTAGTGGAAGTCACGTAAAAAGCGGTGAGTTTTTTTCAAGAAGCTGTTAACCATGTAATTACCATAGAGTTTGTCGTCTTTCTGTAAGTGTTATTGAATCGTTTAGCCTAGTAAATTGTATATCAGTATACCCTTCCAGGCTCTGGAAAGGCGAATCTGCCGAAACGTCAGTTACTGTTGTATTGTATTGTGTTTTTCTATGGAAGTAAACGCATGCTGTCTAACAACCTCCTGATTGCTGAACAAGAAAACGACGCATGCACATTCCATTGCCGAGGTTAATAGAAAGTCGATCATGGGAACTCGTAAAAAATACGTACAACGTACAAAAAAACGAAATCTGTTCTTTCGAAATAATTTCTCCATTTGTTTGCTTACCCTGTTTATTTGCTTACTTGTTTACTTGCCCACCTGTTCTCTTGAACACTTGTTTATTTTTCTCATATACTTGTTTACTTGTTTACCCCTTGTTCTTACTTGTTTTCTGGTTCATTTATCTATTCGTTTACTTGTTTATTTGCCCAATTGTTTATCTGTCTACTCCTTCATGTATTTACCTTATTTGTTTGTCTTCTTACTTCTTTTATTTGTTAACTTGCTCATTTGTTTGCCTGTTAACTTGTTTATTTGTCTACCTGTTAACTAGTTCACTTGTTTACCTGTTCACTTGTTTATTTGTTTGCCTGTTAACTTGTTTATTTGTTTACCTGTTAACTGGTTCATTTGTTTACCTGCTCACTTGTTTATTTGTTTACCTGTTGACTTGTTCACTTGTTTAGATATTGACTTGTTCATTTGTTTGCCTGTTAACTTGTTCATTTGTTTACCTGTTAACTTGTTCATTTGTTTGCCTGTTAACTTGTTTATTTGTTTAAATGTTAACTCGTTCATTTGTTTACCTGTTCACTTGTTTATTTGTTTGGCTGTTAACTTGTTCACTTGTTTACTTGTCAATATGTTCATTTGTTTGTCTGTTCACTTGTTCACTTGTTAGCATGTCGACTTGTTCATTTGTTTACCTGTTAAATTGTTCATTTATTTACCTGTTAACTTGTTTATTGGTACACCGCTTTGTTTGCTTACTTGTTTATTTGCTTGCTATTGTTTATTTGCCCAAGCAATGAAAGTGACCGAATATTTTAGAAAAAGGATAACAAGAACCGTGTTAAGCTCGAGCTTTCTGGCAGAGTTACGATTAGTCTAAGAAAGAAAAAATATTTGGAAAAAAAAGAACGAGACAACCACAGTCAAACTTCAAACCTATAAAAAATAATACTTCAGTGCTTAAGTTCCTCGATTGGCGTTTCGTAGGCAATTCCAAGTGGATTTTAGTGAAATACGACGGTCAGATTGAGTTTTTCATCATATCGTTGCCGATTGTCGTCTAGCCACTGTCGAATCGCTTCAGTTCTACCCAGAATTGCCTCTGTGCCTGCCGCGTAACGGATTTACCGGACAAACTTAAAAGAGACAATCTGAAACAAGAATAACATGACAATGTTCATTTTTCATTAGGTTGGTACATATGAAATTGTCCGATTATGTCCGATTTCACTGTTTTAATATTAATTTTTTAAGTAAAAAATTTTGTTCCTTATGTATGTTTAATATATATTTTTGAAGCACAAAGTCCGCTCTTTCTATACCTTATATTCGTTCTTCTCAAGATCTATTATTTTAACATGTTTGTAGGCTTCAACTTTAGTATGAATCGGCGTGATATTCGTGCCCTTCTTTTGTACGAGTGGAAGAGTGGACATAATGCCGCGGAAGGAGCTCAGAATATCATCAAGTTTGGGGTGAAGGTAGTGTTAGTGAATCAACAATGCAAACATGGCTTAAGATATTCCGATCTGGTGATATTAACGTCGAAGCAAAAGAAGACCGCGGGCGACCTAGTGAACTTTACGATAAAAAACTGAAGGCACTAGTGGAAGTAAATAAGCGAACAACTGTTCGAGACTTGCAGAACTGCTTGGCGTAAGACAGGAATAATTCCCACTCATTTGAATCGCACTGGAAAGACAAAAAAAACTCGACAACTGAGTGTCACACGAACTAGAACATAATCAAAAAAAAATCGCCGTCCTGAAGTGGCGTATGCTCTTATTTTGCGCAACGAAACGACCCTTTTCTTAATCGAATTGTGACGTGCGATGAGAATTGGATTCCGTACGACAACCGGCGATGTTCAGCTCAATGGTTGGATTGCGATCAGGGTCCACAGCACTTTCCAAAGCCAAAATTACACCAAAGAAAGGTTATGGTGACTGTCTGGTGGTCTGCAGCTGAGCTGATTCATCACAGCTTTTTGAATTCGGGCGAGACGATTACGGCAGAGAACTATTGCCAACAAATCGACGAAATGCATCGTAAGCTCCGGTAACAACTAGCGGCATTAGTGAAGAGAAAAGGAGAAACCTTTCTCCACGAGAACGCCCAGCCTCACGCTGCGGAACCAGCGATGCAGAAGTTGAACGCAATGGGTTACGAAACTTAGCCTCGTCCGCCATATTCATCATCAGACTTCTCGCCTACTAGCTATCACTTCTTCCAGCAACTTGACATCTTCGTTCACGAGAAATGCTTCACCAACCACGATGAGGCAAAAAATGCCTTCAACGAATTCATCGCTTCCATAAGTCCAGAATTCTATGCAATTGGAGTAAAAAAAACTTGTTTCTCGTTGGAAAAAAATGTGCTGATTCTAATGATGTTTAATTCGGCCAATAAAAATTAGTATGAAAAAAGTTATGGTTATTTAAAGTTTGCATTAAAAATCGCACATTTCATATGTTGCAACCTAATACTTTCTGCCTATCGCACTTTTTCGCGGCAGGGGTATTGTGTGAAATGCAACCATAACGATGCTGAGATATTGCAAAACTCCGGAGCGCAGGTGTCTGTGGCGGGGATCGAACACGATATAACCCTTTGCGGAGACTAACGCGTTCACCACCACAATGCAGGTCCCTTTGTTTCGGCTTTCTCTCCGCTAGTATTCTATCTATCATTCCCATCGGTAATTACCCATAATAATATGAGATTTAGTAAAATAACCACCAAAAGCAATCCATGAAAATTTTGCCATTTATTTTCCACTGAGTTCACGTATAGCTGTATTGCTGCTAGTATATGTTACTATGTGAAGCGGCATCACATATTGTGCTGACCCCCAGCGTTTCGTGTGCTTAAATCATTTTCTCGCACCCACAATCCACGAGCTTTTCGAACATTTTGTCTGCGGTTATGCACGTTGCTTAAGTGTTTTGTATTATTCATGTACGGATAACCTTGCTTGCTAGGGTGTTCCAACGGTCATTAGAGGAAGCGAGCTGGTCTCGGACAGGTCTGGCACCAGTCATTCTCGCCTGCGGAGGTACAGGAGATTCCATAGAACCTAGAGAATTGGATTTTGTTCATAATGAACGGCATTACTAAAACTACGCTACAAGGGTTCGGCTTCGCACAGGGAAAACAAAGTGTTCTATCTCTCGGGGATCGGCATTCTGCTATCAGATTTCTCTGAAAAGATCTCTCGCTGATCCACAAAGGCTGAAAAGTGGGGTAAAAGCTGAGAAGGCCTTAGCATGGCTACCGCAGGATTTCAGAAAGCATCTACACGAGCAGTCTTCAATGACATCCGTGAAGAACACAAAATCCTCGACTAGGGGTCGAAGACTACTGTTGGTCTCACGTAAAATACTAAGTGGAAGGCTCACAGAAAGTGACTCCGAAAACGACGAAATCCATCGAAATGTCAACTTTTATGAATAAAGAATATGGCAACAACCTTCTGTGTGCTAATAAAGACTACCATGAATGAAGGGGTGAAGAGTTCGTTGATGACGAGGAAAGCCCGATAACAAAGCCGAAGGAAGAGGTGCAGCGATCTGTGCAACATTCGACATCACGTAGAATAAAAATAAAAAAACACAATACAATACAACAGTAGCTGACGTTTCGGCAGTATCGCCTTCTTCAGAGCCGCTTTTTTTACGTGCCTTCCCATGAGGAAGATTAGAACAGCTGATTACGGTCGCATAAGGTTGATGACTGCACCATCCCACATCAGAAATTGATGCGAACATACGGGGTCAGGTCGCGTATGACCTCTCGGCACTCCCCTCCCTGCACTCCTGCCTTCCAGGGCTCTGAAGAAGGCGATACTGCCGAAACGTCAGCTACTGTTGTATTGTATTGTGTTTTTCTATGGAAGTAAGTGTATGCTATTTAACAACCTCGCGATTGCTGAACAAGAAAACGACGCATTCATATTCCAATGCCGAGGTTAATAGAAAGTCGATCCTGGGAATAAAAAATAAAATTAGACGAAAATTGATAATATAAGCAATATAATGGTAATAATAACAGCGACAACAATAATTTTTGGTAGGTTTTGGAGACTATATTTCGTTAGGTGCGTATGGAGGCGCCTTGCGATACACACGGGGTCAATTTCCGTGCCCAAGGTTCACTAAGCCCTCCAACTCCCTCCAGGGTGTTGGTACCGGACATGATAGGATGCTTACGAGCATAGAAGCACTGGTTCCATTCATCGGTTGGCCACCGCGAGTGATTGTAAAGACCAGATATGCATTCAATCACCTCCAACGATGCTTAATGAAGTCGGATGCATGGCTCATCCCTCAGGGGATTGATCAACGCAGGGAGCAATATCCTTTTATCCTCCATATTTCGTTGGGTATTCTCTTGATACGTTTAGCAAACTAAAAATTAAGCTGTACTCGAATTTCCATTATTTAGTTTTAACCAATTGTGGAAATACAATAATCCATGAATATTATCGTACAATAGTAAGCATAGCATTACCCAATGAGGTTAGTTCATTTGAACGATGCGACTACAAGGGACCTAAATCGAAAGGAAGAACGACTGTGGACAATCGAATGGAAGCATCCCGGTTCTGCAGAAAGGGATAGCGCCGAAGCATAGACGTGTAGGGATAGCACGTATGATTTCTTTTACAATAAGCTCATGCAAGCGCAATACTGTGTAGCAACAACGTAAGTAGCAACAACGTAATGACTTCGCAAATCATCACAATAAAAGTTAAAATTGAGAAAAAATGTTTACCTCTAAATGCATAAATGCGGAAATTTATTGCCTGAATAGGCGCTACCATGCGAAACTGCTGAGTGGAGAGAAACTGCATCTAATCTAATCGGTCCGAAAGCCGACCATTCAATAGCCCTTCATGTACGAAGAACGTGACATGCAGCGTGAGTTCTCCACGAATCTACTTGCAACCCAATTTATATATATAGATATACATGTATGTACGTGTATATACATATACATATGTACGTGTGCATGCATGCATGCACGCATGCACGCACGCACGCACGCCGCACACACACACAGATGTAAAGTCCTATTGCGAATTTAGCAAGTCGTTGAATGATATATGTTGCTTATACGAAACTGAAATTTCAGCCAGCTTCAAACAATTATCATATAACTCCTTCGATTGTCAAGCGAACACAAGTTTGACAAAAAGATTTATTCGGCTAACATTTCAACGTTTTCGTCTTCTTCAGAGCCAAACTGATTCGAGCCGGTAGTCAACAGCTAGTCGTTGCCGCATCGAGTCGAATCCAGTGGATGGAGCATCGCTCGCATACAAGACTTCACTCAGCAGTGCTGTTTTATAGAGGACGGGTGTTAATCGATCCTCGTCTCCAATATATATGTTTGGGACTGCAATGCATCCTGCAACGGTCGGTATTACAATGGCTAACACATAGCGAATCAATGACTTCGTAAACCGAGTTTCATTAAACCTCGGCAGGAATAACAGATGCATTCTAAAAAATTGTCGTATGGTTTTTGTAGATTCAGTAAGAAAACCTTGTGTCATGTCACATAAATAAAAGGACAAAGGAAAAACTCTCGGCGTTGATCAATCCTTGAGGGATACCCATGCATTCCACTTCATTAAACGTCGTTGGAGGTGATTGAATGCATATATGACCTTTACAATGGCTCGCAGTGGCCATCGATGTACCGAGCCAATGTTGCTATCCTCCCAGACAAGTCTGGTAGCAAATTCCAGATCCCCGGATGGATGGAAGGCTTGGCAGTGGCGCCTCCAACCACTGCTCCTTCATGTCACATATATTCCCAAAACTTTTCCACTTTATCCTGAACTGCACAGGAAATCATCCGCACCTTAGGTAAGTTTGGAACGATTAGGTATGCTTGTGTGTGGTGTTTCGTAAGTCATTTTCGCAGGACCTACGCGTAACAGTAGCGTTCTAACCGCGCGCAACCGCCTGCAAACCGCCGATACGTTGCCGCATCATAAATTCTGCGCGTCGAGCAATTGAGAAAAAATTTCAGCCAGATTTTCCAGGAAGTTAATATAAAAGAGCATCTAAGAAGACCAAATCACTCAACGAGCAAGATGCGATTTGTGACCAATTGTCCTAAAATTCCTTACCAAGCAAAAGTCCGCGTGCAATCTTTGGCGTGATGCAAACACAATGCTACCACTTGATTGCAAAACACGCGACTATCATTCTCACATTTCTTGAAAGTCTTCAAGTGTCCAATAAAGTGTTCCATTTTAGACACATGATGGAAAATTGTGTATCCGCAGTGGCGTAGGTGCACCAAGGATACAACACATCTCTCAAAATATGGGAAATTATACCTATCTAAAACGAATCTAAGGAAACAAAAAAACTTTTAAATATCGCATGTTATTTGAATCATTGCAGAATGGTTGTCCTCACTAGAATCACCAATCTAGGCACCGACAACCGGTTTAATTTGTTTCATTGGATGCTCCGAAGAAAAGGATTCATGGTATGTTTCACACAAATCAAAGTCGTGCAGCAAGATGAAGCAAGGAAAAACGGAGCGAATCCAGACAATACTATAGCATGTGTTCGTTGTTTTCATCTGCACCAATAATTCATTTCCTTCTTAACGCTTTAAAAACGTCTAAGCGATGAATGACCTACATAATTCAGTGAGCTATGAAATTCCATATTTGGGCTGTTGTACTTGATACATGTATAGCTCTTATCATTATTCACATGCAACTGAAGTAGCGCATGGAATAGTGATAGTAAGAGTTAAGGATCTGAAACAAAAAAGCATGAAAGGATCACGTTTCTTAGAAAGGCAAAGAATTTCACTAAAGAAAATCACATTTGTAGGATCTCCATAAATTTCATGCATTGTCAAGGTAAGACTTCAGAAAAAATCGGCTAAGAAGACATGTTAGAGTAAAATTCCAAAAACGAAATGCATTTGGAAACCCCACTTTAGAACTGCTTTTTGCATTTGGCAGCAGGAAAAGAATATTCTGGAATATTGTTTAGTGTTGGTGCAGAGATTTATAACTAACACCCTTCTACCTATCCGTGCATCCGAAATCAATCTGGCACTTCGTTTTCACAAGCAACTTTAACCCTAACTCGAGTGGTTTCGGTGTCCGGCTTCACAAATGATAACATTATAAGGCGTATTCTCACGGTATTTGCAAACGTTTATGTTTTCCTGAACGCCACCTACTTTGCTCTCCTCAGTGAGCTATACTCCCAGTGTTCATCACATATTCTTCTGATGGAACTTTCTTTGACGTCCATCAGATGTGATGATACAAGTGGATCCGGATCAACGATTTCCGGCAGTGAAAACGTAGACTGCTGTGTTACCAGCCGAATAGTGAAGAACAGCTAAGGAATAATAGGTTAAAACAATAAAAAACAATCGTTGTGCTAAGTAACACATAGTAACAGTTGTGATCTTAAAAATAACTTGAAACCTATGTTAGCTTTAAATATGTCGTTGTTGAGCCGACATGAGGTTGTTGACAGCAACAGCGATATTGTTCCCTTCAAAGTCTAAACGTATTTCTATATAGAAGTAGCTTAACATGTCTGTCAATAACCTGTAGTACTAAGAAAAAGCTAATATGTGAGGGAAACCAAATGTCATGTGACTGAGAAGCACTCAGCATTTTCGTTTTTGAAGAATGGAACTATCACATGTATTACAACACAATGACAAATGAACCTCTTTCAGATCAGAATATTAACTTGAGATGAAGCCATAAGCCACGAGGAATAGTGAACGTCTTTTTTTTAATTTGCACGTTAAACATAAGATACGTATGTATAAAAATATATGTTCCATGGCGCCCAATATAGCCGGAAACTTTCTCCATTTCATCGTAAGGTGACGATAATAACGAAGAAGACTACAAAGGAAAAAAAAAGGATTGAGAAAAAAGGTAAGATGTTAATGATTTCAGCCGATCCCATCGAAATGCACAAACGTTTACGAGTTTTCTTCAAGAAATCATTGATGGAATGAGTAAACATAGTATTCGCACTGATTTTTCGGTGATCAACTTCTAGACAAGTCGATGCTTAACCAACTGCACTGCTAATTTGACCGAACCCTGTCATAGGATCCGGAGAGTACACGAGAGACGGTCCAACCAGTGGCCATGTGCTGCTAGTTCATTTGTTTTGCACCAAAATCACTCAACCGCGGATTTTACAACTTCGAGTAGAAAATCGCTCTTTTCTATAACGTAGCACGACAGAAAGTGTATCATGAACAAGTGCCTATTTCATCAATACCAAGGGTTACTCGTGAACTCGTTTTACCTACAACTATTGAGACCACATGAAAACCTAAGCTTCAGTGGAAAAAATAAAAGAATGTTCTCACTTCTCTTCTAGGTGTACCTTGTAAAAGCAGTGGAAAACCATAGAAAGAAGAAATCGTTCAGAATAAAACATAGGCCGCACTTGAAACCCTCAGAAAAGCCAATAATCGTTGACGAACCGAAAACTGCGTCCAGATAATTGAAGCTTTCCAGCACTGTTGCTACGCGATCAAGACGTCTGTCGACATCTCCATGTCCGTCCAAGAGAACATACATGTAAAGGTAAACTTAGATTGATAGATCGAGACATGGAAATAGACCACGATGGACGAGAACAACCACGTTGTGAATCACAAGAGCACGCAACCGCTCTCAAGCATTAACGGATGTTGCTTGTAGCCATAACTCTATCCAGAGATGGAGATAAATTACGGAATGGTATTCACTGACGCCAACATCAACGAATAGGTCACGTCGACGAAGGACAAACCCGAGCGAATGCTAACGGATGGAAAATGTGCTAACGTCTGCGTAACTCGTAAAGATTGGTCGTCCAACTATTAAACTGCAGTCTCCATTAACGCTTGGCAACACTAACGAAGTTAATACTCACAGAGAGTACCAAGCAGTAGTTGGAAACCCTAAACTAGCGATTGGCCGGCCGATCACTATTAAATATGCCACCTAATACTCTATGTTCTCATTTAATACGATGATAAAATTCAACTGCATGAAGACATAAGTCACTAGAACTCCTAGACATATAATACGTAGAGCAATATTAGAGATATCGTGCCAAAATGTTTAAAAATTTGACTCTCCGAACGCTAGCAAACGTTAAACAGCTTTTTTTTAGATTTTTAAACGTTATAGTTAGGGAAAAATAGTGGTAATCGCCATACATCGAAAATCAGCATCGTCGCGAATATCGTAAGGGACAAATGCTGTGCTCTTAACAATTCAAAGAACCGATTTTCTATGAACCTCGGCATGAATAGTTGATATATTTATTCGTATGATCTTGTAAACTGATCTTTCTGAGCTGATGCGAGTTACGACAGGGGTCCCGCTCGTAACAGCACGGTTCTGAGGAAGGCGAAATCGCCGAAACGTCAGCCATCGCGACCAACAACACCAACAACAACGACAACGAAGACCTATCCCAACCTCGCATCAGCTCAACAAGATCAGTTTACAAGACCATATAAATAAATATACCAAGTTCCATGCCGTTTCTTCAAAACGCCATCAAAAAGTCAAGCAGATTTTCATAACCACACCCGATTCAGAAAATGCATTGAAGAAAAAAGCCTGCGACTCGAAGTAAAATATACCAAAGAGCGCACCTAAATGAGCTCTAAAAGTAGCTCAGAAAAACTGAAAATGACTGAAATTCAACCTTGCAGTAATTACACCATAACAATATGTTCAAACGTAAAGTATAGAAACTCTATAGATAGATACTCCCACGTCCGACTTTCTATTAACCTCGGCATTGTTCAAGTAATTCTTCGTATTCTTGTTGAGCAACCACGAGGTGTTATTTTTTATTCTTTATTCACGAACAAGCTGACGTTTCGGCGGATTTCGCCTTCCTCAGAGCCTGGAAAGGTCAAGTTGACAGCAATCTATTCGGCCAAACACCTCCATAACCAAACAGAGAAAACGCTGAACCAAGATTTCAATCACATTGAACACAGCTTTTCACACTCACCGCTTTCTATGAGGCTTCCACTGAGTATGTCGCGTGGAGACCAACCGCACAGAGTTCACATGGAAGAAAGCGGTGAGTGTGCAAAGCTGTGTTCAATGTGATTGAAAACTGGTTCAGCGTTTTCTCTGTTTGGTTATGGAGGTGTTTGGTCGAATAGATTGCTGTCAACTTGACCTTTCCAGGCTCTGAGGAAAGCGAAATCCGCCGAAACGTCAGCTTGTTCTTGAATAAAGAATAAAAATAACACCTGGTGTTTGCTCAGCAAGAATACGAAGAACCTATAGATAGAAATACAAATAATGGAAAAACGTAGATAAACTTTCGAGTTTACCTAAATTAATTCGTTAAAGCTTAGGAGATTCTTGGCTATAGCATGAATGCGGGGACATTGAAGCATCCACTGAGTCAGAATCACCTGAAACACCACAGAACAGAAGGCTTAAAATGAGAAAAAATCACGCAATTATCATATCTCTTCGTATTTAAATTATTACGGGACAAAGCCGGTTTTCGAACACGTCTATTTCAAGGATTCAACATGTTCAGAAGACAACAAAACCACCTGGAAATTCGGATAGAAGAAGAGAGCCCAGTTCAGGATCACTAAAAGAGAGATAAGGAAAAGACTTTTGACCGTAGCACTTGCAATGTATAATAAAATAAGATAACAGCGGACCGTAGCACTTTCAGTCAACAACGGATACCTCGTTTAGCGAGGCTCCCGAATGGAAAACGATCAAACTTCGTCGGCTGCGAACTTCCTGGTTTTTTAGACAATAAAAAATATTTTTCCGATAATTAGACTACTTTAAGGGTTGTGAACATTACATAGTTATGGGAAAGGCTTTGTTCTACTGTTCTGTGGGTACAGCGTTATGTGTGCTACTATTTACTGTGTATTAGTGTTTTCCATCATGCACATACATTGCTATCAGCAGTCGGAAGCATTGTGCACCCCATGTTGAGGCCATTCCGTTGTTTTTATATCCACATTCTACAAGTTACCGGCCAATGAACTTCGAAAGGAGGTTTTTCATGTTAATCTTAGAAGGGCTTTTTATAAACCATTATGTGTAGTGAATAGCTTTCCTGGTCTCAATCCTACTTTTTCGATCTCTTTTCGATTATCCATCGAATGAATTTACATATGGGGCAGGCTTTGGCCAGGCTGACCTAGGGATTCCAGGGTACCACAACGGCTTAACCAGCAAATCTCCAAAAAATGGAGATTACGCTGGGGGCCTGCACAACCAGTGAGGACGGATCATTCAAGTATCAAGTACCAAGTATCAAGAAATCACATAATACGGTAAAAAAAAGTTCTGGAACACACTAAACTGAAGATGGACACTCTGTTGTCCGTACCGTCTCCTACAAATGGGATATATTTACATATGCATGTTTTAAAGCCTCTCTTATTTGAACAGATGATGAGCGCCCACGATCGGTAACGGCGTCGTCATCGCAGGGGGCGACGTCGACTCGACGCTTCGCGACCGCACGCAA
Source organism: Angiostrongylus vasorum (assembly GCA_018806985.1). NCBI lineage: Eukaryota > Metazoa > Nematoda > Chromadorea > Rhabditida > Metastrongylidae > Angiostrongylus > Angiostrongylus vasorum. Next base: position 1,346,836 of record JADANN010000390.1, read on the forward strand.
TCCAATTCACGCGTGAAACAATATTATTATATTTGTGCAGCGGGCTGGGAAATTAGATAGCCGTACACCTAAAGCATCCCATTAATGCTTTCGTACTGAAGTCACAAAGAGAGGAAAAGGATTAGAAAGAAAGAAATAAGCGGACGATAACGAGAATCTGGAGCGGTCTAGAAGAGGAGCGCTCTCGGCGTCGACTCATCTATGAATGATCGGCGGTCGCGGGCGCTTCCTGAATTTGGTAGTTACATTAAGTTGACCTGAATCAGGTCAACGCGCCAAATTCAATTCTCTGGGCGGGACCTGAGTAAATCCTATCATAGCTCCACGAAAAAAAGACGGATATCAATCAATAGAGTGGATGTCGTTGCGAAATTTACGCGTCCGTTTGGAGATGAGGTTCGTTCTTGGACAGGAATCTGTGACAAAGTAAGCGAGTACTAGGGGGAGCCCCTCATAAATTCCTCACGTTACCCTTATACCCCCTACAAATGAACCTAATCAGACAGTTTTCCTAAAGAGTAAAGTATTCCTGCTTTTGGCTTGGTTTTTGCCGTAAATAAATGCTCAAAATAGGATTGAAATGAGATTTTTCTACTTCTTTGAGTCAAATGTGAAGACATCCCATAAGACATGAACACATGAATTTTTTAACAAATGATTGCTTGTGGCAAGGTGGACCAAAATATTAATCATTCGCACAATCTCTTAAGCATTCACAATACATGAAGGACGTTATTGGTTTTCTGATAACTGCTGATAATTTGGAGATAACCAGAAGAGCTGAAGCATTTATAACCTGCTTCAAACATAGGCGATCCAGTGGGGAGAGACGTCGCATCAACTTTTGCTATATCCTAACCTTCAAACTTTTCGTGTTCGAAGTACGAACCACGTCGAAGAAAAAGCTCATCGTTTAAGAACAAGCTTGTCACCTCTGGAAAATGGTAAATATGTGCCGGTAGAATAAAAAAGAACATGCATAGTGTTGTGAAAGATCTTTAGATTCTAATTCTCATGACAATTTGTAAACTACGGTTGAAAACGTTAGATCTGTGTCGACTTACCCTTCGTCACATGTACCTTGACATCGAGGAAACGTGGAGATGGACAATTTTACTCGGACTTCGAGAAGTGTTGTTTGTCAAATCACCAATTCCAGAAGTGCTACTAATACAGAGCTCAATGATAAGATTAATTTTAAAAAAAACATGTGGATAATAGAAGGTATGGGTATCTATGCAGTGGAGCAGGATAAACACGATCCAGAGTTGTGTGGGCTTATTTTGATGACCAAGACCACTCATGGATAATAAATAAGTCTGCAAGCTCTTGACGTAGGTGTGAGAATCCTTTTGCAAAGTGCGTCACAAATATGTTGACTGCTTACTTAGGCTACTGAGCCAACATGAGAGTGGTGTTTTTTTTTATTTTTTACATGAGGCGTTATCACATCTACTGTGCGGATCCCAGCACTTCCTGCATTCGATTCATTTCCCTTGCATCTGTCGTCAAGAAAAGGTCTTCGAATATTTTGCATGTTGTTTCGGCTGCTACTTGAGGATCCCATCATCTCTATAAATGTAGTAAAATGCTGATTATGTTGGTTCTCGTTGCAATCTTTGAGATAGCCGGGTTAAAGGGTTCCAACGTGGATTAGACAATAGCATTGAGAGAGCGTTGAACGTTGAACAAACACCTTGCTTCCTGATGGACAGCGTCACCAACCGTTGCGCTACACCTCCCCAACACGAATATCTTATAAAAGATGGATTCGAATAACGTTTTGTCGCCTTTGACCTTTTCAGGACCATGGTGACACTTGTCGGTTTTCCACAGCTGCTCGTTCTCGCAAGATGGGTCTTCGTAGCCGCATTAAAGTAGAATCTTCGGAAGAGAAGCACCACTCGAATGAAGAATTACACTCCGTAGTGTGTTTTCGTAGATGATGGTTGTTGATCTATTGCTGGCCATTTTGATTTAACTGCACCATTATTATTTTGAAGAAAGTAAAGGCGCTATAACATCATTTGAATAAACCTTTTATAACAACCTCGTGTTGGCTTATTCTTCCAAGAAAATATTGATTGTTCTCATTGAAGTTTAACCGCATTCGGTTGACTTCTATGATGCTGAGATATTTGCAGAACTCCGGACAGCTGGTGTCTGCGGTGGAGAACGAACGCGCTACTACCCTTTACGGGGGCTAACGCATTCATCACCACACCATGCGGGTCCTTCGTTTCGCCTGTCTCTCAGCTAGTTCTATCGATCACTGCCATCAGCAATCACTCGTCAGGGGAGATTGATCTGGGGAGCCCAAATCGGCAATGAACCCAGTTAACCTGAGGCTGTAGTTATAATCACAATCTTAAACTTTTTATTTACTGCTAACTCTTTTTAGTGGCAGGGTATATACAGTGGTGAACGCGTTAGCCCCCCAGAAAGGGTAACAGTGCTTTCGTTCCCACCGCAGACACCAGCGGTCCGGAGTTCTACAAGTATCTCAACATCATAGAAGTTATATTTCGCAATATACACTGCCATTAAAAAAGAGTAGGCTATAAATAAAAAGGTTAAGATTGTGATTATATTCTGTTATTAAGCTATATTGACTGTATATCGTTAATGATTTTCCCGAATCGATAAACCTTCCAATGTTCTACACGGCATTGGATCATATCTTCGGGAAATTTTTTTCTATGGAAAGTAGAGAAGTAACAGAATTCAACAGCCGAAATGTCTAAACCGTCGTGGATTAGTAGCCACCTTCCTAACGATTCCGGTTACTGTCTTGCTTCAATATTTAAAAAAAAACCCCCAAGTGATGTAGTGTCTTATCGGAAACAATTCTGGCCCTCTGGAAGTTGCAATAACTTCAACTATCGATTGAGTATACTTCAACAGGAATTCGAAATGAGCTCCAGTACAGGCAGCAGCTTCGCTTACTAAGCATGAGAATGTGTAAGGAAACTTATTGGTCCCATTAACTATGGTACTAAACAAGAGAGCCGTTAGTGACTGGATTCCTCGGGATGTCAAACGCACTGCAGGAAGACCACCGACCCGATGGTCAGAGTTCTTCACTTGAAAGCTTGAAAAAATATCTTGAAAAGAAAAGCCTTGAAAAAATATGATGCTTAACGGGTTCCTAGACCGAGCAGAACCCACTGGGCTACTCGTGCACTCGATAGGGAAAAGTGGAAGATTTACTGGCACCGCTCGAGTCGCCCGACGATCAACGGGATTACAGGGGATACAGGTGATCGCCCGATATGCTTGTTGAGTGTACTGTACAGACGATAGGTTACCCATGTGGCACATATCAAGGACATTGGATAAAATCTAACAAGATGAGAAGCAGGATTTCGAATGGGATTTTCCTACATGGACTATATTCAAACTGTGTCCATGGTCATTGAAGTATGTCGGGAATACTACTTGCCCCTAATCCTGGCTTTTGTTGCGTATGAAGAAGCGTTTGACGGCGTCGAAAAGAATGTAATTCTATTAGCGATTGTCAACCAAGAAGTGAGACCCGTTGTACATCAGAATTCTGTCTGACACTTACTGAAACTGCAGCACGAAAGTACAGCTTTGCTGCCAACTCCTTACAATACCCAGAGAGAAATGGGTTCAACAAAGCATTAGCATGCAGTCGAAGCTGTTTATGTAGCACTGCAATGGATAATAAAGTCACCCCCGATTGGGATGAGAGAGGCATACGTACTGATGAAAAATTCCTATCAAATTTGTCGTTCGCGGATGATATTATCATCTTTTGGAGAAGTATGAATGAAGCAGAGACGATGCTCAATGGACTCAATGAAGCGGGAAGAAAGATCGGAGTACGCATTATTCGGAAGAAGACTCAGTTCATAGAAAAACCCAAGGTGCGAAGGCGAAAAAAATTGAATTGGATGGCTCTCTGATTGAAGAGACCATCTCATAGGTATACCTTGGGCGACCAATGAACATGCAGAACGACATGAAGAAGGAATTAGACAAAAGAAGGAAGTCAAAATGATCCACATTTGGGTCTGTCAAAGAACCCACCTATCAACTATAATAAAAAACCTGAAAATCCGTGCCCAACTTTTCAAGTTTTCAGTCCTCCTAGTGTTCAGCTTACGCAGCATGCCCCCGAAACGTGGACTGATACTTCAGCCACATCAAGAATACAGCGCAGTTTTCAAAAAGCGCTTGAACGATGTCTTTTAAAACATTAATGTCCCGCACAACGCCAACTGGGAAAGTGGAGATCGAGTCTTCGAAGTCTATCCCATCTTCGGGAATCCAGATGGTAGACATCGACAGCTACGACGGATTGACGAAAAGAACTGTAGAGCAGACTATGCGAAAATGAGGGACTGGCGTGTTTGTAAAATCATTCAGTTGTACTGTAGCTGCAAAATTTTTTACAGACCATGGCACGACACGTTAGCACATCGGTTGCACACATCGATGCACCATTGCTAAACCACCACCATAGACGACTATCGCGAGGCAAAGAAACCATGGAACATATGCTGGGGTCGTGAAGACGGTCCGCTTCAAGTATCCAAGTAAATAAATGCAGCAACATCTCAAAACAAGTGCTATTTGAATTCTCAAGAACTGGGATTGATAATTCACCTCACCATCCTATGGATATGTGTGGGTAGCAGGGTAGATGCTAAGACAGTTTTTAGTGCAAATAATTAAATATGGCGAAGTTAACTAGATCTACAAGGCAGCTTTAGGCTCACCGCGTCTATGTTTTCAAAACCACAGTTATTTCCAATCAATGCGAATTATTTTTTATTGTAAATGCAAGTATAGACGAAACTGAATGTCGAGCAAATCTTCTAATAGCCCACGATGCTCAAATGATTTCCGATGGAAACATGAGAGGCTCCAACAAGTTCTAATTTACGGATGGCCTCATTTCAACACTTGGTAAGCAGGTATATGACATAGTCATTTCTTGTGACTTTTGCTCACAAAGTGACAAAGTGCCTACTGATGAGAACTTTGCCAGGAATAGCCGTATTTCGTAAAGTAATCATTAGATGGAAGGCTTCGTGGGCCATGGGCGCGCCGATCGACAACACGTGTGTGTTGCAGGGCGCCTCCGACCACTGCGCCACACGCACCCTGCAACACACACGTGTAATCGATCCCAGCGCCCATGGCCCGCCAAACCTTCCATCCCTCCGGGGTCGACAAATTGGTACCAGACTTATCTAAAAGGATAGCAGCACTGGCTCGATATATCGGTAGGCCACCGTGAGTCATTGTAAAGGTCAGATATGCATTCATTCACCTCCAAACGATGCTTGATAATGTCGAATGCATGGCGCATCCCTCAGGGGATTGATCAACGCTGAGAGCTTTGTCCTTTTAATCATTAAATGTGGTAGACGTCTCAATATCTCAACTGAATGGCATTCCTTTAAGAATGCAGAAAACGCGAAAATATAAACTTTGCTACAATAAAACAGAAAGAGAACTACACAAACATTTAGTCTTTCATTTCAAGCGTTTTCATAAATGACATCATATTTAATTGAGTTCGTTTTTCTGGAAGCTGACCTGTTCGATAATAGAACGGATACGACTTTGCTTTTGTTTTCCTTATTCCGAACATAAAATATCGTTTGGCAACGACGAATTGCAATACTGCCGGTATCTCTTCGGATTGTTCAGCACACATGAGGTTGCTATATAACTTTTGTTCAGCTAACGTTTCCCAGATTTCGCCTTGTTCGGAGCCGGATTCATCCAAGACGATTATCCACATTCGTTCGTACTCACGTAGTTGGTTCTCGTGGTCGTATGGATTCGTGGAACACAACTCGAACGAACTAACCTCACTCCGAGGTTTCCTTTCATACAAGGCTCTGCGGAAGACAAAGACATCGAAACGTCAGCCAAATAAAAGTTGGATAGCAACCTCGTGTGAGCTGAACAATCCAAAGAAATATGTTCGCTATTCATGCTAAAATTAAGTGAAAGTCGGTTTAGTAAAATACTACTGGTATTGTTGTCAAGAAGTTTGTCGTCGTAACTCCATTCCTTCAACAAATATGACGCGCACAGATTTGATGTGGACGGAAATGCTTCCGAAGCTTGCAACGCACTCATTAACTCTTGATGCCTCTCTCTAAACAAAATTCCTTAGAAAAATGCCCATACGCAACTACATATTGGTTTGGTGCGGTAGCAATAGCGAATTTTATCAATTTTAAATAAGCATCCATTGCTTACTTTCCACCATCTTTCGCTATGGATACCATTGGCACTACTTCAAAGCTTACTTACTGTGAGATAATAGGTTTTTATAATGAAAAAAGGGCACGTAGCGCAGTAGTGGGGATGCCGTCCATCATGACTACGGTGTATGTTCGACCCAGCACCGGGATAATAAAACTTTCATCCCTTCAATGGTGAGAAGTTAGTACAAGACCTGTCCGGAAACAGCTCACTCCCTGTATTCCAACTGGGAACGCTCTTTTTGCCTATATCAAAGCGAGGATCGACTGGACTAGCACCGAAAAGCATTTACAAAACAGACGAAATCTTAGCAGTGAAACTCACACACGACACATTCGAAGACCTTAGTTAATGATGAATATGAAGAAACAAATCGAATGAAAGAAGTGCTACGACCTGCATAGTAGATGTGAAGATAGGTCTTATGGAGTAAAAAATAAAAAAAAACTGTCCCAATGAATTTAGACCGTTGTATTGATGCCTCTAATGTAACAAATTGCTATTTTTTTTACCACCCGTCTTCACGCCTACTTTGCGGTCCCAGCAGTTCGCACATTCGACTCGTTTCCTCGCATTCATCATCTATGAAAGTCTTCCAAATTCTATGTGTGACTTCGGGTGCTGCTTGAGGAATTTTATCTCGTCTTGAATCCCGTAGAACGCAGATCAAGTCGATTCTCCCTGGAGCTGTAGCGTTCCCAACTGGACTGAAGAGAGTGCTTCTTTCGCGGACAAGTCCGGCGTCAATTCCTCGATCCCAGTATGATGACAGGCTTGGCGAGTCCGGAGCGAGATCGAACCAGCACCGTGTTAGTGATGACCGGCATCACTACAGTTGTGCTATCTGCCGCGTAAGGAAGTCCTACTGCTTTTCCATCAAATTTTTTTTACATTACCTGCCACCAAATCTATTGTGCACATCCTAGCACTTCTTGCATTCGACTCGTTTTCGTCGCATTCACCGTCCAAAAAGGTCTTTGAAAATTTCAAGCATTGTTTTGGCTGCTGCTTAAGGATTTCATCTCCTTTTCGAATGTTGTAGAAATCTAATCGAGCCGATTTTTGGAGAGAGCCGAGCTAAAACGTTTGCACGTGGACTGGAGAAGACCGCGTTGGGTAGGGAGGTCTAACCAACACCTTGCTTCCAGATATTTCCAGATAGACTGCATCACTGACCATTGCATTATCCTCCCTCCTTGCTGTTCTTTAATAGTTCTGATTTGGGCATATGACAACAAAATCATTTCGAAATGATTTCAAAGCACGACACCACCAGGGTAGCTCTTCTAAGCACATAATGTGCGAGAAGTTCGAAAAAATTTCGTATAGATGGTGTGAATCTTCGCGGCGGAGAGGGTCTTTGCCACCAATCAGTTTTTTATGACGACCGTGTGAAAGCTATTATGGAAAGAAAACTCACTAAAACCTACTAGAATGTTTGCAGAAGAACTCTATGTTGATCAATTAGCAATCGTTTAACATTTTAAACATTTCAGGAAGGTGAAAATGCTTATGGTGAATGAGTACTACGCGAGTTAAGAGAAGTACGAAGACGTTAGCGCTGAGCTGTTTTTTTGTTCTCTTTTCTTTAGTTTTTCTAATCGCACTATGACATCTGGACAAATAGAAAAATCCTTAGGACAACTACCGACATTCTCCTACAAACATGAAGTACTGAAATGTCTCCTTGAACCTCTCTGTTGCATGGAAATTTCTAAGCGTATTTAGAGTAGCCAATGCTACAGAAGTTTGAAAGAATCGGGATACGAAACCCCTGTTTCTTTCGACTATTACTTTTTCAAGCACTTTGACAACTTAATTTAAGGAGAAATTGGTAACGACTACGATGCCATTGAGAATTCCCATAAGAATTCGTAGGAGAATTTGCCACTTAAGATATCTCAATATTTCATGTCACCAGGACAAATAAGCACGCATTTTATTGGTAACCATGCATGGATTGTAACCGTTCTTTCGCGATGAGGTTTTGTCTTTAGCTAACTTTTAACATAAAAAGCTGTCCATTGGACGGATCCGAGGATGAATCACCATAACTTCCTACACTATAAGTTCCTTGTTCCCCGTTATGAATGAATGCCAAGAAATCAAGCGTGCTAACGCTTTCATGCAAAAAATTATTTTTGCAAGTTTTTTTCGTCACAGAGAATTCATTTTGCAATCCAAAGACCACATTAGATTTAGGACTCTGTCTGGGCAGACATATGCTGGATGCTCCTACTATAAGCGCCTGTACATATGTCTCGATTCACATGCTTCCATCTCCATTCCTCCATAGTCAATAAAAATAACAATACTGATTTCAAAAGGCCGTCTTCCGATTAACCTCGGCACTAACTTTTGTGATCTTAAGGACGCGTGGAGCGCAGTGGTTAGATGTAACCTGCAATACACACGTCGTCGTTGATTCGATCCGGTGCTCCCAAGCTAACCAAGTCTCCCATCTCTCCAGTGTCGGCAGATTGGTACAAGATTTGTATGGAAGGATGCCAGCATTGGCTTGATACATCGGTAGACCACAGCGAGTCATTGAAAGAGGGAATATGCATTGTGGCACTTTTACGATGCTCGATGGAGTTGAATGCATATCGCATCCGTCAGGGATCGGTCAACGAGAAACGCTTTATCCCCTATATGATTTCATGAACTTTCAGTTGACACGAGGTTCTTAACGCGTACTGGTAGAATTAAACGGTTAATATTTGGGCAACATCGCTTTCTTCAGATCCACTTTCTTTTTTATTTTCAAAGAGTGGGACCACTTGTATGTGGTTCACATACAATACACACCCGTAGTTGCAGGTTTTTTTAAAATAAAAAAGGAGAACAGCTCTCAATAAGGCGAGCTCGTCGAAACGTCAGCCACTGAAATTATGAAAACGTAATAAGAACCTCGTGCCAGCGGGAAAAAAGAGGATTCTTAACACGACATAAGTGCTGATTTCTGTGTTCCATAGAAGATAAGGTGTGTTGCATGAAACCAACAAATAATCATCATCTGATCTAAAGAAGAATTTTGAAGGAAAGGATGTTGGGAGTTCATATCGACATTTCCCGGCATTTCACTACACAAAGGTTATTTCCGCATATGGTAGAGTGGTCCGAGGCGACCTGCAACGCAGATGGGATCGTTCCCTCGCTCGTGGCCCCCCCCCCAAGCATTCCAACTTGTCTGAGAGGATAGCAGCACTGGTTCGATACACATTGTCAGCCTAGATATGTAAAGGCCAGATATGCATTCAAGCACCTCCAAACGATACTTAATGAAGTCGAATGCATACCGCATCCCTCAGGGATTGATCAACGCTGAGAGCTTTATCCTCTATCCTTTTAATCTTACTTCACTAAGTACACATGTCGTTATACTATGTCACCTTCACAGCGTCTATTTCTCCTTTCTTAACCACTCGATCATTCACCTTATTATTATTGTTTCACACGATGCCCTAGAAAATCACGTGCCGAGAGTCATCCCGCAAAAGCACTCGACATTTATCGATCCCTGGGGGTTGCGCGATACATCCGATTTCATTGTGCAATGTAGCCATGATTCAACACTCGGTGTACCAGGTCAGTACTTCCCCGGACTATTAAACAACACCTGGTCGTTCTCCTGTTGTTGGTGCTCGTTGTCGTATCGAGTTGAAGCCACTGAAGGGAGCACCGCTTGAATGAGACACATTAAGAACAGTAAACATTATTTATCATTTTGACCCCTACTGAAGATTTCAATCTACGAATAACATAGCTAGTACATTTCATCGATACAGAAACAATAAAGCTTTACTCGATTAAACATTGACAATGTGTTTTAAGAATACTACATGACATCGAGACTTAACCGGTATCGCAACCCTCAAGTGCTTGTGGTACACAGACTAAGAGCTACTGTTAAGGAAGTGAAAAATCTATGGGGGAAATAATGATTGTGAAGGGAAAATCATTGCCGTTAACAGTGCAGAAAAACATAATCATTAGTTCATAGCAGATGCAGCAGAGGATAGCAAGCAATTCTACGATATGCTAAAAAATTCTATCTTTTACTTGACATTAATGGTATCAACATTGTTGAGCGAATTTATACACACTTGTAAAGCATGGAAGGGCGAAAACCATAAAAGGAAAGAGGATAGAGGCTGAGGAATGGACTGAACTACTATAAAATAAAGCTAAAGAGTAGAACCGTCAAGTACATTAAGCAATACGACACTTGAGTATATTTTCCTACAAAAGTAAGAAGTTTTGCTAAAGACTAATAAAAGGTTCTAAAAAAGAAAAGAAAAAAAAAACAAAAGTGGTGTGTAGCCTCCATTCAGACGCTAACGCTTCTTACCGAAGATATGGTGGAACCATTAATTTCGTTCCAGAGCGACATATGTGCAGAATACAGAACGAGGAGAAATAACTCTATGAAAACTCGCAGTGTATTGCCCAGTGATCGGATGGGAAACATAAACAACTTCTGATCCTTTGCTGGCCAGCAAGCGAGAATTTGACGCGCTGTAAGGGCCCGTACCAAAAAATACGGTCGAACCTACTCCTTGCCCCAAATGCTCTTTTGTTGTCATTTTTTCTAGTGTCCCATGTGAATTCGGTCTCTTTGGTACCTCCTGCTGCTATCCATGCATCCGCAAGACCTCTAGGTACGTTTGAAACCTCCGCATCCCTTATATTTAAATCTCCTCCAAAAAAGAGAAGGCAGTTTGGATGACTCGATATAATCTCACAGATTTTCTCCATACATAGTTTAAACTGTTCCTGTCTTATCTTGCTGTGTTCCTTCATGCTCTCCAAATGCGTATTTAATAAAAACACTTTCTGCTGTCCAATTTTTTCCCTAAACATCCATTAATTCTAGTCGGATCACCATTCATGAGCACAATAATGAAAGAATAAAGCCGTCGGCGTTGATTAATCCCTGAGGGATGCGCCATGCATCCGACTTCATTAAGCATCATTCAAGGTCATTGAATGCATATCTGGCGGATAAAATGACTCGCAGGGGCCTACCGATGCATCGAGCCAGTGCTGCTATACTACCAGGCAAATCTGGTACTAATTCCCCCGACCCCAGAGGGATGGAGCGATTGGTGAGCCTGGGACGCATGGACCGATCCCATGTGTACTGCATGGCGCCTCCAATCACTACGCTACACGCACCCCTTGAGCACAACAATACTTAATGCTCGATACTTGAATGGTTCGTCCTCACTGGCTGTGCGGGCTCCAGCATAATCTCCATTTTTCGGAGATTTGTTGGTTAAGCCATTGTGGTTCCCTGGAATCCCGAGATCAGCCTGGCCAAAGTCTGCCCTAGGCTTTCACTACCACGGGCAGTCGCAGCCCTTGTGGATCAGAGCGAGATTTGCCACCATGCGACTTTGATAGCAGGACGGTGGCAGATCCTGGTATTGGTTTACTCTTAGCTAGGCTTCCTGAGGGAAACGCCGGTCTCCTTCTCAGCATGAGAGACTTTTGCCGGTGGGACGAATCCCCCTGCAATACATCGCAGTCCGACACCCAGGAACACCTCCCAGCACGATGAGGAGGTAAACCATCGGAAGGAGCACAAGAATACCATGTTAAAACATAAAACTCACCTCCACTATCTGCAGTGTTCGTCCCATACCAGAATTTTGATAATGAATAACATTATGGCTGTCAACTTCAAACATTTTGCTGACTAGTATCGCTGTGAAATAAAGGTAACCTTCATTCGAGTAGAAAATGTTGTACAATTTTGAAAACCGATTAATCGTCGACAACTCCCTACCCACGACCTCTTGTAGAAATACAAAATCTGGGTTGAGACTGAAAATAGGGAAGAGAATGTAGACTAGTGGAAAATAACAAAAGCGCTAGTAACACTCGAAAAACTGACTTGTTTACGATTTTGTAGACACCCTTCATACGTGTTGATAAGTTATTTCCGTCAAGACCGTCGATATTCCAAGACACGAGAGAAACTTCAAGCCCTGTCAAATCTATGGGATCACTCTCGACAACTGAAACTCCAGTTGTTTTCTCTGCCATATCTCTCTCATCGGTACCAAAAAAGAAATCAATACCTCTCTAAACAGTTTAGTTAAAGCAACGGGCCTTTGTTCTTCAATTTACTGAGCTGAAATCAAATTCCACTGGAAAACTGCTCTACATGTTTTTTTACAGTAAGCACAAGGACGTAAAAACGATAAAGCTCTCGGCGTTGATCTGCCCCCTAGGAGATGAGCCATGCATTCGATTTCAATAAGCATCGTTTGAATGTAAATCTGGCCTCAACAATGACTCGCGGTGGCCTACCGATGTATCGAGCCAGTGCTGCGATCCTTCCAGACAAATCTGGTGCCAATTTCATGACCTTGGATGGATAGAAGGCTTGGTACGCCTGGGGGCGCGGTCAATCCCATGTCTTCTGCAGGGCGCCTCTAACCACTGCGCTACGCAACCTACCGCCAGGGCGTCCTTCCTGAGATCCCGTGAAAACCTTGGTAAAGCATTTGCAGGTCTTCACCGCAGGGAATTGCCAGACAATATGGATCGGATGGAGATCTGCTGCACTACGAATCGCATTCCCCCAGGCTTGAATGTGTGGTCTTCGTCCGACCGAACGATGGGGGCCAAATTTCATGCTTTGCAACCATTGGACATCCTTCATAAGATGGATTGGAACTCAAGTTATAAACATAAAATGTGTAGAGAAAAATTAAGCCATAAAACTTACATTTACATCCCAATGAACGCTCTCAAGGATTGATAATGCGGCATCTCTGTCAGCATTTGTGATTGACATAAAATCTGTCAAGGCTTCTACCTTCATAGGATCAAGCTGATCACCATTTCTATGCTCTTCGTTTTGCTCCTCTAAACATCTCACATCGTTCAGCTCTTCATCGGTCATCGACGATGATCTCATTCTCTTTTCGGGTGGAGTTTCATCGGCATTTGTGCTCATCTTCAGCAATTCAAGTAGTTTTTTAGACAATGAGAAATATGCAGCAAGGCTTAATAGCAACCTGCACCAACATTCCAAGCAAATCCTGGATTTTTCGCGCCAGGGACAAACCAAAGGTGCGCGATTTTTCTTACACGCCATACAGAGTTGTGGCGTGTTTGCGTGTGTAGAACGTGGAGCTCCGCCCATTTTTTCTGCGCCTCGCATCCGCGTGGATGGTGATCCATCCGCATCACTTGTTGTTCCTGAATGCTCAGATTTGTGGAGTTGAGTGTTACACTTCCACTGCTACTTTGTTAATTATCTTGTTAGTAATGTAACGAGGTTTTAAGGATGCTTGTATGTCTATGACCATTCAGAATTTTTCCTGGTTTTTACGTGTTGTTGCCTGCGAGACTTGTGTTGCATCTTTCTATTGTTTCACATCTTTTGTCTATTTCATGCTTTTCTGTTGTATTGTCAGATCGTCGGTATAACATGCCTAGGGTGTCTCTTAAATGGTAGCAACCAACGGTCAGGTATCGATGACAATTCTGAAAGCTCGTTTCGGAAATGATGTGCGTAAAACACCAATCCATCATGCGCATGATCTCACCCTCAACGACCTCACTCTTATGCTCCAGAGGATCTTCAAGATTTCATCGGCTGAAGCGATCGTACTGAAGTATAAGGATTCCGGTATGTCCAGTAAATTAGGTAACTTTACTTCGTGTTAACGGCATCCAACTTGTACCCAGTCTATTAGGATGATGATAGTAACATGTAATATATGTTTATCCAAGGGTTTGGTATATGGGGTCATAGTGGTGTTGGGTTTGATCCTATGATCTCATGCCTTCTTTCTAATTATCATCCATGTATTCTTTGTTTGATAATTAGTCGAATAAAGATCATACATCAACCTCGTGTAAGATTTTGCCAAAGAAAGAATACGTATTGATCAGTCATATCGACGTTAAAGGAAAATTGGTTCCGAAATATCCTCACATATGTTATCTAAATGGTAATCTACAATGTTTCAACAATTTGGCGACTTATTAGCGAGTCTTTTTGTCTGTGGGGCAACCATACTGATCGTTAAACAATTATAGGTAGGGTTAAGTAGTCCAATTGCAATGGATTATTGGAATTTCGTCGAATTCACTGCTCGGAGATTGTTTTAGATGGTGACCTCATTAGCCTAGCCGACGATTCCGACCTTCTTCTTGCCCTGCAGTCGGAAAAGTATTTATCGATCGAAGTTTCACTTGATAACAGGGCTGCTGCTGAATTGAATGGTGTGAATCAGCAGATTTCGCAGATTCAGGTTCGTGACGTATTTTTGCCACTTTCATGGATCATCGTTATTCAAAAATGGAACCGTCTGTGATATCGAGTCAATTTTCTCCCACTATATCTTGCTCCAAGTAATGCCTTTCATTGATTTTTTAGTCTGAGTAACCATTTTCCTGTGAAACCTATAAAATCTGGGAATTTCTCCATGCATCTGCGTCGTATGATAGTCGTCGCTTTTCCTAAGAAGTAGTATTATTAGCTGCAACACCCCGTATAAATGTCATTTGTCATGTCCTATGTTACCCTAATATTATCGAAAATGATAGTTTTTGCTCCGATGCTTCCTATACCTGATGGTCAGCGTTCTTTACGAAAAGCCTAGGAGAAAAGTGGTGATAAACGAGTTACTAGGGCGAGCGGAACCTATTGGGCTGCTGCTGCACCGGGCAGGGAAAACTGGAAGATTTAACGGGACGACAGGTGGTACGGGTGGTCCTTCTTTGTGTTTCGAGCTACGGCGCTTGTAGCGCAGTGGTCGGAGGCGCCCAACAATACACGTGGGATCGATCCATGCGCTCCAACTCTACCAATCCATCAGTGCTTCCGGTGTCGGCAAGTTGGTACAGTACTTGTCTGAGGGGATAGCAGCACTGGCTAAATACATTGGTAGCCCACCGCTAGTCATTGTAAAGACCGGATATGCGTCATTGTAAAGACCGGATATGCATTCAGTCACTTCTAAACGATGTTTAATAAAGCCGAATGCATGGCGCATCGCTCAGGGATTGATCAACGCCGAGAGCTTTTTTCTCATTACTTCCTGTGCTGTTGTTGAGATTAATTTAATTTGTGGTCTATCGTTGTACTAATGTTGTTTAAAATAGTTCTAAAGAAGTAGTAGATGTACGGATATCCTCAACTATTAATATGCATTTGCTAAGAATCACGAAAAGTCGTTGGTTACTATAGCCAAGGAGATTAAAGCTTGTAGGTTTGCAACATGCTTTTGTATTCGAAGTGCACTATAAATGTTTTTTATTCTTTCCAAGATATTTTTAGGCAGACGTGCAGCGTCTGTACAAGTCTCTAGCAAGCATCCAAATTCCGAACGGCCGCACTGCATCACAACCTAATGCATCTCAACATTTCGAGCCTATCGATGTAAGTACCAAAAATCCATGTTCTCGTATCAGTTCTTCTGAATTTGAACTATTAGCTATCGTAATGTTTTCAGTATGTGTTAGTTACATCCTCGGCAGCTATATTTTAGATGATTGAACCCATTTAAGGCTGTTTCAGACAGTATTAAACCATGGAGACCATGTTCCCGTACTTCCCATTAATGGTTTTGATACTGCACCACTTTCTCCACCTTCTCCGGCATTATCGGAGAAGCCTGAACTACCTGCTACTATCCAGCCATCATTACAGGAGCAGGTTCGCTTATATCCTTTAGTGGCGTTCTATTCACAGCTTATTGTTAATATGTTATCTAGCAAATTGGCGGAGTTCTCAATTCTTATTTATCGTTCACAAATTAATCAATGTTCGTTTGGAGCTTGGATAGAATATTAGTAATCAAAATAGATTGCATAGTTCTGAGTTGACATCACTTATAACTATTAGCTTCTCAGCTTGCGATGTCACTCCGTTGAGGTCGGGATTGGTTTCTGTTGATTTCAATGGTGAACTTGAAAGCCTAGGAGTATTGTTGTCAGTTTGACAGCAACAATCGCTACTGTTGAAATGATGTTATTTCGAGTTGATATTGTCTGTTGTCCAAGCTAGTATAAAATTACATTTTAGTAGTACTTTTGTTGAGGTTCTACCGGATGGCCTTTCTCGGCACGATATCTCAGCTCCATGTGTAGAAGAAATCCCGCTAGAGGCTGGAGCACCGGCAGCATCGGCTCCTCCAAACAACAACTTTGCCACGCAACCGTTAACAACGTCCGCGATTCAGGATCCCCATGCTCCACAACAGCAAGGGTTTGCCCCCCAACCACCACAACTCCCCACGATTCCGTGCTTCCCACATGCCAACGTACCACCAGCTAACTTCTCTCCAACCCACCAACAACATGATCAACCACCACCACAGCCACCGCATCAGTTTGTCCCACCACAGCAGCATAGCGTTCCGCCTCAAATGCCGCCTTCCAACTTCCCTCCAGCGCCACAACAGGTGGGGTACTTGTGTTTTTATTGCAGTTTTCGTTTCTAATTAGGAGTAGGTGTATATCAGTTTCTGCATTGTTGCGAGGAAAAAGTTCTATGCGCTAGTTCTGGCTTAATGTGCTAAACAGCGCTTTCTCAGTATGGGTCCGACAAAGTACTTCTTTCCATGTGCTTGAAACTTTGTCGTAATATGTCATCAAATTTGCATGCGAAATGACAGTACTGTTGGTTGACGAATTTTTTTAAGAACTTTGGTGCATCTCCTCAGCAGTTCGCTACTCCGCCACAGGCTCCTCAGCAACCGCAACCACCGACGCCACAATCATCTGTGTCGTCAACTCCCATTCCCCAGCCATCACAGCAGTTTGGTGCGTCGCATGGAGGACTACCACAGCAGTTCGTTCCACCTCAGCAAGTTCCGCCAACACAGTTTGCACCACCTCCAGCTCAGGTTAGTGGAATTCGTGGACGAATGGTTTTGCTCTGAATCTTACTAACTCCTGTCTTTCTGGGCATGAATGGCAATGATTAAGGATTCGTAGCAATTTTTGAGACAGCATGAAGCTGAATAGATTAGAAAAATTTTTTTTCTAGGATTTATCTTCATTTTTGCACGTTTTCGTAATATTTCTTGTATTTTTTTTGCATACAGAACGTTTGTGTGAGATGTTATGCTGCAAATGATTGCAACATATTGCAAAAAAAAGTTTGTAAGATCAAACTTATGAGTGATTCCAAATGTCTGCTCTATGACTGTTGGTTTTTGGAAGTGTAGTTTGGCTTTTTGTGATAGCCTACAAATTTAGTTGTTTAAATGGAAGTTTGAGGTTAAGAGCAGAAATATAGTTTCAGAAAGTGTTACAACTGCGTGAATTACTGATGGTTTTGCGTTAAACGTCTTTATCCTTTATCGAAAACCGTTTTAGGGCTTTGGAGGTTCGTCAATGCAACACCAACAGCAACAGTTTGCGCCTCCATCGTCAACATTTGGGCATCATCCACAGTTCGGACAAGCAACACTACCTTCTGAACCTGCACCACCAGTAGGTGGAATGCATCCTCCATTTGCACCACCTACTACAGGTTTTGTTCCACCACCAATAGGTGGTCCAGCTGGTGTACCTGGAGGGAATCCATTTGCGCGTGGGCCTGGTATTGGAGGGTATCGCAGTTCACCATATCATCAGTAAACTAAGCAAATTATTTAAGTGAACTAATTTATTCGTGTCGGTTAACATTGTGATTGTTCGTTTTTACTTAGACAGTTCTGTGCTCTAAGGTTTGCGTCGATCATGTTGATTAGTTCTTTGACGTGCGAATAATAGATCTAGTTAAATATAACATTCTATATTTGATGTGCGTGAGAGTGAGTTGTTATGGGGGGCACTGTAAAACAATAAATTTCTAATCATTCATGTATATTTCTCGTAACCTTTTACTTTTTTATAGTTGGTTTAAAGCTTTGTAACTATAACGGAAACCGTTTTTTAGCACTTACTAAAAGGTGTATCAGGTCTGAGGTTCAGATTAATTTTTAGTCCTTTTTCCACTTAGATCTCTTTGGTGGGTGGGGGAGGGAGATGTTAAGGGTATTCTGTTACAGTTTGCGGCAGTGGTTATAAGGAACAAAACGTTGGCCATCATTGATCAATCCATGAATGATGAGCTGTGCAAGTGATGGGATATGTAGGGAGAGCGATACAGTGACTTTCCGTATGCCAAACCGCTGTATCAAATGATAGTTTTTATTCTCCCAGACAAATTTGCTGTGAATTCTATGACTATGGAATGATTAAGTAGTTGGTTTGGATCGGTCGGGGCATAGGATAGAACTGTTTACTATGCTTCAATTGCAAGGCACTTCTAAACACCGCCCACACCTTGTGTGGTGTTTATACAAAATAGGGGTCTGAAATGCTTAGTGATGCGTATCGGTGTACTGCTACATTGGAAAAAGACCTGGAGTGTTTTTTACCTGCAAATTACTCTGTAGCAATTAAGGTTACCTATTTGTTGGAAAACCAGCACTAGCACGAGTACGTGGAAAAAAGTGGTTTTAACGAAAATATGGTGTTAGTAGAGTGACAGCAACATGTGCTCTCCTTAGTGTAGTGTTTCTGTCATGTTTCTGTACAAACCTTTCCACTATGATTAACTGTTGCACAAGAAGTAAACAGTGCCAGATCAATGATGACCACCTAGACGTTAGTCGTACAGCTGAATTCCTACGAAGCAGTCAATCGGCAGAAGAAAACATCAGTGGATGCGACCAGTTTTTTCTCGAAAGTGACCGAGAAACGGAATCTCTTACGATGCCGACGTTAACCACGAATATCGGCGTTGATTACCATCTTCGGTGAAGTCTTTACAGAATGGTTAACTCGTAGATAGGACGATGTTACGTATTTTCTTTGCCAATAGAAAACTCGCTTGAAAAAAAGGAAGCTTTAACCTTGTTGGGTGTGAGTCGACTATTTATTTCGTTGCCAGAGAAGTACGTTTTTTTAGCAGAGTGGGAACTGTGCAACCATAGTTTATAGAATAATGCTACAGAGGTACAAAGGGTTTTCCTAGCTCAAAGAAGTGGGTATAGCTTAAAGGATAAAGGATAAAGCTCTCGGCGTTGATCAATCCCTTAGGGATGCGCCATGCATCCAACATCATTAAGCATCGTTTGGAGACGATTGAATGCATATCTGGCCTTTGCAAATGACTCGCGGTGACCTATTGATGTATTGAGCCAGTGCTGCTATCCTCCCAGACGAGTCTGGTACCAATTTGCCGACCCCGGAGGGATGGAAGGCTTGGTGGGCTATGCGCGCCATGGTCGACTGCACGTGTGCGTTGCAGGGCGCCTCCGACCACTGCGCCACACGCGCCCAGGGTGTAGCTTAACTGGATCAAATACGCGAAATGGTTTGGATTTTCTAGTAAATTTGTTGCCACAAAAAGAGCTTAAAAGTGTTTTATATGGTTAAAGTAGTGGAAGAAATTCGGTCTCTGGAAACTAAACGGTAGTGGTTGTGATCACTTCTATTGTGATTAGTTTTTAGAAATATACTGTGCATTGAGCTCATAAAAGATGAAAGGATAAAGCTTCTAGCGTTAGTAATTCCATTCAAAGCATCGGAGATGTATGTCTGGTCTATACCAGATTTTTTTGGTACTTATCAATATACGAAATTAGTTTTTTTTATCCTACTAGAGAAGTCTGACACATTTCCTAGCCTCAGAGGGATGAATGGTTTTCCTGAGTTCGGAATCGAACCAACGGCTGCGTGTGCGTTGCTGGAGATCTCAAACTAACATGCCACATGCATCTCGCATAGTTATGCATAAATATGACGCAGGCTATGGAATAGAAGTCGAATCTAACATAAGGAAGTCAACTGTTTTCTGATTGAGTGAATGGTATCTCCTCGTGGGAGGCAGCTTTAGCACGCGACTTGTAGTGCAGAGTGAGTGCTCGTCGCTAACGAATGCATGGTCCGGGTTCGGGTTCGGTCGGCTATCATCCGGGTGACAATGATCGAAAGACTGGTATTCTGTGCTGAATGCGTGTGAAGAACACATTCCAGTCCTCTGCTGCCTTCCTTCTGAGTTATCCATGCCGATATCTTTTTCTCTAACACCATATTAGTTCTGGTATCATCATAAATGTGGGATGCCTATGTTACCGATAAGAGATCGCTCCTCACATAACAGACGTTGACATGATGAGTCGTCACACAAGTCGGTTTGACATAGTTTTACAGAAGTAATCCAATAACTCATATCTCCTAAGACATGTCCAGTGTGATTGAATCTAATTTCGATTCAACCTATAGGTCTTTCCGCTTTTATTTCCGCCATTGGATACCCAAATGTCTATGCACTATGACGCGACCATTAAAAAAGAAACGAAAAAAAAACATATCTTTTTTTTCGTCATTAAATTCTCATTGCCTCCGTGCAGATAATCCAGCTCACCGTAGTAGGCGGCTTACACTACTAAAACAAGTCATCTGAACAAAATTATCCCGTTTGGTTTCTGAAGATGCTGTAGACTATGTTTACAAAAGATATTCATATCCACATAAGACCAAAAAAAGACTGAAGTTGGTTTCAAAGACGATGTTGTTGATGAGTTGATGACGTCATCTTATTACGACCAGTGAGATGACGCTGTGTTCGCCCTCTTGGCGACTGATTTGTAGCAACATGCGGTTGAATGGAGTACGACTTGGTGATAGCAGAATGTGGATGCTTTCATCGAGTCAAGTCTCGTGGACGATGTTTTATTGATCGTTATTGATCGACTAGCTGAATAAGCTACAAATGACGACAAATAGATGGAATATGTCGGCAAACATACGACATCTTGAACACGTTTACGACCGTGCTACTAATTTTCGGATAACTCGCTTATTTTTTTGTTTGAGAATTTGATAAATTCACAGAGAACTGCGTTCTTGCTGAGAGTTATTTTCTCTTGGCAAAGCAGAAACCGAAACAATAAGGGATTCTTGAACTATAAGAAGTTTATCATTGTGGTCGAATAGGTACATTTTTTTATCATATTGGTAAAGATACATATACTTTAACGATTTTTTGGTGTATCACTCAATAGAATTCACCACTGATTGGGATCTGCTGTTTGTAGAAAAGTTGTCGAGCTGGTCTACTTTTGACCATGCGCATGTATTGAGCCCAATACGCACCGACTAAACCCAGTATCGGTATCGACGTCAATAAGAGCATCGTCGCCATTAGTTTCATGAATCTCATTTTATACTAGTCAAAAATCTTTATAGTTAACCACCACCCTGCCTTCTTTAGAGGCGCTCCGATAGCGGTGCTATGGCTGATTGACCCTGGTGACGATGGCATCCTCCAAAAAGAGAAATCATTAAGAAGTTCTTTTCTCGTCGTTTGTTTTGTGACTTTAGAAAATGGTAATTTCAAGCGTCGAAAAGAATAGGCTTATCTGCATTTTTAGTGGAATTGAATTGCTGGCGGAAGAAAAACGGAAAAGAACGGAGAAAATATTACTACATAGGGATGGATTATCCGTAAAAACGATCGCTGTCACGCCCCCCATAGATTGTTGGATTTGCTTATTAACTATGTTTTTTTTACCTACTCTGCTGAAATTGGAATCTCTTCCCAGAAACAAGGAACTAAAAGGAAGGCTGCCAGTCTTAAGGAAATTTCCTTCTTCTGGTCAATTCAACCGTGGAATACACCTTTAAGGTAACTAACACTGGAGAAAAAGCGCTAAGAAGACATAAAAACAGTTGTTAGTTAAGCGTCGAGGCTAGCTGAGTACATTGAGCTCTCCTTGCACTGTACTGCTTTGTTATTAGTTTCGTTATCTATACTTTCTGGATTATTATGCTAATACGGATTTAGTATAAAGTTCTATTGCGGCAGTATTTAAGTGTCATTGTCTTCTTTAGAGCCAGGTGAATTCGAGTTGATTATGCTATTTCTGCCGAGGTTAAATAAAATTCTGTTTATAGTAGTTTTCTTGTCTTGAGCTCTGCTTGTTAAATACTTTCACCACATGCACCACATGTAGCGTAAACAGCACATCTTCCACTCCGTTTTGTTTTCATGCAACTATCATCCTCTGTGATAACAGGGGGTCTTGTAAAGGTCGAGCTACAGCCTGAGAATCTTTTGTGCTGTTCTGTCTTTTGTAGCGTTTCGAATGCTTACTGAACGTGGTTCTCTTCGAAATTCCGAAATAGCCCTGCCAGGGCGCTTCCATGTCTTCGCTACAAGTTGCTGACTCTTGTCGATCGAAGGTAGGTTTGTTGCCTTGCAAATGAAATTTTTCTAGATAAGGAATCAAAGAATAAAGCATTTGATGTTGACGAACCCGCAATAGTTGTTTCACTCATCCGACTAGATTTGTAACATACGAGAGATGGCTGGATGTATGCTGAGCTTCTGTTATGACTTACGTAGGTCTACCGATGTGCTAACTCAGTTCTCTATCTTCTCAAACAAGTTTTGAACCACACACACATACACACAGAGATTGGGTTCTTCCAGAACGTAGCAACTGTTGGGAGTGTAGTAAATCCTGCGATTAGTGTACTGACAGATCGAAGAAGACGCAAAAAGCCTATTCTGGTTAACATTTTACTTGGTACTATTAGTAGCAACTCCCTTTAAATTCCACACTTCGTAGATTCATATTAAAGCAGGAAAGACCGTTGAGTCCATGAAGTGAATGCGGAGTTGAGTGATCTTTGAGGGCTTTATTACAACTTATGTGCTTTTATGAGCATTACAGGAAGTCGCCTGTTTCCTGCAGCTCATCTCTTAAGCGAAGGCTTCCATAGTAATTTTCCAGGACTCTAGCTTATGTATATATACCAAGAACTGCTCACTCCATGCGTACTATGGAAATTGGCCGGTTTTTATTCTACCCAAATACAGCTTGGTATTACAAGAACAATGTCGTAGGCGTGGCAAAGCAGCGTAGCTGTCAGCCATTGAGTCTTATTCACCATGTTACCCATTTTAGCGTCTGGATAACTTCCGCAAGAGTAGCGTTAGTTAATTTTACGAAGATAGCAGCGCATGACTACTCTTCTCGCTTCAGTCATGGCGTCGTGTTTTGGAATGACATAGCTGTTGTTATGATAGTGCTGTATAGTTCATAAAGAATATTTGGGTGCCAAACTATGAAGACAACGTCGAACACTTCGATTGCAAATATTTGTTTCCGAACGTGACTAAAGGCTTTGTTTAACTCAATAAAACTGGAATACGTTTGCTACTGTTATAGTATTTTAATGAAGTTTTAGCCATCAAAATGATCTCATGTGGATAATCTATGGCAGTGAATCGCTTCTGGTTGCCCGATGGCTGTTTTTCGTTAGGTGTCTTTCCAGAAATTCCGCGCATCACTTGAGTAAAGAACACACAAATGACGGGCAGGGAGGCAATTTAAGCTGCATTTGCTAAAGCTATGTAAATCTTCGTTTTCTGACAGTAGAATTTCCGTTGTCAATTCGCTATCTCTTCCTTATCTCATCATTACGCTGGGTCGACTATATTCCTAGCGGATGTTGTCGGAGACACAACACCTTTCCGAATGCAGTCTTGGAAACGAGGAAGAAAAAATTCCAAATGGTGAATAGTTTAGTGGATTATTTCTTAAATTCTGATTAATGTCCGTGGAACTTCTCCATAGAAGATCACACCTTCTGTAATGCTTAGCTTGTTTACGCCTTTTCCATTTCGATGACGTCATTCTTGGTTCTGTTACCTTTCATACTCCATGAATGCTTTCGGTAATAGCATATGTGGTCATAAGCACAGACTGTCACCACCATTTTTCTAAATCCGACCAACCAATTTGCTTCTGAGCTATGAGAAGGGTTCCTTCCCTCACTCTTCCTGGTGTCATCACCGTGCTGGGATCCCATTTGTCGACGATTTTTCGTTTTTTGTGCATTGGAGGAGTGGTCAGTACCTATAACTACGTAGACACGTTCTTCGAACCTGAACCAATCGATCAACATGCAGTACTCGTTCACTAGGGCGCGTGTGGCGCAGTGGTTGGAAGCGCCACTGCGACACACACGTGGGATCGATTCCAGCGTCCATGGCTCACCAAGCCTTCCATCCCTCCGGGCTCGGCAAATTGGTACCAGACTTGTCTGGAAGGATAGCAGCACTGGTTGGATATATCGGTAGGCCAACGCGAGTCATTGTAAAAGCCAGATATGCATTCATGCTCCAACTTAATGAAGTCGAATGCATGGCGCATCCCTCAGGGATTGATCAACGCTGAGAACTCTATCCTTTATCCTTCACTCTTTCACTTGATTGAATGTTTTGGCTGTATCGACGACGTGTGAATTTCAATTAGCTCATAATTAACCATATCCACTTAGGTGTGTATGAATTTAATCATGTGTATAAAGAAGTAAATCAATGCGGCCAAGCAGAGATCGACCGGAAGTCCATCTCCTGATCCCATTACTTGTTTGGTACCGTGTCTAAACGCTACATCCGCCACGTAGGTGAGCGACACCTCATCTTACATTGAGCCAGCTCAAAACTCTCCTTTGACAAGGATTCCTAATTTTTCATAGTATATAGTTCTTACATACCTTCGTCATCACAATTTTTGTTATGAATAATAATCGGTGACACTGATGTGGATGCTGCAATCCCTCTCTTTGCTGATCGACTGTGGTCCGATTTTCAGGTTGCCAATTTAAGTACTTACGATTTTGAGATTTGTATTCTTTCGTTGACTGTGCTAAGTAATGGACTCACTCAACGATGCTGTAACTACTTGGATACTTGAATACTTGGATGATCCGTCTTCGCGAGTTGTGTGAAGCCCAGCACATTTGCCATTCGTTTCTTTCCCTAGCAATCGTCGTCCATGGTTGTGGTTTTATTCGAGCATGGTGGGGCGTGCGAGTCTCGTAGCGTGATCTGTAAAATAACTGCAGCTGCGGGTACAGCTGATTAACTTTGTTTACGAACACGTCCGCTCAACGTGTTAGGTGGCCGTCCTAGGAGACGTTTGCATTCTCGTGGAATCCACCTACAGTTCTTTTCGTCCATTTGCCGTCTGTTCTTCTCATTGTGTGATCGGCACATCTATGTTTCTCTATCGATGTATATTCTCCTAGATCTCGAAGATGTCACAGATTTCGAAGAACAGAGCTTCGCATTCCGGCTAGATGTTGAGAGTGCTGGTTATGTTTCAGAAGACATCGCTCAATCGCTCTGTTAGTAGTGCGAAGTATTCTTGACGTGGTTGAAGTATCAACACATCTCCGCAGCATAACAGAGGGCTGGGAGGACCATTGAATCGAAAAGGTAAGCGCGGATTTTCGGGTCCTTCAAAGTTGTAAGTAGATTTATAAAAATGCTCTATGATTTTTATGTACCCTAGTCCCCTTGTTTCATTCCCACTTTTCACCAGTCGTCTATTGCGTCATTGTGGTAATGGAAGTTTTTGTCGGCATCCAACTATGCGATGGACAACAAATGGTTCATCACCACACATGCCGCGATTATTCAGACAGAGAATAAAATCATCATATTCATCCGGACATTTAGCAAGGAGCAAATCGTTGCTTAGACTGGATCAGGAGAGCTACGCGTATCCCCATTTTCGCCAGGTACAATTAAAGTTGGTGGTTGCGTCCGGAAAGTGTGATACACTCCGCGTCTCAACTGTTCTCTTGTGTGAGCTTCGATCGTTCCATGTTCCGGCTAGAGTTATTTTGTGACTAACCCGTTTACAAAAGATGATTTTTGTAATCACGATGTTGGATAGACCGCTTACTTCTTTTTTAAAAACCGTGTTGATTTTCAGAATTCCAGCATTCAATAAGGGGGAAGAATCTGACATCTTTCCCTCGCATGGATTCTAGTTCTGTCGAGAAAACTGCGAGTTGATGTGTTGATATCAACATAAGTGTTGATGAATGAGGAACTTACTTTAATTGGCAGCCGCGAGAAAGATGTTTGAACATAGTCGGCGCAACGATGCGACTCGAACCATAGATGAGGTGGCGTTGTCCACAAATAGCTCCTCATTTCATTGCGTCATACTCTAAAATCATATTTCGTCGATATAAAAGGATAAAGGATAAAGCTCTCGGCGTCGATCAATCCCTGAGGGATGCGCCATGCATTCGACTTCATTAAGTATCGTTGGAGGTGGTTGAATGCATATCTGGCCTTTAGAATGACTCACCGTGGCTTACCCATGTATCGAACCAGTGCTGCTATCCTGCCAGACAGGTCTGGTATCAATTTGCCGACCCCAGAGAGATGGAAGGCTTGGTGAGCCATGGGCGCGGGGATCGATTCTACATGTGTGTCGCAGTGGCACCTCCAACCACTGCGCCACACGCGCCCATTTCGCTGATATAAGTTAGAGATTTCTTTACATTGTCTGAATTATATCTATGGTGCCTTTTTCCTGGTAGAAAATAAATTTCGTGGAACGGTTGCGATAGGGCACCGAACTTCTGTGCTACATCTCTTCTATATCGTCTACTGCAAGGTCATTACCATATCTTAACTTTTCGACGTGTTCGTCACAAGTTATTATTAGATTCTTCAAGAAATGGTGGTGAAAGGATGAGTTACACTGAATCAATTCGCTGTTTTCTTAATAAGGACACACGAGGTCGTTATAATGTATTATTTATTCACAATAGTTAATCTTCTGGGTTTCGCCTTCTTCAAACCCTTAAAGTCAAGTTAACTGCCAGCTGGTTAGCTAGACGCCTTCATAGCTCTAAAAGAAAGACCACGATACCTATTTTTCAATCACCTTGGAAATAAACAGCTTCTTTACATGCTCGCCATTTCATAGTCTTCCGCTGAGTATTTTGAATACTTCTGAATATATTCCCATTATTTATGGAATCCTTAAAGTGATATCCAGTATTTTTTTTCTCCTACCTCCTATTTTATCCTAGTTGTCATGAACAGTTAATAGCCGTCGTTTAAGTGATGTTGGATTCCTGAGGGTGGAGTTCTTGCTCTCTGAAGAATACACGATTGTTTGGAATTCATTCATAGTGCGTCACTAAGATTTTTGCATTCTGCTACTGCAAATGGGCGCGTGTGGCGCCGAGGGTCGGAGGAACCCCGCAATACACATGGGATCGATCTCCGCGTCTGTGGGTCACCAAGCTTTCCATCCCTCCTCCGGAGGCGGCAAATTGATACCAAATTTGTCTTGGAGGACAGCAGCACTAGCCCGATACATCGGTGGGCCATCGCGAGTCATTGCTGAGGCCAGATATGCATTCAATCACCTCCAAACGATGCATAATGAAGTAGAATGCATGGCGCATCTCTCACGGTTTGATCAACGCCGAGAGGATCGACAAGAGACCATCATGACGGCATCTTTTGTAACATCCTTCTCATAACAAAGGATGAGGGTTAAGGTGAAGCTTTTACACTGGGCTTTAATCAAAACGATAACGGTGAATGCGAATTTTGAAATGCTCCGTTTATGTGCTACAGGCGAAGCATAAATAATAGTTTGATCACTTGACACTATGAGTTCTTTAGGGAAAAAAATAAGCTTACTAATAGAAAATAGTACAAAACAGTGTTGCATAACAGCTTTCCTGTGGTAAATTGATTCCATAATTAAATTGTGACTGGTGCATACTTCCTGTGCATTGTCAATTACGATCTTTCTCTATAGAAAGTAGACCTAACTACTCATAAATCTTCTGAGGTCTAGTCAGTCTTATCAGGTCCAACCTAGTCAAATCCTAATGTGTCATCTAATTCCGAAACTAATAGATGAATCGTTTGTCATGATTTTTGCTGTATAATGATGATCCATGTTGTATTCTTCAAATAAATCAGACAGTGGAATAAAAGCGTTATTATTCCGTCATGAAGAACTCTGAGCTTTTATCTACTTACAGTCTACGTTGTATTCTACCGGAAAGATCTAGAAGAACTGCCCCCTGTAAGAACTCTGTCAAAAAAAAGGCAAAATAGTACGATTGGCTTCCCTCTAATGTCGTTAATATGAGAGAACTGGCTTGAGAAGAAAGGTCTTTTCTTCTTAATTTTTGCAGAAGTTATCTACTGTCATAGACAAGTGTGGTTATAAGTTGAATCATTTTCAAGGTATTTAAATCTCTCATCGCCTAAAGGACTGATTAAGCTGTGGCTGATTAACCGATAACATCGATATTTAGCATTTTAAGTGTTCATTAGTTTACTTCCATAGAGGAGGCAACCAATAGTGTTAACTCATCGCCAGTGTCATGAACATCACCACCAATTCCTGTTTGTGCGAAATCTCTTCGATTGAGAAGAATTCATTCGTTCTTTTAGATATTTATGGCTCTTCATATGTCAATGTCTTACTATAGTTCTACCTCAATGCGAACAATGTATTTATTCAAGGGTTATTTGTTCACACAATGATAAGATTAGTGATGACTTAATGAACTGCAACTGACTGCGAATGCAGACAGTCAGATAATTCCTGTAACTGGGAGAAATATGTCTCTGACAAGTGCAAGACCCTTGAGCTATGTAGCCTATTTTCCCAAAACAGGCGAAATAATGTGATTTTTCATAGAAAGTCCTTCAATTCTATTTGTTTAAAACAGGGGTTTTTATAGAGTAAACAATTAGAGGAAATTACTTCAAGAAAGTTCGCGTCATTAGGTGAGAGCAACCTATCTAGCACGCTATGAATCGCATGTAACTCATAAGTAATCAAAAGCTGCACAGTTTTAAGCAAACGCATCCCAGCTTACAGTGGACCTTATCATCTGAGATGAAATCCACTAGAATTTGCAAATTTCTCCCAATATGGTGTGTGTGTTTTTTTATGTGGTGGTGAAATTCCAATTTTCTTGAGGCTAGAAATTGTCGTTTTTCTCCATTTTATTGTCGGATCTCATATTTCTAAATCTGCGAAGTAATCGCTTAAGCGGTATTTCACCGAGTCGGTGGTACACAGTGATATCTTTCTGCAACTGCGGCGATTACCGTAAAACTCCTTGGCATTAAATTCTTGACCCAGGGCGCTTTTTTTTGAAAACATAGATTTAAGCAGAATGAAAACTAAAAATAGCACTACATGACTGTTTGATTATGTGAAATGCAGCCACAGTGCTGCTGAAGTATTTGCAGAAGTGAGATCCCAGGCCAAATTCTATCTCGCGATTACGCTTTCGGGGGACTCACTTGTTACCTACTGCACCTCTGAGGCCTTTGTTTTGCCCTTCTTCTCAACCGGATTTTTAAAGCAGCATTTTTGATATCGGCCAACATCATATAGTGCTTCCTTGTGCGTTACAGGTCTCCCGCACAGGTAGCCACTAGCCTTCATGGTCCGCGTGGAGATTTCCTCAGAAAAGTCTTCCACCGATTTACCTATCTCGAAAGATGGGAGGCTTGGTTGGTGCAGTGTGAGGTCGAACAAGGATATTCCGTGTATTGAACGGCATCACTAGTAATGTGCTATCCGCGACTATTTTAACATCGGTGTGTACAATAGTTTCAAATATAGTAATTCGTTAAAATTTGAAAGTTTAGCACTGAAAGAAGTTCCACATCATCTCCTCCCTCGATTTCTGGTGCTAGCTATTTTCATCAACGTGACGTTTTTTGTTAGCAAAAGAAAAGAGAATAATGTGGCCTTGTCTACATTTAATTGAAGTGTGCTCACTTTGAGAGATAATTTGGCTTACAACCTTCTACATTACTATCTCAATAACTATAACAACATTGAAAGTTGCCAAAATTAACTGTAGAATGAAGTATAACAGTTTTAATGTCAGCAATTTAAACAACTGCGGTAAAGCGATTCGACAACGTCGACGTTAAGAAGACGGCTTCATTTCTTTCTTACAGACGACCTTCTTGAGTTTTCGCAAACTTTCGAATCCCGACGCGTTTTTAAATTGTTAGTGCTGAAAACTTTCCTTTCTAAACAGATTGTGAAGTTCTCATAGTTGAAACTTTTTATTTGGTATTTATATCATCCACAAAAAGCTCATCTCCAGAATCTACAGATTTTTTTTATTAGAAGCACATGATCGGTTTTGATAAGCGTTTATTAACCCTCCAATTATCTGGACTTGCGCCACGTAGCTCTTCGACTAATGGCTTGAGAATATTCACTTGTGGGAAACCTCCTTAATATTAAAATAGGTGATAACAGCCATGCTGAGAGAGAATGACTACACTTAACTAGGTTAATCTTTTGTTGAAAACAAATTTTCTTTTCTTCTATTGGTAAACTAACACAAGATTCATGTAAAAGTCTAGATCGGCTAGTGTTTTGACGTCTTCGCCTTCTTCGTAGCTCGTGATCCGAGTCGATGGTCCACAGTCGTACATTCTTCCGATGTCGTTCTTCGTTGTCATGTTAAGCGAATCTTATGGAGTCGAGCATCGCTTGAATGAAGTAACGTCATTCAGCAGAGCCCTTTTTATACCTCCTTTCCTGTTCAGATGTTTGTCTTCGAAGTTGTATCCATTCTCATTCAAAATGCTTATCTTTTTCGCCTGAAAACTCAGTACTTTTGCCATCAGTGGTGTAACAATTAGGTGGAATAGAGTCTTCAGCTTATTATTGCAGCGAACGTTTTCAAGCAAGCGTTCGCCTCTCTTTCTCCTCTTCCTGCCGTCATCGTAATGGCTTATAATCTACTTCGACCTATCCGATTGTATTCCACACAGCACTTACGACGAATTAATCTGCATGCACTTCATCGTGGAATTCGAGCTTCTCGTGTTTCCTACCACCCACCCGCTTTCTGTCCTCTTCTCCTAATCATGTGTTGTTCATTTCAACGAAGGCAAATAAATATGCGTTCGCCTAAATAGAACCATAGAAAGTGTCGAATTCGAAGTGATTCGATGTCATTCGATATTGTTCGGAGTCAATCGAAACTGTTCGAAACCATTCGCCGTCATTACGACTCACTTGATGTGAACTTTAACGAGGATACTTAAGACTCGATGCTCATTATTCGACTTTGCTCCTCTCTTCCTCCAAGCTTTCATTAATATTCTCCACGATGTGAAGCAGTGCGTAATTTCATTCGTTTGTGCATAGTACAATTTCCAAATTGCGATCTATGCGAGTCGATTCACTGTGTTTTTTTAAACCCCCCAGTAATCAATAATTAATATTCTAGCTATTTAGCCGTTTATCCTGCGTAATTTCCCTAATTATTCTACTTCATTCGAATTACTTATTCGGTATCGAGTACAAGTAATTCGATCAGTCGATATATTAAGCCGGCAAATAATAGTTCTTTTTTGAAACCCACTGTCATTAAACCTCGGTAGGAAAATAATCAACATGTGTTTATATTATTGAGCTTACACGAGGTTGATAGACACGTTTATTAGGCTAACGCCTCGACGGTTTCGTCTTCATCAGAGCCGATGGTCCGAGTCGGTCGTCCACAGTTGTTCGTGTTCTCAAGGTGGCGTCTCCGTCGCGCATCTGGCCGGATCTTACTCAGTGGAGCATCTCTCTCGGATGAGCAATACCCCCCGGCGATGCTCTTTTATACAGAGCGGTTGTTGTTAATATGATTATCCGTTGATAATAATTTGTTTTTCAGTGGATAATCCACGAAGACGTCGAAACATTAGCGTAATAAACATCTCTATCAAATAATCTATCACCTATCATCTCGGTCAATAGTTCTTTAGTTCCAATGAAATACTTTCTTTTGAATATTGAAAAATTTTGAAAAATGTTTTCTGTTGCTTTTTTTTCTCAAATACGTGAACTGATTCATAATATGTTTATCTTACGATGACCTTTTCTTGACCTTTCTTTAAAAGATTTGGATTTTTCCAGCAATGGGGATTTTCTTGATCATAAATCTTTCGAATAAGTGAATAATCAGAAGTGCTCCATTATTTACGGAATCAGACATTACTTATGAATTTCCATGCCATTTCCACTCGGATATCGTCAAATATGAGTGGTCGATTTCATCGGACATTCAAATACTCGAGTTTAATGCACTGTTCAAACGAACACGATGAGCGCACGATGAGTATCAACTAAAAACTAGAAACAACTAAAGATGAGCTTATCACATCAATATCTCACTTTGAAAGCTTTGTATATAATGACAATGATATGAGATTGAGATTGAATACTTTAGTTGGGAAAGTGATAACAACAGCGCTATTCGACCAAGAAATAAAAATGACAAAAAATTGGGCAACATCAAAAAAACTATGAGATTGCGATTAAAGCAACAGATGACTGAGTGGCAGAATCGCGCGTTTGCGATTCAACACATCCATAATTGGTGCCGCTGAGGATGTCGACAACCCGGAAGAGGCGAGACAAATCCATGGAGATTAGCGTTATCCTGAGAAATACTTCCTATTTGTTGTTTCAGTAGTTCCTTTTTCCTCTTTTTCCTCCTTACATTGTTCCGGCAATGAAATTAAAGTGATAGTCAAACTTTGCTTGTGCTGGACTATGAGGTGTTTATCCTACCATCGTAAATGCATTTTTTCCAGCCTTTTGAGAATCGCGCACCTTTTGCGTGTCAACTGTTAGCTACTGAGATACTAGGATGAATGATATTCATGTTTTCATATGACGCACGGAAGCGGAAGTGCTAACGATCCTCCTATTATCTTGAAATGTCCTTGCATTCGTTTAATTGTCTCACAATCACCATCTTTGGTAGCGATCCTCATTTGCCTGTGCATTCATCTTTAGCTGGACATCGAGCATACTGATTTCCCCTAGAAACTAGGGATAGCCGCATTACACCCTTCAAAATTTTTAACTACGTATGGTCCCAACGATTCCAGTTGATCATAAAGACCTTTACTGCCTTACAAGTAAGATTCATAAAGGACGTAAATGTTGCTTAGAAATATCACTATTGTCGAAAAATCGTCAAATTACTCGGAATGCTTGAGAAATCAGTTGTTTAAAGATTCATTTACAGAAGGGTTTTCTTACAATTCTTAAAGTTTTTTCATTTTTTCATCTCTTTTTCATACGATATACTCCATCAGTGAAGCCTCCGGTGACGTTTTTAACATCTCGATATGGACGTTAAGCAAATCATATTAGTAATAAATCAAAAAATTCATTTCGTTTAAGGCGAATGTCAGTATGACTTACTACTTGACAGATTGTGAACTTTTATTATTTGTAGGCCTATTAGTCATCTGGGCTTACAAAGAACGGCAACTATAAAGTCTCCAATTGTCCTTACCGTATCCACGAACGAAGCTCATTGAGCTCCACAGGGGTTCAGCTGATGCAAACAGCATCACATTTCTCCTCTTAGACCCAATTTTCTGTGAGGCGTTAGGGCCTTACACTTAAACTCAACAGCGTCTGCTCTCCGGGTTTATTATGTTGTGATAGCACAACGGTCTCGTTCAAAGTAGTTATGGGACTTATTTGTTTCAATGGGACAATCCCGTTCCGATGTCACTTGAACATAAGAGTTTGTAGGGAATCGATGTGCAATGTTCAGTCCGAATGAGCATGAAACCTCTCATCTACGTCACTCTGAACTACTACTTTTAATTCCTCTTGCATTACATGGGCGTGAACTTCCACTTGTACTTATGCTTCTTATACATGTAAATAAACATCTGTTTTTGCTTCTAGCTCTAAAAAAAATAAAGCTCTCGGCGTTGATCAATTTCTGAGGGATGTGCCATGCATTCAACTTCATTAAGCATCGTTTGAAGGTGATGGAAGACATATCTGGCCTTTACAATGACTCGCGGTGGTCTACCGATGTATCGAGCCAGTGCTGCCATCCTCGCAGACAAATCGGGTACCAATTTGCCAACGCTGAAGGGATGGAGGGCTTGGTAGGCCATCGGCCCGGCGATCGATTCCACGTATGTGTTGCAGAGCGCTCTCCGACCACTGCGCCACACGCGCCTTTGCTCCCAGCTATCGCATGAATTTCATGTTTTGTAGTTGTACTCCTAATTGCGATATGGGGAGTACACTTCTTGCATCTTAACATAGTGCACGTGAATGTGAAAGAGACGTCTACTTGTACTTTTCCTTCTGCTTGCTATCACAAGAACTAGTGCTTATTGTTTATATGCATTAGCAATATAGGTTAGTTATTCTCGTCATTTTCTTAACAGAGACAGAGAAAATATGTCCGTAAAACTTGGTATCTCGTCGAAAGTTTCTCCTCGAAGTTACAACCAAATAGTTGTCGTGCCTTCTGTTATGAGACGTGCTGGGTTTCATTATCTAGTTTATCCTCATCTCGAGTTTTCGACATTATTGGATCGCCGATTGCTAAGGAACAGAATGTTTTGTAGAACAACTTCTCTTGCACGTTCGAATACACTCAACTTCGAATATTCGATCGAATGATCAGACATTTTCAGGTATAGACGATGTGGCCGGTTCGAATACTAGTTGGCTTGTACTTGTTGATGTTTGTCTCAACAGATGCTTATCAGGTTTTATTTTTTGCATGTTTTTTAGTTTCTTTTATTTTTTTATCTCCTGACTTATACATTTTTCAAAGAATATATGTCTTTTACTTAAAATAATCTGTTGGAAAATGCTTCAATGTAGAACAAAAATACTGATTTCTAGACTGTCCGTTCTCGAATGTTACGTGACTCAACTACGTTTTCAATTCATCTTCTCCTTTTCGTCGTTTCTTTTTGTCTATTCATGGAGGCGGTCAACATCGTGCCAGAGTTCAACCAGGGCCGTGGTAGATCCTGGTATTGGTTTATCTTAGCTGGGCTTCTTGATGGAAACGCCGGACTCTTTCTCAGCTTGGGTGACCCTGCCGCTGGATGAATCACCCCCGCTGTACATCGTAGCTCGACACTCAAGAACATCGCCAAGCCACGATGTGGCGGTAAACCGTTGGGAAGATAGGATATACATTCTCAATAATGCTTAAATGTGCAAATATCAAAAAGGATTTCATATAGCCCGGAAAAGGTTAGTGGAGGAGAATTTTTCATAAAATAAGATAAGAATGACGCCGAAGGCAGTCAAGCAGCAGTCATTCTTGAGAAGATGATATTACTGATGGCTAAGCAATTTGTCCGAGTAACAAAGAGGTTCTAACCGAGCTTTTTTCGTTACTTCTCCGATATTTTTTTGCTCATTAAAAAAGAAATCTCGCTTAGTTCTTTTAAATATTGAGTTTAAATCGAAACAATATAGAGTAATGGAATTTGAGGGCCCGATGAATCATGTTCAAGTTCATATGAATTGGAAGGCGCAAGCACGGACTTTTCTCAGTCCACTTTAGCCCGTATATCTAAAATTAAAGCCTTCCAAATCATCGCTTAGCTTCTAATGGTTTGAATAATTGAGAGAAGAGGTTCTTGCATTAACCATCCTATATGCTTGTGTTCCATAAACTATTGAGGAATATTTCTATCGCAAACACACTTGGAATTTCGATGAAGCCAAGTCAAATGAGTAAGCAGGATTCCCACAAGGGTTGTATTGCGTGGACCACATCTAAATCATTGTTAGGGTTTAGCAGGAGTATCTTCTATCCTTCGCCTAGGGTAATTACTACTGTAGCCCACAAGATGGGACGATGCTCTTCTATACACTGTCTACTTGTTTATCGTAACCAACGATGGTTCGAGAAAGAAAAAGTATTATTGTTGGTAGATCTTACCTTTAACAGTGCTCAGATCCATGCAGCTATATATCTTTGTGAAACTCAGCTTGTTCTAAAGGTTAATAGTCATTCAAACCCCTTCAAGATCCACGTCTTGATGATTTCCATGACAAATGCATATATGGAGCAGACGCATTAAGCCGATCGGGCATTGGTTGCGAAGGTCATCTCTATTGCCCCTTTTTGAATACCAGAGTCCCTCACTAGTCAAGCATTCGTTTCATTTGTAGGCGTGACACCATAAGCCTTTCAAGGGTATTGCAGAATCGGTGATGGCCATGTGATCACCAGAAATATCCTTCACATTACCAGTTACGTCATACTTCATGTTCCGCATTATAGATCGAACATCTGAGAGAAACCCATCTAAAATAGCAACAAGCGGTGCCGATGTTGACCGAGTTTTGGAGTTTTGAATGGATCACTGGCTGAGAAAGCTCTACGTCTGGGATTTCTACTGAGCATAAATAAAGACTTCCGAGAGAAATTCAGTTGGAAAGGGTAGGCATATTCGGGTTTCAAAAAAGGTTAATCGTAACCATCTTGTTGTTCGTGATCCATGTGCTCACCGACTTGGCGCTACAGCTAATCCAGTATTACGTTGTGCAGCGGTGACACGGGTTGATATATGAAAGAGAAGGTCTGCGTAAATCAGATCGTTGAAGAATATACCAAAATCGAGGCCCAGCAGACCACATTTGGTAAAATAAGCGTGATCTACTGGTTAGGAAGATAAAAAAGATAATAACAGGAGACAACAAGAGGTAAAGAAGCACACTGAACTGGATCGCCTAAGGACTCAGAAGAACTTGGATGAGAAACTCGAAGTAGAAATTTTGACGCGTTCATTGTATGCACAAGCGAGCTATATCCCGCTGGATAACTCAGAGTTGGATCTTATTACTAAATTTCTGAAGCTGAGGCAGAACCCACCTACGAATTCCCAACGGCGAACTACGCTAGACAAGGAAACGAGTGAAAGGAGTGCTGGGAGTTGTATGATGGGTGAAGACAGGTCATCGATGCACTTACGTAAATGAAAAGTAAAGTGGTTAAATAGTTCCCAAGATCACAAGATTGCTGAGATATTTGCAAAAACTCCGGACCGCAGGTGTTTGCGGTGGGGAACGAACGCGCTATTGTCCTTTCCGGGGAGTAGCGCGTTCACCACCACACCATGCTGGTCCTTCGTTTCACCTGTCTCTCAGCTAGTTCTTATCGATCTGTGCCATCAGCAATCGCCCGTCACCGGGACTGAAATATGAAATATTTTATTTTGTGCCTACTACAATTTTGATGCCAGGGTACCAAAGGGAAATACAGCCACAACGTTTGCTGAGATATTTGCAAAACTCTAGCGCTGATCGATAGAACTAGCTGAGAGACAGGCGAAACGAAGGGACCTGCATGGTGTGGTGGTGAACGCATTACGCCCCGGAAAGGACAATAGCGCGTTCGTTCCCCACCACAAACACCTGCGGTCCGGAGTTTTGCAAATATCTCAGCAATCTTGTGGTTGTATTTCGCATAATAATAACCTGCCATAAAAAGTATAGAAGGCAGAAAAATAAAAGCTAAATATTGTGAATTCAACTACAGCCTCAGCTTAACTGGGTTTAATGCCGATGTGGGCTCCCAGATCAGTCCCGGTGACGGGTGATTGCTGACGGGACAGATCGATAAGAACTAGCTGAGAGACAGGCGAAACGAAGGACCCGCATGGTGTGGTGGTGAACGCGTTACTCCTCGGAAAGGACAATAGCGCGTTCGTTCCCCACCGCAAACACCTGCGGTCGGAGTTTTGCAAATATCTCAGCAATCTTGTGGTTGTATTTCGCATAATAATAACCTGCCATAAAAAGTATAGAAGGCAGAAAATAAAAGCTAAATATTGTGAGTTCCCAAGATCGACTTTCTGTTAGCCTCGGCATTGGGTTATAAATCTGTTGTTCTCTTTTTTTTACAGCAATGGCGAGGTTGTTGTTCAGCACACCTTTACTTCCCGTACAAATATAACACGTACAACAAAACGGTAGCTGACGTTTCGGCAGTATCGCCTTCTTCAGAGCCTGGAAGGGTACACTAATATGTAATTTACTAGGTCAAACGCTTCAGCAACGCAAACAGAAAGATGAAAATCTGAACAATAATTATACACGATCACCGGCTTCTCGAAAAACTCACAGTTTTTTATCTGCCTTCCACCAAGGAAGAACAGCCGGTCGCATATAGTTGATTACTGCACCACCTCACATCAAAAAATCAGTTTTGAGGTACAGGGCTAGATCACACGTTATCGTAAGGCATTCTTCCATGCTATTCATTCTCGGATTCTTGGAATTTATCCAAAAAGCCTCGTGAAATTTACGCGTTGTTGTTTTAGGATCTCGTGCGATGATATGATATCGACTTTTACATCAAAAATCTTCTCCGCTATGTTTTCGTATCCTATGCGTGCCTAGTGGCGTGCCTTGTTTTGATTTTCGTTTGCCATCTAGGTGTTCTTTTATGCGGATACATAAAAGTCTGCCCGTTTCGCCGTTATATTCGTCTCTGCAAGTAAAGAAATCAGGTATATCATACCTGAACTCATGCAATCACTGTCCCTGTCGTAAGGGCAAATTACCCAATTTCGTGTTTCACATAGACGGTCATACAGGCGGTTACGAACTAACTGACGACGTAGAGCATCCAGTGATATTTCAACTATCCCTGCCGATTCCTCTAGATCTGCCCTTCTTAAGCACCGCTTTATCGCTACACTTATTTCATCGCTAATGAAGGGCAAGATAAACAGGATTTTGTTTCGGCCAAACCCTTCGTTTCGGGGCGTCGCGCTCCTTCTAAACTTATCTCGTGCGGTTACTATTTCGTAGCGGCTATTTCCCCTAGCCAAGTTGCGCGATTCTTCCTCTAGTTCCCTACTTGTGCACACAGATGTGGCTGTTCGAAACATGTTTCTCACGAGCGCCCTCTTTGTGTGTGAAGAGTGGAAGAAAGGAAATGAACGAGGGTGTTCTTGTTACTTGGACTTCGGTACCACTTTGTCATGTAACCGCTACTTGATAGGTTTATTTGAACGTTTAAAAACGGAGCCCAGTTTTTCCTCGGTTTCTCCCTGGGTGACCTTAATGTACTCAGATTGCTCGTTCAATAATTCGAAGCATTTGTCCATCTCCTCCTGCGTAGAGAAGATGACAAAACAATCATCTATGTACCTGCAGTAGAGTAGTGGCTAGAAAGCGAGAACGGCGGCTTCTACTTTAGACATAAAAAGCGATGGCAACGCTTCGTGCCAGTCGCTGTCCCATTGCCAATCCCCTTATTTGCTCAAAATATTTCCCAGACCATCTGAAAATCGAGCAGTTTAGGCACTCCTTTAAGAGAACCATGAGCTGCTGGGTGGACAGGCCATGCATATTTACTCTTCCTTCATGTTCAACAAGAAGTTCGAAGATGGTTTGCATTGAGGAGTCATTCGATACGTTGGTGTACAACGCGGTAACGTCGAAAGACTCCATCACGTACGTGTTATTAGGAGACGCGTTACGTAGACGTTCTAGGAACATTTCGGTGTTCGTGAGGTGAGCTGGAATATGTTTAAGCAACTGGGTTAGTATTAGGCTTAGTAACCAGGTTATCCTATCCGTTGGCCCGTCTACACAGCTGATGATGGGTCTAACCTTAAATGATGACGGATTAGTTGACGCAAGATCATTAGGTGATACCAACTTATGTGTTTTAATAAGTAGGTATGAGACGGGACATGTTGGTCTCTTGACTTTAAAGTGCGAAATAACCGACGGTTTTAAGCCTGTCGCCCTTGCCACTTTGACCCACTGATTGTTTAATTTTCGGTATTGACTTTTGTATTCCCTTTCAGATGATGGGCGATGAAGGGTAACATCACTAAGATGTTCCTCCGTTATCTTAATATCTTACTGCCGAGGAATAACTACGAACTCTCCGCCTTTATCACTAACTGATAGTCTAATGTTCTTTGAATTTATTAAATCTCTAATTTCTCGCAGACCACATTTTTGTGAGGCTGTGAGGTTAGAGATAAATCTTCTATCGCGATAGTGATTAAGAGTGTTGAGAACGCCGTCCGAAAACATGCGGAATTTTTGTGTCAGTTCCGTCGTTAGGGTCCTGCTGTCTAAAAAACGTCTCAGGGAAAGGAGATGGTGGTAGTGACGCCGCCTCTTGATTTTTATCTCTATTTGATGTTTCTTGTTTGGCCTGATAGCGGAGTCGATCTTGAAGCTCATAAAGGTTACATGCTATCCTACGCAGGGTCGTTTTAGAAATGGGCTGTGATGGTGCAAAGCTTGGGCCCAATTCTAATAGCGAACGCGCACTCTCAGGTATTGTTATGCCTCCAATCACGATGACCCTAGATTTTCTTGGTGCATTATCAACCGTACTTTGACTCCTAGCAAAGTCCATTTGTCTGTGACTTCTTGAAGCCGAGACACGCGAATTAGTCAACAGATCCTCAAATTTTCGCTGCGAGGTCATTTTAGCATTAGACCTAGTAGAATTGCATATCAGTATCTATATAATAGTATATATATATATATATATATATATATATATATATATATATATATCATAGTACACCTATCATATCGTATCTAGAGGAATCGGTAGCGATAGTTGAAATACCACCGGATACTCTACGTCGTCAGTTAGTTCGTAACCGCCTGTATGACCGTCTATGTGAAACACCAAATTGCGGAATTTGCCCTTACGGCAGAGATGGTGACTGCATGAGTTCAGATACGATATACCTGATTTCTTGTAGTACTTGCCGCGACGAGTATATCGGGCGAAACGGGTAAACTTTTATGTATCCGCATAAAAGAACACCCAGATGGCAAACGAAAATCAAAACAAGGCACGCCACTAGGCACGCATAGGATACAAAAAACATAGCGGAGAAGATTTTGATGTAAAAAGTCGCTATCATCGCACGGGAGACCAAAACACCAACGCGCAAATTTCTCGAGGCTTTTTGGGTAAATTCCAAAAATCCCAGAATGAGTAGCAGGGAAGAATGCCCTGAGATAACGTGTAATCTAGCCCTCTACCTCAGAACTGGTTTTTGATGTGGGGGTGGGGCAGTAATCAACCATATGCGACTCTAAGCGGCTGTTCTTCCTTAGAGGAAGGCAGATGAAAACGGTGGGTTTTTTCGAGAAGACGGTAATCGTGTATAATTATTGTTTAGATTTTCATCTTTTTGCTTGCGTTGTTGAAGCGTTTGACCTAGTAAATTACATATTAGTGTACCCTTCCAGGCCCTGAAGAAGGCGATACTGCCGAAACGTCAGCTACCGTTTTGTTGCACGTGTTATATTTGTAAGGAAGTAAAGGTGTGCTGAACAACAACCTCGCGATTGCTGTAAAAAAAGAAAACAAGAGATCAGGCTTACAATTGTAATTCAGGATGTTCCACCGTACTGGATCGATCTAGGCAGTGGTACCTTGCGAAACCTCAATTATGCCAGGTAAACACTTGCACTAATTTTCCTTTAGAAAAATAAATCAAACTTTTTTGCACGGCAGTGTATTTGAGAGCCATCAGCTTTGTTTTTTTTTACTATCATCAAGTTTTGCTGTTTTTGTTTTGAATGCTAAGTAGTCATACCAGCCACCACAACAGTTCTAATGGAAACTAGTGAAAGGGCAGTATTATGTTACAATAAGACGCCTTTATTTCTACGTCGTGACTAATTAAAATAGATTAAAGTTATTGTAAAGTGGACGGGAGTTCTCTCTTGAACAACATGCAGTCACCATTAATCTCGTTAATTGTCGAATAAAGGCGGGCATATAGTGCAGTCGTTAGAGGTGTCCCGCACCCCCTGCAGTGCGTGCGTCATCGTTGGTTCGATCCTGTAAGCGAGCGAACCAATCCCCGTCACCTCCTTCGACTTGCTAAATTAGTGCCAAATTTGTCTGGAGGAATGAAACACCGGTGCTATTCATTGAGAAGCTATGTCATTGTACAAGCCAGATATATTTAATAACGTCTACTGTGCCACGAACAGATTAGAACGCGTGGCGCGTACGTATGGGCTTCATCAACGCCAAACGCCTTATATTCAGTCTTTGCACATGGGATCATTCCATGTATACATATGTGGATATACTTATATGTGTGTACTGACCACTTTTTTGTAAGCCTATTAAGCTAAAATCCTGGATTACTATGAAGAAAAGGTTACGGATTTTTAATCAAAGAATAGGCAACTTTGTCATCTTATTACCCATCAATACCACAAATCGCCAACGAAGAAGCCGAGCGAGCCAACCGTGAGTGCTGTATTAATAAGAACAAGTTAAAATGGCCCGTGTAAGAAATGTGGTACTCGTCGTGTTATTCATGCGAGTTGGTCCTAAGTAGTTTAACTGGAGCGAGATACAAATGGTAAAAGACTTTGGTTGGCTCTTCAGTTAAGGCATTTTATGGTGGGCGGATTTATCAACAAGCACTATAAACTACAGGTATGATTCCCTCAAATACCAGCTAGAATTATGCGAACGCCAGCACTTCTTCACCGTTCGGTCTATTTCCTTGCACCGGTTATGCAAAAAAAGTCTTCGGATTTGCAGATGAGTTCGTCGCCACTTGAGGATTTTTTTTGTCTTATTTGCAAATATCTTTGAATGTGATCCTCCCTAGAATCCTAGGGATAGCCACCATATGTGTGAGTCTTCATCTCTAGATGTATCTTTTCTGGATTGGAAGAATCGTGCTGATTACAGACAATTTCTATACTAATTTCCCGTGAAAGATGGAAGGTTTGACTGGACCATGGCGAGGTCGAGCGAGGATGTTGTCCATATTGATTAAAGCACAACCACTTTTCTGCCCCCGCTCTAAAAGCATAATTGCATAGAAAAAAGTATTTTAGGAGACTATAGACCGCTGATGGAAGAAAAAAGTCTATAGATTGCCGGTAGTAGAAAATCTTTTCATCATATTTCAGTCACCAACTTTTGAAGCGAGGTGTGATTGAGGTAAAACGAAGAGACGCAATCGCTCGCGCACGATGCTTCTTCAATCCGATTACTTGCTAGCAAGCCAAACCATCAGCCATGTTGTTCACCATTCTGTTGGTGCTCTACCGACAGTTACTGTGCTCTTTCTGAATAAACAAGATGTTTTCGTTGTGAATGAAGACAGTTCAGCATGATAACAAAGATCTTTGATAATTATATGGTGGTTTAATTAGTTTATCGTCATTCGAGCAGTTGACCTTTCTTTTCTGAATTCAGTTATACACTCAATCTTTGTGTCATAAGAGTTACATACCAGTCTTCGTGAACAAACAAAAACCTTTTTAAAAAATGACACAAAGAGATTTTTGTAGAACCATGGCATTTAGTTCGGCATGCTTTTGGTTGTGGGTAAAGATTGTCAGAATTCTAACGTTAATGATTTCTTCCGTAGGAGAAGAAGTTTATGAACTAAGAATGCTAACTCGCTGCCACCGTGAGATTGCAAACCGTATATCTTTGTGGTCCTGAAAACTAAGTCATAGCAGAACAAAACACATGAGACAGGCCATCTTCATATATGACAGCTGCATGATAATCGATTGAATAGAAGAAACATAGGGACTCATACGAGAAACAAAGTCAGATCATTTAGGAGTCTAAATATAAACAAGTCGTTGAGAGTACTCCGATTAGGTCAGTATCGTCTTTGATTTCCTTTTTTTTCGGCTGATTGAAAATTTCACAGCAATGAAGGCTTACCTTAAACCTTACAATTACTAGTAAAAAAGCATTTAGTCACGAGCCAGAAAGTAATGAGTTTCTTGTTTAATTGCTCCTTCAAGGTGCCGTTGAAATGACGCCTTTCAACTACAGTAACTGGTGTAATGCTTTGGAGTTACAGTATCCTTTGCAGTACCAAGTTTACACGATGAAGCCGAATATAGAGACCGTTTACATAGAGTTGGAGACAGGTATAAAAAAGACAGACAGAGATGTGATGGAAGATCCAAAGTGTTACGTATAACCAGAAACATATTATGTTGGTGCAAAAATTAATCAGTGGAGGTTTATTTCGATGGCAAAATCTACTCGTAAATGTCGACCTTTTGGGATGTACATGACCTTACACGATCTCCAACTAGGTCGGACAC
Source organism: Angiostrongylus vasorum (assembly GCA_018806985.1). Lineage (NCBI taxonomy): Eukaryota > Metazoa > Nematoda > Chromadorea > Rhabditida > Metastrongylidae > Angiostrongylus > Angiostrongylus vasorum. The sequence goes on from JADANN010000390.1 coordinate 1,390,842, forward strand.
GATTTGTATTGTTTTGTAATACATTCGTCGGCTAGTCTTCGAAATCCATACTTAGCCTACCGGTCCGAGAAGCACAGAGATTTGGAAGCCGACGGGTAGGAATACCCTCCACGGTTTTTTCACTACGACATATTTCCCTAAATGCTCCGTAGAAAATCCTGGAACGATGCTGGTTTCGTTGTTGTTGCTGGTATTCCTGCTGTCGCTGTTGTTGCTACTACTCTTGATTCTGTTGAAGGTTTTGTTGTTGCTGTCGTTGCTTTTGTTACTGCTACTGCTATCGTTGTGATTGTTGTTGATATTGCTCATCGCAGTCAGCACCCTCTTCTTTCACTCATGGTGGGAGGAAAGAAACTCAGCACGAAGGCTTTCTTTGTCATGCTAAGGGTGTCGTTACGTATGCATAAGGAATGACGGGTTATCGTTATGGCCACTTCCAAATGAGCAGCCAGTGAACTTAATTTAAAGGAAAGCCCGGCGCAACAAAATGTTGGTACCAGACTATGGGTATGGAATAAGCTGACCCCCCTCTAGTGACTTGGAAGCGACCAGTACAGCTATCTTAGGATTCCAGGAGCATCGGTACGACCAGTAATAAACGACATTGGTGATGAAGACGAAAAAATCTCCAAGCAGCTGATAAAACCAAACGTAGACACTTTATAAGTTAGACCAGGTGATCATAACCAACTTCGAGGATCATCGTGAGTGGTCGATGCGAGGAAGCGAAATGAAAACAGTCTTGTCCTGATAACCGAATTCCTGTTCGTTCCATTACTTTAGTTCTCGTAATATTACAATAAATAGGAAGAAATATATGTTGTGGTCTTCGGAAAGTCAGAATTTCGCCAAGGCAAAGCCAAAAAAACTACCTCTGGAGTTATATGTTTCTACATCCCAATAGTTTTTAGAGCAGTTAATAAGAATTACTAGCCGAAAAATGTTGATTCAAAGTTGAAAATGGTCATCATTTTCGCACTATATGACTCCTGTAGAGATCAGTCCGAATCAAATTTGGAAGTCGTCGAAATAAGTAGGAATTCTGCAGAGTCAGTTTAACTGGGTTCAATGTCGATGTGGGCTTTCCAGATCAATCCATTTGACGGTTGATTGCTGATGGTACTGGTAGATAAAAAACTAGCTGAGAGAAACGCAGAGCAAGGATCTCCGTGACCCAATGTGTAATGCGCGAGCCCCGGAAAGGGAACTCGTGGTTGAATCTGGCCTGGGGATCACGTTTTGCAAATATCTCAGCATCTTTGCGGTTAAGTTGGAATTCACACACCATACAATCGCAACAATTTCATTGTTTAGGGAATCCACTGAAAATGGGACTTGGACACTTGGACGGCTCGTCCTCACTGGTTGTGCAGGCCCCAGAATATTCTCCACTTACCGGAGTTTCGCTGGTTTAGCCACTGTGCTTCCCTGTAATTCCGAGGGCAGCCTGGCCAAAGTCTGCCCCAGGTCGTCATCACCGCAGGCAGTCGCCGCCCTTGTGGATCAGAGGAAGATTTGCCACCACGCGACTAGTTTGATACCAGCACGGTGGTGGGAAACAACACCCTACTCACAGATCTATTCTTTGGCTGCCTGTCTATTTACCGCCGAGTGAAATCGAAGAGTAAATTTTAGTTTTACTTGAGAAAGTCAGGTGAACCCCTTTTTAAGGATTTCACAAAATGTCTATGATGGAAAAGACAATGACATATTCTTGAATTAAAGCCATGAAACAGCACCTTATCGTTATGGATAGTGACTGTAGGAAGTCGATGGTTTTTGTGAGAAAACACTAGCTGTTTGGAAGAAGGTTCAAGTGAAATGTAGGAAAAAAGTGTGCTGAAGAATGACTAGAGTGTACTCCATGCGAATACAGGCTATGCGAATATCCAATTAGTTAAGTATGCTCGGATAAGAAAGAACTTAGAACCAAAACACCAATTCATTTGCACCTGCTGATGGAGATGGCAAGAAGTTGAAGACGTTTTGAGGACGCACTGTTAGTTGTACTTTAGGGTGTGGACAAGTCATCTGAGTAAACCACTACATTCTGCTATGGTTTCACTTCTGGAGTTGTCTAATTGTTTTCCGATCGTCTCCTTCTAAGGCATCTAGCAATTTCAGCGCTTGATTCATCGTTATCGATTCTAGTCATATATGCAGTTCCATACCATCGCCAAGCTACCATTTGTGATTCATTTGGTTATCGGAACATAAATGGCAAAGTGTGAGCATTTGATATAATTAGATTTCGGAGATATTTGCATGAAGTATGAAAACATAAGGGAGGAATCAATAACCGTGGCATTTCGTTTATGAAAACTTCCAGATGAATCATCATTTTTCTGATCAAATAAACTAATACATAGCATAATGTGAAGTATAACTGCAGTAATACTGAGATATTTGCAAATTTCCAGATTGCAGGTGTTTGCGCTGGCGATTGTACCCGCTTTCCAAAGGTTAACGTATTCACCACCGCGCCACGCAGGTTTTTCGTTTCGCCTTTCTCTCAGCCCTGTTTTAACCTTTAGGTGCTACCAGCAATCACCTGTTAACGTGATTGATCTGGGGAGCATAAATCGGCATTGATCCCAGTTAAGCTGAAGCTGTTCTATTAATCACAATGTAGTCATATTTTAACAGCAGGTTCGCTCCCCACCACAAACACCTCTGGCCCGGAGTTTTGCAAATGTCTCATTTTGGTTATATTTCATATCACACGTTGCGTTGAAAAAAAGAATAAACAGTAAATAAAAGTGACTAATCCGTGGTATTGCATAGATCCATTATGTTCTAGAATTAGAAATCGATACAGTTTTGGGTCTTCTATTTCGAATTTTTCTTCGCAGGGTATGTGTAGACGTATTAAGCTAATCAATCTCTGCAAGAAATATCGATCTGTCCTGCGACCTTTCTGCAATGGCAATCAATTAAAAGGTCAAATATCGTTTAATTCCGTCCTTTAAGCGGCAGAACACAGGGCTATTTATGGATTTATTAACTGGACGGCATTTAACAATAATCGTTTCATAAATCACATTGTAATTTATGATGCAACAGGTGTTGAACGTATAAATTGGTAATGCCAATCGAATTAAGGAGGAATTGTTGCTACCATGGAGAAAAAAGAAGTATAAACGATTACTAGACAAATTCCAAGAATAGAAGGCTTATTTAAAGAAAACAGCATTGGAAGAAGATAGAAATTCCGTGAATCAGAAGTAAAGGGGGTTGACGTCGGTTAGAGTTTGTCTATTATAAGCTTCATCGGGCAGTGGTTGTGGGGTCTCATGAAATACACACTGGCTGGGTCACTGGTTCGATCCCGCGGAACTACAGACCAAAACCCGCAACATTTCATCTGTGCGACGCTACGAATGGAGACGAATGCATGGTGCATTCCTTGAAGGCTGGTCAGTGGTGAATATATTGCTCTTCATTCTTTATTAGTTTATTCCTTCTATCTCTTCAGTCTTGGCGAAAAGCATTACGTAAGTATAGAGGTGTTAGAAGATTATAAAGCCTTCTTGGTCTATTCCGTGGAATTGTTCCTATGTCAAAATCCTGGAATGAACAGCTCTCATAAAGTTTTTTTTTAACTTGTGCATATTTAAACGTGTATGTTTGAATCTAGCAGCGCGCGTGTGGTTCAGTGGTTAGAGGTGCCCTGCAGTACACACGTGGTCTTTTGTTCGATCACTCGCGTAGGGCTCACCAAGCATTCTATGTCTCCAGGCTTGGTAAATGAGTACCAGATTTGTCTTGAAGGATAGAAGAAGTGACTTGATACATTGGTAGGCCATCGCAATTCATTGTATAGGTCAGATATGCATTCAATCACCTCTAATGATGCTTATTGAAGTCGAATGCCTGGCGCATCCCTCAGGTCATGGCCGAAAGCTTTTTCCTTAGTGTATGTATACATCTCTTTATGCATATTGGTATGCGACATATGTAATTTATTTATGTATATAGTCTATGGATATAGCACTGCCGTTCAACAACCGCAAACCCATAGTTCGAAATCCACGCGACATTGTGACTGCTTATAGCGTACATCTGAAAAGGCGCCAACACGGCTATTCCAAGATTCTAATGAGAATCGACTTGACTAGCATTCAACGTTGTTCATGAAGAGCGCTGAAATCGTTAAGCAGAAATCGAGCCCACGAATATGAGGACTTTCGTTCATGATAGATTCAATGGAACGAAACCAATGAAAATAGTGTTGGAATTGGGATCTGCACGGTCTGCGTTGTCTAGTCACATAAAAAATATGTATATGCTAATGTATGTAATGTATTCCGTCTACCTTCTGCTCTGGTCAACAGAACAAGCGGGTCGTCGTTCGTCGATCCCCTCTCCGTCATCTTCAGACGTCGGCCATTATCAATGACTGCTGCAGGATGCATAGCGTGCTGCTCGATCGTTCGCTAGTTGATGTCGTCCATTTCTACGATGAGTCAACTAATGAAATGAAACAGTGACCATAATTTATGTCGATATAGTGAAAACAATGAAATAACTACCAGCGGAAGATGTCCACCAATAATTTTTGTAGGTCTTTCCGTTTTTCTCCTCAGAACTTTTTTTTGTTTTTTGTTTTACAAAAGTCAATATATGCTCGTATAAGATTAGACGGTAAGCAAAATCTCCTTGAGCGAAAATGAAAACCAGTGGTCTGAGAAAAAGTTAAGAGGGAAAATTTCCGCGAAGTGTAGCAATAGAAGGTTATCTTAGAACGAAGGAGTTTAATGAAACATGGTAAAAAAGGGATAAAGCTCCCGCCGTTGATCAATCCCCTGAGGGATGCGCCATGCATTCAACTTCATTCAGAATCGTTGGAGGTGATTGAATGCATATTTGGCCTTTACAAGGACTCGCGGTGGCCTACCGACGCATCGAATCAGTGCTGCTATGCTCGCAAACAAGTCTGGTAAAAATTAACCAACCCCGGAGAGATGGAACGCTTGGTGAGCCAGAGGCGCGTGGATTGACCTCATCTGTGTGTCGCAGGGCGCCTCCGACCACTGCGCCACACACGCTCCCTTGAAACGTGATATATAACAAAATAGACGAACGAAAGTCAAGGAGAATCTAAACAAAACCCAGAGAAAAGTGATGGACACAGAAAAAAAAGCAAAGCGAGAAAGACGACAGAATTTAAGATAAGAACAGCTGCGGCTTCAGTAGGGGTAGTAGCTTTCAAATGAGCTACGTGATCTTCTCTCGTGTATTATTGAACGATTAAGGCCGGCGTAAACGGCGCGTGTGGCGCAGTGGTTGGAGGCGCCACTGTGACACACACCAATTCCACGTGATTGATTCCTGCGCGCGTCCATGGCTCACCAAGCCTTCCATCCCTCCGGGGTCGGCAAATTGGTACCAGACTTGTATGGGAAGATAGCAGCACTGGCTCAATACATGGATAGGCCACCGCGAGTCATTGTAGAGGCCAGATATGCATTCAACCACCTCCAGTGATACTTAATGAAGTCGAATCGATGGCGCATCCCCTCAGGGATTCCAGCGTTACTGAAATCTTCATTTTCCCTTGTTGCATGCTAGAGTTACCAATTTCCTTCGCCTCGCTCTAAATATACAAAGATCGCCATGATTGTCATTGATATTGTTGTCGTATGATTACGACAAGCTGCTACATTAAATCGTAAGCAGCTTCTCTTCACTGATTATTTTGAAGAAACAACGCAGTTCATGTTTGACTGATCGCAATCATGTCATACGGGGGCCGCACTTCCGAATTTTTTTTGTTTAAATTGTTTGTTATTGTTTGTTATAAATTGTTAACACAGATCACGGATTCCTCAGTCATGTAGTCCGAATCACCACATACTGCTTTTATCAATTCACTGATAGCCTGCTAAATAGAATATTCCTCATCATTATCCTGTTTTTTTCATAACGCTGTGGTCATCGATGCTTATACGTTGAGGCGGGAGCGATCGTGAGATAGTAGAAGTGGTCGACACGGGAGAGAGAGTGTACTTTGTCAACGTCATTACTTCCTTGATGAATCTATGAGCTTCACAAGTTGGTTATTTTCTCCTGCTTATGTCTGAACGGCAATCATTCATCATGTTCATTCCCGACCCGGATATTTTTTATAGATAATTGGACCATATTCGGAGGAGCTTTTTATTTCGTCAAGCTTTAATGGGTCACTTCAGAAACAATTCCGTTTCTCATGCACATAAATCGTTTTCGGTTCAGCTGCGGAATGACCTTCACACACGCGTAGTCAGAATCGATCTGTTTTAGCAGTTTCGATCGGCTTAGGCTTGATGCTATAAGAATGTTGTCATCAACAATATATAGATGAAGTATTGCTGTCAACCACCCATACAGCTTTCTATCCCATTTTATCTTTCCCAGAATTAGTACGAGACCCCATCCCTAATTCTCACCGCTCCCTTTATGACAAAGACGAAAATGACGATAAAGGTGTGAAGGAAAAAACATTCGATGTTAAGGATGCGCCCCATGCATTCATTTCCATTTGTAGCTTCGTATAGATGACCGAATGCATATTTCCCCCACATAATGAATTGCTATGGCATAGTAAAATATTAAATCAGTTTTTCTACTCTACCAAATATGTTCTTCCAACGGTTTATCACCTCGGCGTGCCCTGGAGGTGTTCCCAGGTGTTGGGCCGCGATCTAGAGCGATGGGTCACCCCCCCCCCACCTTGAGGTCTCGGAGAATGAAAATTATGAAAATTATGCTGAAATACGTGCAATCAGGAAAGACGGGCCACCATCCACGTATCCAAATAAGTAGGTATCAGAGAAGTCTGCTACCAACACGCCGATTCCAGTGGGATGGAGGGCTTGCTATACCGGACGCACCAGATCGAACCGAGCCCACTTGTGTATTGCGGTGCCCTTCTAACCGCTACGTCACATGGAGCGCCTTAAGAAGGGAATCGGATTACAACTGGTTAATAATTAGAAGCTTCTAGTTTCGGAGCGATAGACATGCTTCTAACCACATTAATTCAATTCCGAACGATCGATGCAATGCAAATGTGTGTGAACAAGAGATTTCTACTTTGCCATTTATTATTTACAATTGTTCTTAAAGCAGATCACCTTCCAAATATGCGTAATGTTACAAAAAAAATGGTAGACATTTCTTCAAGAAAACAGGACAAAAAATAAATTTCAACAATAAAGCAATCAAATGAGTCCAGTAGCACCAGTATAACTACCGTCTACATGCATCACGTTTATGTTAGCAAAAATAAGTAAGAGATTATCGATCGCTATTGATCGATAGCGACCGATGTCGATAGGGTGAGAGAAAAGTAGCGAGGTAGAACTGAACACCTCTCTAAGACGATCTGATGATATTCATCACTGTGATGTTCTAAACGCGCTAAACATTCTGTCTACTTGGGATATTAGAAAAGATGAAGAAAGAGAGAGAAACAACGAGAGGAAGAAAGTAAGCGCGTATCGGTTTGCCTGGGAAATCAATACCGTTTTACAGTCTGAACATCACGAATGATACTGTAAAAATCGACGATATAACGGAAGACCATAGTGATGCTATCGATTGTTTGTTCTCATCATACTTGTCAGAGTTCTCATCACTATGTAGGACTACTTTGTGCTTTTGTGACTTCTCATGTTTTCGCAGTTCCTCTTCTTCTGTCAATCGACGTCGTTCATCAGCGCGTGCTCTTTCTCGCCTTAATAACATAAATCAATCGATTATTGATCAGTCGGCAAAAAAGTCTAAGAAAATCTGTCATGTGAAGTTACCAGTTACCTTTCCATACGGTTACGTTCTCGTTCTTTTTGTCTCTGCTCTTCACGTTCTTCTGCACTATCTACATCGTCACTCATCATCTCGGCTTCTTCATCTGCTAACAATTGCTGTAATCTTTCGTCTTCTTCTCGCATTTCTTTCAGTAATTTTCGTCGAGTCTCTTCGAACTCTTTTCCGAATTGTGAGACGGCGGTAGACGAGAGAAATCCCTAGAAAAGTGTACCATGGCAAACTCTTTAAAATATCAAGTACTATGACGCACCATTGGAACTTCTCGTCCATACTCGATGGTGAATTCTCCATGAAAACCTTAGTGGTTTAAAATCTTAAATTTGCAAATGACCTACTCAAAGCATCAATGACAGCTCAAGCGAAAACATCATTATCCAATATTTTCTTGTTATCTGATTTTCGAAAGCGAAATCCTCTCATAAATATACTCCAGTATGGAAATCATCCTCAATCCATTGAATTATAACTCATTAAACAATTCTCCTCTTCTCTTTCCCTCTGTTTCTCTCTCTCTCTCACTTCCTCTTTTCTCCCTTTCCCTCCTTTTCTCTCACTTTCGGCTCCAAGTCGTTTTGAATCGTCTCGACGGTCGTCGTCGACATGGTAGTCGATTCCGGAGCGAACGTCGTTCCGCTGTCCAGCATGTGACTTTTCTCATAGGTGACCTTCCTCGTCAGCGGCGGCACTGTAGTGGAAGTGGTAGTTGTAGTGGTAGTAGTCGTGGTGGTGGTGGTGGTAGTGGTCCTTTCTGTAATAGGTTGGAATAAAAATAATAATCAGTAGGCATAAAAACAAATACAGAAAAGTATAAAACAGTCATAATCATGATAACGATATGAAAGCAAACGACGAAAACAAAACAAAAATATAAAGAAATAGTCTTTTCTCCTCGCTTCCACAGCTTGAAGTGTTACTGCCAATGCGATTTATGCCCTTTGGGACTTCTTTGCTCTTCTTTTCGCGACTTATGCCCTTTGGGATTTCTTTGCTCTCTTTCTCTTTCATTCTTATCTTCCTCACTGAAGCTTCCACTATTTGAATGATAATGATTGCACAAATATGAAAGATAAAACCTAAAAAAACAAATGCAGCTATTATATTTTTTTAAATTTCATTTTATATGATCCGTCTTCACGTTTACTGTGCCGATCCCAGCACTTCTCACATCCGATTCGTTTCCTCGCATCCATTGTCCACGAAGATCTTCCAACTTTTTTCCGTGTGGTTTCGGCTGCTGCTTGAGGATTTTTTATTTCATCTTGAATGTTGTAGAATGCTGCTCGAGCAATTCTCCCTGGAGTCCTGAGATAGCCAGGCTGGAGCGTTCCCAATTGGATTGCAGAGAGCGATTTTTTTCCCAGACAAGCCCGGTACCCAGACATCCCGACGGGATGAGAGGCATGGTTGATCCCGGAACGGAATCGAACTAGCACCATGCTCGTGATGACGGGCATCACCATTACTATGCTATCCGCCCCGTGCAGCTATTATGAGCTCTGTGATACTGTAAAAAAATAAAAGGCGTTTTACAAAATGACTGGAATAAAGCGGGGGAATTTTAACCTTTTTATTTATTGCCTACTCTTTTTAATGGCAGGGTATATTACAAAGTATAACTTCAATGAAGATGAGATATTTTCAAAACTCTGGACCGCAGGTGCCTATGGTGGGGAACGAACGCGCTATTGTTCTTTCCGAGGAGTAACGCGTTCACCACCACACCATGCGGGTCCTTCGTTTCGCCTGTCTCTCAGCTCAGATTCATTGAAGTTATATTTCGCAATGTACCCTGCTATTAAAAAAGAGTAGGCAGTAAATAAGAAGGTTAAAATTATGATTATAACTATAGCCTCAGCTTAACTGGGTCCAATGCCGATTTAGGCTCCCTAGATCAATCCCGTTGACGGGTGATTGCTGACGGCAAAAGATCGATAAAAGTAGCTGAGAGACAGGCGAAACGAAGGATCCGCATGGTGTGGTGGTGAACGCGTTACTCCCCGGTAAGGTCAATAGCGCGTTCGTTCCCCACCATAGGCACCTGCGGTCCAGAGTTTTGCAAATATCTCAGGTTCATTGAAGTTAAAGCAGGGAATATTATATCATAGCCATAGAATTATTTCATTTCTTAAGCAATGCAAGTGATTAGTTATTGTGCTAATTATTTCTTACATTAAATCGATTATTTTTCGTTGAGGATTAAATAATTGCCACGTAAAAAAAATAAGAAATATGAATTAGGGCCAGTTTTCGGAGCAAAACATGGAGCATTTCAGGCCAAAAAGTTTTCCACAGAAATAATTCACTGCAATGTCAACATTTTTGCTTTTTTCACGAAAATTTTTCCTCGATAAATATCATATGCTAAATATGCCCCATTCACGCTCAACGGAACGAATATCTCTGAATGCTCCAGTTATGTCTACATAGGTCCGGAAATCAACATGTTGAACGACTTATCTCCAGAGCTGAGCAGAGGGAAACGAGCGGCTTGGGAGCCTTCAAGAGCATCGGGGATGTAGTGAAGAGAACAAAGAACACCCGTCTCCTGGACCACTTTTTCGACTCAGCAGTACTTCCCTGCCCCTAACCTATGCGTCAGAAACCTGGTTGCTGCGTAAGCAAGTTGAAAGATTACTCAGCGTTATTGAAAGCGCGGTCGAAAGGACGATGCTAGGAATATCCCGTTTCACACAAGTAAGGGAACGGATCGAAGCTCCGACCTGCGTCAACGATCAAAAATCAAAGATGTCGTTCTGTACGCCAAACAGTCGAAGATAAGGTGGGCCAGACATGTAATGCGTATGAATGGCAACCGATGGACAAGAACCGTTAGTGACTGGTTTCCCCGGGATGTTAAACGCACTGCGGGAAGAGCACCGACTCGATGGTCAGACTTCTTCACAAAAAGCCTGGAAGAAAGATATGATGCTTAACGAGTCCCTAGAGCGAGCAAAACCCACTGGGCTACTCTTGCACGCGACAGGGAAAAATGGAAGATTTACTGGCGCCCGCTCGAGTCACTCGACGATCAACGGGACTACAGGTAATACAGGTGAAAAGAAATTCGACCAAATTCGAAAGGGAAAAATGATCTTATTGAAGAGGAAAAAACTCTTCGGTGGAAATTGGAGGGGGCCGAGAAGCGAGGATTTCAAGATTTTAGCACAAAATCTCTAGAAAAAATAGCAATAGAAACTGCATTTTTGAGTGCTAAGATGTCCAACGTTTACTGAATTCCGTGTAAGATTACAAAGAAAAAAAAAGAGAAATGGATTTGCAAATTTTTCATTCCCTTCTACATTTCCATCTTATGACTCATCCTGTCCGGGAACTGCCAGCCGCGTCACCGTCTACGGCGCCTACGCGGCAAGGTTTGGTGACGCGGCTGTGTTTGTAGTTGCCATGTACGTAAAGACGAAGCGGTTCATATCAATTTCACCACTGCACATTCGTCTGGACAGGAGCCATTCTCATAGTCTATCGTATGGTAAACTCTGGCCATGTTCGACTAGAAAACGGAGAACAACCGAGAGAAGAACGAGTAAAAAAATAGCACTGAGTTCATGAATACATTCAACACTCAACAGAATTGTTGAAAAAAATCTAGCAGCGACTTTAAAGACCTCGCTTGATGGCTTAATCAGTCAGTCCTGAAGAATTCGATATCGATTCGAATGCATTCGAAAACTCAGACACTCGGGTATTACCGTAATTCATACGTTTTTTACTCAACTACAATTACAAGACACCACTGTTCTATCAGCGTTCATAATAAAAAAAAAGCAGTTATGTCACAAGGAGCATCAAGTAGAAGCTACATATGCTTCATTTTCTTTCTCCGAACATTTTTTTGTTACTGGATTTCTTAAGAAATGTTCTGCAACGGTTGGAATAAATTTTTCCCGACAGTAGTGGGACACAGAATTTCCTTGAAATATTTCAGTTTTACCTTAAAACATTATTAACGAAATTATCTATGACAAGATTACAGTTTTTGGATAAAAACTGCTCGATCTACTTTGGAATGTCAAGATGAAGCGAGCTAGATACTGCTTTCGACCGCTCTTGATCGCATGCGAGGTCTTCATCTACAGATGAATTTTTGAGCTGCTGATAGCCGTAATACCCGTAAGGCCCTACGTTTGAAAAATATGCCAAACGAAGCAGAAGTGAACATACGGGTTACGAAAAGTGTTAGACAAGTAATCTTCTTAGAACAAGTGGAAAATCGCTAACATGCAAAGACGAACTGGGTTCTTCCCAGAAGAGACGTTTTTTCTTCTTCACATGGAATTATCAAAACTCCTGAGTTATGTAGACGCTAATCAACATAGTGATTATCGACTGGCCGAAGCTCATTGTAGAACAGTTTGATTCGGGTCCCGTTAACAGCAGCGAAGAACCCTCAACTTCGTTTTAGAAGTGAGCTTACTATACAAAAATTGATTGACACTGGTGTATTATCTGTCATTTCCCTCACCAACAAAATTTCCAAGAATGCTAAAAGAGGAAGTGGATTCTTAACCTGGACAGATTTCCATTGAAGTGGTAGAAAATCTTCTCATGGAAGATTCACCATTGAACTGGGCTGGGATTTCCTTGACGTGGAGACCTCAGCTTTCATCTCCATTAACAGTTTATTTGAAAAGCTTCTTTCTACGCCAACAAGAAGGCTGTGAAGCGTTGTCACTGTCAAAGTCATTAACTTGATGACGGATTTATGTTGATATAAACTTCCCAGCACCTTTCAGAACTCTTCGAGTTGATGTACAATCTAGTCAGAAAAATATCTATCGGAGCTGTTTAAGCATCTGACTGACTAACCTGCACATTAACTTGATCTTTCTTGACTGCGAAGAAAGCGAAATCCGCTGGAAAGTTAACCATCGTAAAATAATCATTGCACTAACACCCTCATGTCTGCTATTAAGAAAACAGTAAATTATCGGTCAATGCCGATTTTAAGAGAAAGTCGGCCCTGCAAATTGCTCTCTAAGCACTCTTGAAAACAGGTATTTCAAAGCGCGTCGAATTTGCATACGAAAAGCATTTTACAGAAATAAATTCCTTATTTCACTTTTCAAAACTCATCGTGGCTGGGAGGTGTTCCCGATTGTCGGACTGCGATGTACAGCGGGGAGATTCATCCCCCGGCAAGGTCTCCCAAGCTGAGAAGAGTCCGACGTTTCCATCAGGAAGCATAGCTAAGAGTAAACCAATACCAGGATCCACCACCGTCCTGGTATCAAAGTCGCATGGCGGCTAATCTCCCTCTGATCCACAAGGGTTGCGACTGCCTGTCCTGGTGAAGACCTGGGGCAAACTTACTTTGGCCAGTCTGTCCTCGGGATTCCAGGGAACCACAATGGTTTAGCCAGCAAATCTCCGAAAAATGGTGATTATGGTGGAGCCCGTAAAACTAGTGAGGACGGGTCGTTCAAGTATTAAGTAAGTATGCAAGTAATTTTCAAGAACGTCGTCAACCTATATTCACAATAAATCAGTGTTTATCGATTCGATGCTATCTGTGTATATGCTAACAAGAGTAGTCCTACTCGTACCTTCATGATCCTTCCTAGAAATAAATTAGTTTAAGATGTGAAAAACAGCATGCATTCACTTTTTTTCCGCAATTTATTTCATTCCGATACTAATCTGACATCAGCGTAGTGAACTTTGAGAGAAATTTGTCTCTACGTTTTTCTTCCTTTCTTCCTGATTTGATTTTCCGAATTTCTTCCTGATTTCTAGAAAAAAGGGACAGCTCCCTATGTGTTTTTTAGAAAAAGTAGTCCAGGGTAAAAAATTTAGCGTCACGCCAGCTGTTCGTTGAAAGGTGTCTGAAATCTACAGGTCAACGCTAAGCTCCACTTGAATACTCATATTTCTCATTATGAATGCATTTGGTGTCAAACAACTTCCAAACAACCTTAGTTAGAAGAAAAAATAAAATACGATTTTTTACGAAATAACGTGTTCTATATAGAAACGTAATTTACACAAAAAATTAACGACCATGACGTCCCGCTACCTTATTTCGTGTTTTGTCCAATCGAACACGAGCAATTTTCCGCCGGCTGCGGACTTTCTGGTGTTTTGACAACAAAAAATCATTTTTCAATAATAAGAGGGCTTTAGGGGGGTATGAACAAGATAGACTTGTAGGAGCGGCCTTGCTCTATCTCTTTTGAATGTGAATGATATGCATGCTGGCATTTACTGTGTGTTACTGTGCTCGATACGCCAGTGCACTGCTGTGAGCGCTATTTTTGCACCGTATGTTGAGTCTATGCCGGTGTTCTTTACATCTACACATCCTATACGATGACCATAGCGATTGTAATGAAATAAGAGTTAATTGTTAGTCAACCTATCTATCAACAAGTGAACTTTTTTCGGAAAAAAAGGTTTTCGTAAGTCATTAAGTGTAAAGAATGATTTTCCTAATCTTAGCCCTACTATTTTGACGTGCTTTCGATTAGCTATCGAGTGCATATACATAGTGCAGTATAAGAAAGACTGTGGAACCCACTAAACCGATTATGGACGCTATAGTGCCCATATGGTCGATTGGTCCAGGTCGCTATGAATACCATAGTGTCCTTAGGGGCGTTATGGGTTAGCTGTGGTTCTCAACTAAGAAACTCTGCATCTATGCACAAAAATGAATTGCACAAAGCAAATCAAGTCTGAGGTAAGTTACTACCATTGTTATTATTATTCAGCACCATTGTTAACAATAATTATTACTGCAGCCATTATTATCTCGAAGCGTTTCTAAGGAATCTAAAAGAAGAAAGTTGTTCATTATGTGGTAGTTGAATAAAACATGACGATCATCGACTTGTAGCGGAACAACGAAGGAATCTGTAAGTAGGGCAAAAAGACTTGTTCATTAATTTTGTTGTAAATGAAAATGCTAAAGAATTGCTGCAAAATTCGCAACACTGACATGATTCATTGAAAACTCAGGAGAAAAACGAAAATGGATAAGGAAAACCAATAAAATAGGAACCAGAAGAAAGAAGAAGCAAAGAAAAAAGCAAAAAAAAGTTGATTTGCATTTCTTCACCTCCAACATCTACGCCGTCATCATAATGTTTAGTGCCGGTTTCCAATTGTCTGATTATCGCCATCATCTTCCTTTTGTCAGATGTATGAAAGGCGTTAAACAGTCGTTGACTCGTGATGGCATCGTTGCAGTCGTTCATACCATTACACCAACAACGAACGTCTCCAGAAGGCTTTCGTAGGCATCCTAAATATGGCGATTCACATCATTTTATGACATATCTAGAGAAACGGCCTAATTCAGTGGTCAAAGGTTTCTGTAATACACACACGTCGTCTTTGGCTTGAGCCCGCACCCCGCCAAGCCTTGCCTTTCGTACCTCTGCAGTTGGTAAGTTGGTACCAGACCTGTCTGCGAGAATGGAACGAAGCACTGTGACCTGCTAAATCTATAGTCGACTGCAAGTCGTTGTATAGGCCAAGTATGCATTCAGTCGTTTCTACGACGCTACGAATTAAATCCAATGCATCGAGTATCCCTCGGGTATTAAGAACCTCGAATACCTTGTCATTTTATCCTTTAAGTCATATATCCAATTGGGTGGGATATTTTCTAGACTTTTTGGCGAACTTGATAGCACTTTCTATAGAGGACTGACAGAATTACGACGCAATTTTTTTGTTCGTGTTTGAAACAGCCAGTTTAGGATATTCGTTTTTGTTTATGTGGTTGTAGTTGTGTCGTTTAAGTTGTATCACCTACACATCCACTCAAATACACCATTTTATCATAGAATGTTCCCATATGGGCGTATTGTGTCGTCATTTTAGTGGGAACTGGCCATTCTCAAATGGACGAAAGCGAATTGTCATGTGGTGGGTGAGGAGATTAGGTAAAGAGCCAGGTACTTTTTTCTCGTTAGTGATTTAAAAGCTAATTCTCTCTTTTACCAGTATTCTTGTCCAGTTGTTTGCACTCTAATACAATAACGATAAAATAAAAACGATAAAGTTGTCGGCGTTGATCAATGCCTGAGGGATGCGTCATGTACTAGCTTGATCTTCACCAAGCATCGTTAGAGGTGATCGAATGAATATCTGGCCTTTACAATGACTTACGGTGGCCTACCGGTGTATCGAGTAAGTGCTGCCATTCTCCCAGACAAGTATGGTACCATTTTGCCGACCTCGGAGATGGAAGACTTGGATAGCCTGGCGCGTAGGATTGAACCCCTTTGTATTTCAGGGAGCCTCTAAGCACTGTGCTGCATACGCCACTAGGATACGCTAGGCTGAAGAAGTAATAGAAAAAGTCTGCATAAAAAAGATTACATGTAAAAAATCGGCGAAAAAAGTGCATTTATTACTGGAAATTAGAGAGATAACAATGTTAATAACAGCTGGGACTGGACAACAGAAACCATGAAAATGTGAACAAAACATATAGTAATAAAAATTCTCATTGAACAGAAAAACATCTTCCACTTATTCCATAAAAGTTTTTGTATAGTTTCCCTGTAAAATTTTCCTAGATTTTCTACTATCCGTAAGCTAGAAAAGAACCAATACGGAGAAAAAATCGATAGCCCTGAGTAAGCCGTTTCAGCCCGATAGATTCCTATAATAGCAACATGGACCCATAAAAAATCTTTGTCGGCAAAATTACTGACAAAGCAAATCTTCCGAATCGGAACGTCACTACCCAATTGTTATTCATAAGTGAAGTCCGCTGTTTGCTCGTTCGTAGGGAAAAAAAGTGCTAAGATAACTTGTAGAACGTAAAGTGCAAAGTACAAAATGCCAAATATTGCAAGCTGAAGTCCCAGGGCGACTTTTTTTTCTACTCAGACAAACTCTGGCGAGTTGTTTTTTCTCAACGACAAAGACGACATTGTTGGTTGTCCTTTAAACGAAGAGCAGGTGTTTTTTTTTCCGCATGGCGAACACCAACCCAATGAATGTTCGGCAATTTATCAATGAACAATCGAACAAGCCATGTTTCCTCTATGCGTTACGGGATAAAGACATAATACATAGAAAGAGGTTACATGGTAAACACTAGCACTGTTTTTCAGTGAAATGGCCATAGAGGAGTGCGCCGTATTATTGCCTGGTGGGACTTAGTGACAGAAGTTCATCGATGTTTTTTATGTTTTTCCTCAATTAATAAGGGCGCGTGTGGCGCACTGGTTGGAGACGCCACTGCGACACACACGTAGAATCGATCCCCGCTCCCATGGCCCACCAAGCCTTCCATCCCTCCAGGGTCGGCAAATTGGTACCAGACTTGTATGGGAGGATAGCAGCACTGGCTCGATACATCGGTAGGCCACCGCGAGTCATTATACAAGCCAGATATACATTCAGTCACCTCCAACGATACTTAATGAAGTCGAATGCAAGGCGCATCCCTCAGGGGATCGATCAACGCCAAGAGCTTTATTTAGCTTTTTTAATGCTCAATTAATTACTTAGCAGTGAGCATTCAATCCCTAATAATGGGATGCACATTCAGAAAATGCTACTACTGTTCCTGTTATTAACAGATTTTATTGCTGAATTGTTAACACGTCTTCAAAATGAGCAGCGGTAGATTCCTAAGACAAACAACATCAAGATATGAAGAGTTGGACGACCTCATTTATTCGATATTTTGCTATTTGGAGAGCATTTTCCGATTCCTTAGTCTTAGGAGCCCGTGTTACGCTTTTTCCAGTTACGCCTTGCCAATGCCCGTTTTCACTTCTGACTGGGAAGGAAGCTTGCTAGCTAGCGACTGGCTTCCATCTTTTCAGAACAGCAGTGATATCTGGCATCAGTTTACTCCTAGCTCAACATAAAATGTTGATTTTCTTCCCTAATTGCAGGCCATGATGCTTCAACGAATTTTACTCAATTCATTCAAAAAATTTAATCAATTCTATTCAAAAAACATTATTCTGGCTGGTCGGTCCACTTTTCCACTGTGAGGTGAGAGGAGAAACACGCTAGGGGGACGATTTTACTAAAGGGTAAAGAATCGTTTGAGCTTTAGATAGTAGTAATATTAATAATGCGAACAGTGAAAATAGATGGGTTACTTTTTAAATTACTTAGGTGAAAGACGCCATTTCACCATTGATAACGCTGGACATTATTGTTCTTGTCTATCGCTGTCTCACTTATTCCATATAGAAATCAAGGAAGGAAAATGAAACCCGTCATTCGCTTCCCATATGAACAAGGCAATAAATCAATAAATCAATAACTAGACGGTGGAACATACCAGCTGTGCCACGGTACTCGCCAGGATAGATGCAAACGAGTTGATTTCGATCGTAGAGTTTCGACCATTCATACCATTCAATGTTATCAGATCGAACTTTTATACGGCAACCGACAGTCGCCGATGGACACTGCTCACTTATTAGCCCGTGGCCTAAAAAGATTTCATTAACTCTTCTGGAATACTTCAAATCAATCAATACCTATAGACATCAGATGAGCGCTTTGAAATCGTTGGCAGTCCAGATGCGGCTACTGATTATTGTTCGAAATAATGACAAAAGACTTCTCTTTTCACTGTTTTTTTTTCTAATTTTCTTTTAATAAAACGTGTTACAATTTGATGAGTCTCACGCTCATCAAAAAAATTCGAGTAATTACCTAATACCCTTGTAACTTTTTAAAATCTTGGCTCCGAAACTACGATTATAAACTTAAAAGTCCTAAAAATAGAATAGCAGAATTGAAAGGTAAAAGATAGAATTTCAGAAATCTGTAGTCGTTTTCCAGAATTCAGTGGAATGGCCGTAAGTTCAGCTCTCAGCACCAGCTTACGGTAAGCTCAAAAAAATAATTTGACTCTTCGAATATGTCGAATATTCGAAATCATTCGAGCATGTTATCATTAAAGAACAGAACTGCTTAAGAAGTAGAAAGAATAGAAAATAATCCATTAAAACTTCATGTAACAGCGACAGGTAGTGCTAAAAACAAACATAAAAAATTATTCGTTCTAAACTACTCAGATTAAACGATGCCACTTCATTTTTTTGTGATTAGCAAAGTAAATTTGTGGTGTTTTAGTGATTCTTTCAAATATTACTTCGAATGTGACAAATTTTTCACGGTATGCTGTAAAGCGCCCTGCAACACCCACGTGGAATCGATCCCCGCACCCATGGCCCACTATGCCTTCCATCCCTCCGAGGTCGGGAAATTGGTACGAGACTTGTCCGGGACGATAGCAGCACCGGCTCGACACATCGGTAGGCCACCGCGAGTCATTGTAAAGGCCAGATATACATCCAATCACCTCCAAACGACGCTTAATGAAGTAGAATGCATGGCGCATCTCTCAAGGATTGATCAACGCCGAGAGCTTTATCCTTTATTTTTTTATGTTGCAAAAGAGAAATGGTACGTCTTTTTCGATAAAGTTTTTTATCCTCATTAATTTGAACTCATCCATGGTTCCGTTTCCCAATGTTCTTCCTTCCTTTTTCTTCTGCACAGTTTTATTTCGATATGGAAAGCTACGTAAAAATAATAAAATTGAAAACAGTTTCAATTTCTTCGCCATTTTTGATTTATGAGGTCCGCTATAGAAACCTATAAATAACACAGCCAGTAGGAAATCTGCCCATGAAGCGTATGAGGCTTATCGAGCCTTACGAACCACAGAGGAATCTCATCACTAGGCAGTTATGATTTGTCGGAATGAACAAGAAACTAACGTATAACTTTTTTATTTACTGCCTGTTACTTTTCATGGGAGGGTATTACGTGAAATACAAACAGCGATGATGCTGAAATGATTGCAAACCTCGGACCGCAGGCCAGATTCGAACTCACGACTACGCTTTCCAGAGGGTTACGTTTTATCCACTACATCACTGAGGCCATCGTTTTGCTTTTCTCTTGGCCAAGCTTTTACCCTAATGGTGCCATCAGCAATAACCCGCCATTATGATACTGATTGGATTCGTTCGTCTACCGTTATCGTATTCCAGCCGGCAGCTGCATACATCGTGATTGTGATATTAATGGGTTTCCTGTTATGAATGACGCTACTCAAATATTTGTGCGTTCGAAACAATAAATTCGAGAATTTACGGCAGTTTTCCGCGTTTGCAATGAATGACAGCAACATGCACACATAAGTCCCACATACGCAAAATTGCACAGCAACCAGATATAGCTAAACAGCGGACACGAACGCGTTGACAACGTCGGAGTGTTACGATAGTAGCGGAACCGTTGGTCACCATCGCCACCAACACCAATACCATTCGATGATGTTCTGCTTTTACCAGGCAGATATTTCATGATAACCATGAAAGATATGACGCTGGATGTTGATCAATCTCTGAAGGATGCACCATGCTTCCAACTCCATTCGTAGCATCACAAGGGCGATTGAATTCATGTTTGCTATACACAATGAATTGCAGTAGTTCACCGAAAGTAAATTTTTTCCATTCTCACAGACTGGCTATGCACCACTTAGGTAATCTCAGTGGGATGGAGAGCTTCGTTGCTCAAGGACGCAGGAAAGAACTAGTGACCCTACGCGTGTTACATGGCGCCCATAATTACTATGCTACACGTACCCGTATTTCATGATTTGTCTAAAAATACAGAGAAAATTGCTAAGATTCTAACAGTTGAAAAACCGAATGAAAGTCGGTCGTCACCATGAATGTAGACTTATTAATCATGCGGCTACTACTCTCGATCCAATTCACCCACGCTGTTATAGCCAAGTGCCTTGCTTCAGCTTAACTAAGGTCAATTACTGTTAGATGACGTATTCGCGGGTTCAATCTCGATCGCAGTTTCACGAACTCCATCGTGTTCTTTCTTCGATAACTGGTAGAATCGGCTATGAATGGTGTCACACCTAGTTTCTATTGGGTAATCATCTCAAGTCTTTTTATAGAGGTCAGGGCCGCAATTCGCTATCGGCTTCGGAGTTGTTATATCTAAATAGAATACGAAAATAATAGCAGCACAATTTCTTTGAAATTTGTCAACATCGTTTATCTTTCGCTATCATTCTTTCCACACTATTACAAAACATGCGAGATCAGAAGAAAAAACAATGACTCTACAAAGGATTCTGTTTAAGTAAAAAGAAAACAGAACCATTTGTAGCGAAATGGTGCCGAAGATAAGAGAACGTCATTCATCAATCACTCGCTTGGTCAGCGTTAATGTTATTCATTGGTCCCTCCTTGTTCGATGCCAAAGCGGACACGCTGGGAGCCGAAGTAGTCATGGCCTAGTCTGGCTGCTGTAGAATGGATGTGCAGCGCTATTTGTTAAGCACCAAGACCAGAACCATGTCTATCATACTTTCAAGTCACTTGATTGATGTCTTTTGCTGAACTTACGTACGCCGGATATAACCTCTATACGCAAAACCCTAGACATGAAGATTACGACGAAGTGTAAATGGAATATATATATATATATATATATATATATACATATATATATATATAATATATATATATATATATATATATATATATATATATATAGATCCACCATAGTACAGATAAAAAAGCCCAGTACTCATTTCATTCATTTCGCGCCCAAGACCAATCGAAATGGTAGGCTTTTTGCCCATGCTTATTAACACCCTTATCCACCACCACCTGCGGACATGCCATGTAGCCTTGCAACAAAGTCGACTGATTTGACATAACTTATGTGGGTAGAATACGAGCTGTAAAAAATTTTCGAAGCCTGGGCATTTTCGATTTTCCGTTCATAAGTACTTGGAACGGGTCTCAGAAAAAACTGTCTTCGTTGTTAAGGTTCTAAGTGGTGGCGGAGATTTATCAAGCGAGGTGGCATCAACTCTTGATGAGGGAGGTACTGGGCTATTCTTTTGCCTCGTAATCTTCACTCATCTTCGATAAGAGTCGTCAAAATTGAAGTGGCCTACCATCCACTGGGAATAATAGGTTTCAAACCACAACTATGGAAAATGAGCCTATTACTTGCGCATAACACTATTGTTGTTGTGGTGGAAGCAGTACCAGTAGTGGAAATATTTATAGTACTGTCATCTGATGGCACGACGTCAAAAAAAACTGATAAAATCCTGATGCCTGCCAAATGTATTCAAAATAGTCACTTTTTGTAAATTGAAGTGTTCTAGTGACTACTGTAATTTTGCTTTGCAGCGTTAGAGTTTAATAATTCCTAGGATCTACCTTTTATTAACCTCGGCATTGGATTATAATTGTATAGTTTTCTTTTTTCAGTAATCGCAAGGTTGTTATACAGCACACGTTTACTTTTGTAACGAAACTAAACGTGTGCTGTCAAACCTCACGATTGCTGCGGTTTAAGTGTTTTATCAAACTTTGTTCTAAAACTAAAAGGTGGATTTGAAAAAAAAGAAGACTTATGTGTGTTCTCCGTGTCCTTAGAAGCATAAAATATGTTCAGTCTGAGAGTTATGTTGTCGCTCGGCAAGCCAATCGACGCATGAGGTAGTTCCGTTCGAGGTTTCGTTAACTGCAAATCGTTTTGCCCCTCTTGGGAAATGGTTCCAAGTCATGTAAGCATATTATTACTAACGATGTGAATCTGCAATCCGTTCGGACACCCACCACCCCCTCGGACGCGCGCGTAAATTTGAGCCGTTTCAAAGCCAATCAGTGGTGTGCGGTGGTGCCGGCGGCTGCAACTGCCCTGCGGTGGTGACATGGGTACGTCGGATTTTCACCAACCCTGAAAACTACCCGGCTAATGATTGGGTTTTGGAATTGATGCCGACAATGACGACGACGACGATTAATGGTCGCAACAAATAGGCAGCATTATATCTGGACTGGAACAAGCCGTAGTTCGACGATTAATTATAGATCGGAAAAGGTTCGAAATTCATCGTAAATCTTTCCCCCACTAGTCCAATTTATCTCTTTCGCATAAGATTATGTTATAACCAAAGGTAATAAATGGACATCTTTTACCTTAAAAATCGACTTTCATTGGACCGGCAAGAACAATCAACTATTTTCTATATGACTGAGCTGACATGAGGCTGATATAAGAAATTTAATTCGGTTCATAAAGTTTCGGCGCCATCGCCTTCTTCAGAACCGCGTTGATCGTAGTTGAGGCGCCGGTCACTGTAGTGCTCATCGTAGCATCGATTAGAATCCAGTACAGGAAACACCGTTTGTATTCGAATTTTTAATATTATTTTGTAATTCCTTAAAACTCTTCAATTTGATCAGTTCTTGTTATGCTATCATTACGAACGGTATCGCCAGCAACCAAACCAGACACCCTTCTCACATAGTGGAACTCCATCCAGTTTGGCCTACACTTAGGTTGTCGATACGGGATAACAGGGAATTGTGTGCCAGGCTGTGAGTATTTCCTGCTCCATAAAAGATTCGGCCACGCTGAATTCAGTTATAACATTCGTATTCAAGTAGTCATAGGCATCTGCGTGGCTGTATCCAGGTGTGCTTACTTGTACGTCGATTCGGCGAAACGTTTGCAGTCAACGGATTGGGAAGTAAATAGATGGCGAGCTACTCATGACTACATTCCTCCCAAAAGCAACAAATTAAAGAACGCTGTTCTGGTGGCGACGAGTGCTTACTGTAGTTGTCTACGTAGGAGTTGCTTGGTGACTTACGGTGGTACGGGTGTAAGCGAACTATAATTAAAATTTTCAGAAGGAAAACGTTGACATGGCTTTCATAACTGCATTCCTTATTTGCAACATTTTCATGACGCTATGACACAACCAATAGCATTGAACAAAACGAATGAATACTGTGGTGAGAACTTGGTATGACAAGTGGACATGCGACATCTAGCGAACTAAGTTTGAAATAGAAAAGATGTAAAAATCGATAATTAGTACATTGATTTCCGCTGGAAAATAGAGCGGTCAATTCACCTTAGTTTCTTAAGTTATAAGTTAAAACCAAATGCTGGTTTTACCCCTGATGACCAGTGCAAATTTCGATAAATGGCAAACTTCTAGCTCGTTTTTCCACAGGTTAGGTGTCTTCGCCGGCAGAGTCACACTGTGATCTCGAAAATTATTCCAAAATTAATCTAATAAAGTGAATGGAGATAAAATCCATCAAATAGACATCAAAAGCGGCCCAGACATCTCGCGTCTTCGTTGATGGCTTTCGCTGGTCTATCATAAGATGATACCATAAGATGATTGCCGACCTTCTGTTTTCTGATTTTTCTTCTCCAGTACCCGACTAAACAAACCAAACGTGCAAACATTCTCACGTTTCACACCTGCTGTGTCACCGTCACTCATAGTGCCAACAATTTACGGCTGTCTTAAAATTCGCGCATATTGTGCGAAGGTTAACGTTCGAAATATTGGGACACTTCAACAACTCGTCCTCTACTCTATTCTTAAGCTCATTTGTGCTTTCAGTGTTCACAAGAGAGGCAATATTGTTCCCATCTGTGGAGAATGTTGACGATTTTTTTCCCCATATGGCAGCACTTGAGGGTCATTTGAGAGGCTTACGAGCAGCGCATATTGAAATCCTATAAGTTTAGTTACTAAACGTCTTACCTATTGGTAATAGTTAAGCGAACTCCTATAAAATCAATTTGCATAGTTATAATAGTGTAGTACTCCGTATACAGTAACCGTGAATCCATGAGAGAAGAGGCGAAAGATTAGTGAATAGATCATAGTGTCGTTATAAAATTCGTTTGAAGACATGCAAAGTCTGAGAGAAAATAAGGATGAATGACATCTGCGAAGGAATATGAAAGGAAGAAAAGAAATGACGAAAAAGCAGAAACAGTTAACAAGCTGGTGCTAGAACGTAATTTTCCTTCATGCTTTTGTTAGCATTTTATTTTAAAGCCTTTTCCTCGATAAATACAAATTACCTGCAACAACGATATAAATAAAGGATAAAGCTCTAGGCTTTGATCAATCCTTGAGGGATGCGTCATGCATTCGACTTCATTAAGCATCGTTTGGAGGTGATTGAATACACATCTGGTCTTTACAATGACTCGCGGTGGCTTACCGATGTACTGAACCAGTGCTGCTCTCCTCCCAGACAAGTTTGGCTACAATTTGCCGAACCCGAAGGAACGGATGGCTTGGTGGGTCAGGGGGTGCGAGAATCGACCCCATGTGTATTGCAGGGCGCCTCCGACCACTGCACCACACAAGCACTTAACAATATAAGTATGTCTAATAATACTATAACGTGAGTAAATCATACGTAAGCAGGTAAAACTAATATACAAATGTATTAGCGCAGAAAAATTATCTCCGTATTTGAGCCATGTATGGTTCATACTGTCGTCAATGAGTGAAAATGACCACGCGGCTAGTGTGGTTGTAGCTAGTCCGGCTAGCTTCCTAAATTTATGAAGAAAAACTAAAAATCATTGAAAAAATAAATGCTGAAACTGCCCATTGGTTACAAAGAAATTTTTGCCAAGGCTGAAAAAATTAAATATTAGAGACAAGTGAAAGAAAATACATCGACCAACAAATTTATAGAGCTACGTTAACAAAAGCAAATTGATAGGTCGATTTTCTCTCGAGTGTCATCAAGTGTTATATCAGCCAATCATCTATAAAGTATGGTAGCACTAGCGAATGACGTCGACGATAATGATAACAATAAGCTATACCTAAAGCACACAATGGTAAGCCACTGTTGTGTGATCACCGTACGTGAGGGCAGTTGTCCTTTTGTTGACGTAGACTATTGTTGTTCTATTCGAACATGTCAAACCAGTCTGCTACTTCAGAGAATAGATGATTGATATGCAAAGAATAAGCAAGCCTTCTCTTTCTATCTCTGTCGCTTTCTCCGCCTCCCTATGTATTTTTTCTTTCTCTCCTTTACCACTTCCATGCAGTGCTGACTGATCATTTTCAAATGATAGCTGAAGAATCACGACACCAGCATTGATTGAGTCATTGTATATAACGAAGCTTCAAGCTGATTACTGGAAATCAGGTCGAATTCTTGAGCAGTTAGTGATGTCTGCGCAACGGGCACCTCATAGAAAGCCTCTGCCTCTTTCAGGCTTCATTTCACAAATCTCTAGATCTTCGCCGATAGTTCGCACCCAAGTACTACTTGAACATATAACGCTGTCCGGAACGTCGTCCCTCCAGTTGTGAGTTCATCAACAAAGACTGGAACGACGCAGAGAAAAAAACGGTTGTCGCAGAGCTCGTTTATCACGAACTGATAACTGGTAGCTAATTTAAGTACATGTCAACATACACTGTCGCCAATTCCAAAAAAATTACGGACCGTCGTTTTTCTCTCACCACCACTTCTTTCTCTCTTTCCAGAATGGAATTTACTAAGTGACCATCCACATTAAGCTTTCATGATAATATCCACATAAAATCAACATAGTGTGCGTAACGGAGCGATTAGAGGCATTCTTCAATGCGCACAGGGTCGATGGTTCAATTCCTCGTCATGACCAAATCAAACTTACCGTCCCTCCAGAGTAGACAAATTGGTGCTAGAGTTAACTAAGAGGATTAGAGGAGATTTAAACTCTGATTTAATGCTTAGACAAGATTTCGCAAGTTATACTTTATGCTAGATGTGCATTTAATCACAGTTACGATGATAAGAATGGAGTCGAATACATGGCACTTCCTTGAGTGATTGACTTGTGGTACTAATGAAAACAAGTGCCTTCATGTGTATTCGACGTATTCTACTGAGAAAAGCTCCTCTAAAAGCCTTTCTAAAAAGATTTAAGAACACTCGTTACCATAAACGGAACTCTGGATATCTTTCCTCCGCAACAAAATCTTTCCCTTCATTTCCTTTTCCCGACGCTATTCATGGATTGCTAGCTTTTCTATGACTATAAATTCTCACAGCGTCCGAATTCCAATGCATTTTTTCTCAGTGGACATCTCAACAAATCGAAAACAGCGATGACGAATGCAGTAGTTTGTCGTATATGTAGAGCTCTATCGAGAATTTTTTTCCCATTATAACTCATATTGTGCTTCATAAGAACTTTTTTTCGTTGGGAATCGTTTGTTTCCAAGACTTCTCCTCAATCCACTAAATTCTCTTCCGGTCGAGATTTTTCGACTTGTTCGAATGAGTCGCAGATTAGAGCAAGCCAATTTTTTTTCGTACGGTTTCACCGTGCTTTCAAGTAAGCTGTTTGGCTATCTGGAGGCATTGTAAGAAAAGAAAAGAATTCAACGGAATTCGTTGCACGTACATTAGCATGCGAAATGAATTCCCCGTAGACTCGAATGGATGAGCACAAGTTAAACTTTCCAGGATGACTGAATATTCCGTTGATAGTATTCGAATATTTGAGCCGAATACCGTGTGTTCTAGAAGCTCACGATTCCATCGATACACAATCGATTATTTGATGAACGTATTCTTTGCTATGCATTACTAATGGCTACTAGATCGTTCCTCGTAAACGGCTTGATCGACTTAATGTTTTATCTTTTATTTTCTGCCTGCTACAATTTTCGCGGCAGAGTACTAAGCGAAATACAACCACAACGTTGCTGAGGTCCCGTTGACAGGTGATTGCTGATGGCAAAAGATCGATAGAACTAGCTGAGAGACAGCGAAACGAAGGACCCGCATAGTGTGGTGGTGAACGCGTTACTCCCCGGAAAGGACAGTAGCGCGTTCGTTCCCCCACCTTAGGCACCTGTGGTCCAGAGTTTTGCAAATATCTCAGCAACGTTGTGGTTTAATCGACTTGAACCCTCTGATGGCCTGTGTTCACCGAAAAACTATGGGATTTCTAGCACATTTAAATACTCGACGTTACTAGTTCCATGAGGTTTTTTTAGCTGTTATGTGGAGTCTCACTTAGCAATCTATGCCGGGATCCTCCTATCATCGACGGCTCGATTGAAGGTTGATCGGTATGCGATTAATTTCCAACCAGAGTATTGAAAATTCCTCATGTAAGGCATTCATCTTAGCTCGTTTGTGAATGGTATCGTATAGGACAAAGGGTTAGGCGTTCAGTTTTGATCATTTGAAATTAAATGCATATTTGGCCTATACAATAAGTTCCAGTGGCCTACAGAAACGTCAACTCAGTGTTCCTATCCTTTTAAACAAAACCCTTTCAAATTTACCTGTCCCTGTTGGAATGGAAGGTTTGGTGAGCCGAGGAGCGGGATTCAGCCAGCGACCGATCTAGTGTGTGTTACAGGGCATCACTAACATCAGCATTGTGCGCGCCCTTTATGTTTTGTAAATCACGACTATTTCGACTTAATCTCAGCTCTCTGTCCTTGTCATTTACTAATTTATCCCCCTCTAAAACTCCCTCGTTTTTCCCATTATCCATAAGCTTGGACTTGTATGAATCGGGTGCGCACTCGCTTATGTCGATGCAAGAAAACCGCCCAGCGAACACATTTCTCGAGAATTCTCATACATAAGCAAATTAGGCTCCGTTTCCATTAATCGCGAAAACCACAGAACTTGTTTTTTTCTTCCACAGGCCATTCAAAACCTAGTGTATTTAAGATGCAATGAGAACAAGTTTTCAATAGAAATGTCCTGCCTTATTCCTAAACGAAATCACCTTCTTCAAATATTTTTTAGCTTTTCACCCATCTTCTAGCACTCAAGCACTCATGCGTGTTCAGTGTTCAGAAACCACAAGGGAAAAAGAAGGTAACTGTGGAGACAAATTTTGTTCCAGAAAATGCGACGACTATGCTTGGAAAATGGGAAGACACCTTCGCTTTTCTTAGTGAAGTGGAAAAAAATTGTGAGAACGATTTCAGTGGTCTGTAAAAGCTCGCGTGACACATTAAAAAAACGAACGATTACGGATAGAATCCTATTTATAGTGTTGTAGCAAAAAAAATAATAACTGCGCTGGGGCGGATCGATTTCACTGATGCGGCACATTTTTTCACGCCTGTCTCATTCGTTGATTTCGATAAAGTGATGAACAATGGTGAATGGACCTTCACTGAAATTATCTCGGACCGCGGAACCAGTTGGAATTTTACAGTTGAGTAGGTAATTTCTACACCAGAATGATCAGCAAAATCGAAAACCGTTCACAAAGTTGAGAGTTGTCCTTTCTCTCAAATTCTTCAGCGGCACCGTGAATGGGCGCAATCCTGGCAGCTGGTGACGACTGGCGGCAGCTGCGACGAAAAACCTTGTCGGCGTTGATTCTTCTATTCATCTCGTTACATCCGAACATAATTGTTCAGTCAGCGTGATGACTTTTTTCCGATTAGTGGAAGACTGAGACGAAATGGTACAAGGAAGTCGTAGAACAACATGGCGCAAGAATTCGATCGGCAAACATTTGTATAACTCTTGTAGGTACAAATTTTAGCTTTTCTCTTGGAACAGATTTGCATATTTGTGTAAACGTTGATGATAACGAGGGTATAAAGGGATAGAATGCACTGCTTATTGGAGATGATCAACTTCAATCCTACCGGCTTCAGATGGAGGAGTTCCATACTGATTTTTCTGTCGAGCCTGTCTCTTAGAACAGAACCACCAATTCTTTCATGCTAGCTGAATATTGAGGCAAAAGAGGTCCTTGAGGACATGGTGCAGGTGACTGTCTGATCAACCGACAGTAAGACCAGACCGACCGTCACAAGAACTGCAACGCTTCATTAGCACCGCAATTGCAGATCAAGGCGAAGCTACAATGATATGCATGTTTTATGGAAGCATATTCCAATTTCGCCTTCTCTTTACCATGGAGACCATCGAACAGTCTAAATCGTCCTGTGAAAAACGAAATCTAAGTGGAAACAAACGAAAACAACATGCTGAAGTGCTGAAAGTCAGGTCGCTCTGCCATTACTTTCTAAGACGACGATTTCCAGTGAGGGTGCTTTGATGGCAAGAATTCCCATGAGGGTCAAAAACATCAAGAAAAAAGTCCAACATGTTTGGTTCTACATCCATATATTTTATAAAGCAGACACTAAAAAGCTCTAAATTGTACTAGATGGCTATTCTATTCACTGTTTTCTCCATGAATAACACGAAGTTGTTAACAATAAGATTTCTTCAGCACAATACTGGTGGAAGTTCTCGCGGTTTCGTCTGCTTCAGAGCCTGGAAGAGTGAAATAGACACGCAATCCACTTAGTCAGATAGTTTCATAGCTCCAGCCGATAAGACGTAATATACAAATATTTTTTCGCATAGTGAACAGCTTCTCTTAGGTCTTCGTAGTAGACGTAATAGACTTCTCTATAGATCTGTGACTACATACTTCTGGAGAAGGTTCTGATGCTGTTTAGCGTCACTTATCCACCATCGACATACGGCCGACGTATTACTCACGTATTACTGTCATGTGTACGTGTGCATGTCCGTATGTGTCGGAACATCGTCAGAGCTTTTTCTTTTCTTTTGTACAACACAAAAGAACAGCACGATGACGAAGGAGAACTATGGTTATGCATTAGAACCATAAGCTGAGTAAGCTCCCTGCATGGTTGTCGTGTTACACAGTCTCATTTCTTTAACATCTGACGAAGCGACGGACCTATCTGCGTGTGTGTCTATGTATGTATATATGTATGTATGTACGTATGCGTTTGCATGTACATATACATATCTGCGTTGGCGTGTGTACGTCGTTGTGTGAACGTGTGTCGGTGTGAATGTGTGTGTGTCAGAACATTGCCCGCGCTTCTTCTTTTCCTCTTTTCACGTCACAAAAGAACAGCACAATGGAAGAGGAGAGCCATTCTGAAACATCAGAATCACAAGCTGAATTGTTGTTCCGCTTCGTTCGTATTCACTGACGGGACAATAGTCCCTCGCTGCTTGTCGTCGAAGGTGTCGACGTCGGTATTCTGTTCTGTTATTGTCATCACCGTCGTCGTCGTCGTCGTCGTCTTTGCTTTTTTTCTTCGGTTAGTTTCGCGTTTTCGCGAAGAATTCGATGAGAATGCGCTTGTGTTATTCGTTTTTGCTCCGTTGTTTTTACAATAGAGAGGAAGAGCGAGAGAGACAGTACTAAAAGAGTGAGAGAATGAAAGACCAATCATAACCATAACAATGATGAAATCGCATGATTGTAACGGTAATGACGAAGATGAAAATGATCATGCAGGACAATAAATAATGAAGTAATCACTAGTAATTGAAGTGGGCAACTGTTCCCCCAGTGACTCCAGTACTCATAGAGTTAAACTAGTTGCCAAAAAAAGAGGAGCAGAAGAGGAGCAGGTCGTGTTTTCAAAACAACATTGCACGATGAAAACCATTTAATAAGATCCTTAAAGAAACGAGTAATAAGTCTTGGGCCAAGTTTTTTCAGAAGGACATCTTTCAAATGTGCTTTGATACCAAAAAGCGGTCGGAAAGTCTTCACCACATGAGGTACGTTATATCGCTTTTGGACAATCATCCACACAAGCATTTTTTAGTGGTGACTAACGTCACTATCCAAACTGAACACAATGAAAGACTTAACTAATATTGCGCAAGGGTTTTCCACCTATGTCAAATTTAAGGTGTCATCTTTATAAACGCTCTTTAAAATTCAAACTAAAACTTTTTTCGCTTTTTTAAAAGTGTTTTTGAGGAACAGACGATCTACCATATTTGCTTCAGAATGAGTAAAAATATGGGGAAATTCCATTTCACTGTCAAAACCTCGAAAAGAAATCATTCCTCATGGTATGAAATAACGAGGAGTGAGAATGAATACAACATAATACCGAGTGAATACTGTATGAAATAATGAACTTAGTAAGAAGTATTGATGAAATAATTACGAGGTAAATACATAGTGAGACAATGGAAATAAAAGTGGTAAAAGAGAAAGGAAATGAGGTCAAAATCTCTTGATGCCATTGTGAGTGAACTCAACGTAACGACGCTGGTGGGAAAAACTTCTTTTGCACAGAACTTAAGATGGAAATTTTTTTTCCCTAAAGAGTAACGTAAACAAGCTATTTTTTCCAGACTTGTACACATAAAAACCTGTTCACTAAAATAGTCAACAGAAGGTTTTTCTCACGGAAATTTCAGAAATAAAGTCCTTTGTAAAAAATACATGAGACTGTGGAGAGCAGAAAAGAACACGGCTGAGTATACGGTAGCTCTCACCTGGTCTCATAACTAAACAGCTGATTGCGTGAATAGCATCAGGTAACGCCATCAGTATAAAAATCAGGCTAACAGCCTTCATGATACACACAGATGCACTGGCAGTAGTTGAACCACTACAACAGCTAGCCGACCGCTTCTGTGCACGTGATGGTACAATTATTTCAAGGAGAAGCAATCGAGAGGATTGGTAGGTAAAGTGATGTTGGTGAAAGGAAGAAGGGTGGATGGGTGAGTGGGGTGGGGGCGATATGGGGAGTAGAGGAAGAAAGGGGAGGGTCGTCGGGTCAGTCAGAGCTGTAGCAGCAGCAGCTTTTAGCCACGCCCAAAAGCGTTACTAATAACTAATAGCACAATGCCAGCAAGCTGGTTAGGCGCTGATGGAGCTGGAAATCAGTAGACACCAACAAAGACTCGAGAATAATAACTGAACAAACACACAGCGTCGACCTCTGACCCCTTGAGTGCCTCTATTTGGGCTTGTGCCATCGCGCTCAGGTAAAGCCTAGATGGTATGGGTGGCAGTAGGGGAGGGATGACGAGCTGAAGTTGACAGAGCGAGAGTCGGCCGCTGGAAAAGCAAGGTTTTTTCTTCTGGATTCTAAACCCAATTATTATTACAAAAAGAGGGCTTGGCGCGTATAGAACACTTCGGAGAGTTTTTCCAGGTTTTAAAAGACTTTCTCCTATTGAACCTTGTGACAATGAAAAAGAAGTAAAGCACTCTCCACAGCGTTTTTCAAAAAGCCTTTCACCATAGACACAAGCATTTGAAAATGATTTTCATCTTCCTCTGTGTAAAAGAATGTTTTCCAACATCTGTTGTTTTCATTGTGTTAGTTACATGCCGTCTTTAAACCTTATTTCACAGTTTTTCATCTTTACATCTCTGTTCAACATCTGTTCCAATGAGTAATCCGATCAGATGGTCCAAATCTTTTTACAATTATTTTTAATTTTTAACGCCATTTGCGTCAACTCTGCTTCATGCAAGAAATTTCGAGAGTCGCTTAACTACTGAGACGTCCCAACATAGTAATGAAAGGAAGAGTTAAATGTGAACCTGGAAGCGATCATGAACTTTGTTCTAAACAGATCCTGGATCCAGATGTTGGGCCACCTGTCCCAGTTACACTGAAATGGCTCGTATTTTCCTATAACCAGGATCCTATTCATACAGATGTATGTAGATCCGATGGAGGGTCCGGTTTGTAGTCGATTTGTCGATTTGTCTAAAACATGCAATATACCTGATAATTGCATGGTCTTTTTTCACAAATAGTCGTCCAGATCCCGGAACAGGTTCCACTTTCCCATAATTTCTTTGATTAACAAGGTTTTCTTCCAGTCGAAGCTCAGGATTGCGAGGCCTTCCCAACATACCGCCAAAAGCCGACGCCAGCCTTTGTTGATCCGATGGAAAGCTACTTTGGAGGCGAATGATGACACTGATTTACTCCTAGATCGGCTTCTGGATAGCGATTTTGAACTCATTCTCAGTTTGCTTAATGCCATTATGGGAAGAAAGTTCCTTCGCGCCGCAGTCATCCGAAAACTCACGCTCCCATCAATGGTGTAGCAGTAAATAGTTTCGGTAAGTTTGAAACATGTAATTTAATGACTGAGAAGGTTCCAAGACTTGATTAGCCGCTATTATCTGCTTATCAAGATGTAAACACAATAAGAAATAAATCCAGGGCCAAAATAAATTTTTGCTTATAAAATAAAGAGAAATAAAGCTAGAAGTCAAAATTCGAAACCATGATCAATCGTAAGTCTAGTACCGTACTCCTTGTCTACGTTCAATTTTGCTAATGCTGTGAACCACCCGTTCAACGATTTACAATAATCCGTTGGCGAACAGATCAGTAATTTATCAGCTGTAGTAGCTTGATGGTACTTGATGATGCTTAATGCTACAATACTTGATGATGAGCAACGATGCGGATCGAATAAATGTCATCAATGCGCCAGTGTTACGCATAACTCCCCTGCGCTACAAACATCTAAAGGTCATCTTGAGAAAAAAGTTAATAGATAATGCTTTTTTTCGACAGTTTACTAAACTGAGCAACATATTTGAAAGAGGCAAGACCATGAACCAAAAAACACCTCGAATTTGTCCATCATGTTTATTACTTTTTTTAAAATATCGCAATAGATACGTGCCGACTATCGAGAAAGCGTCATCAGCTTGAATATTCTTATCAACCACCATTCTATTCCATATTTGATCGTTATCTCTGTTACCTATACAGAATATTTGGTAGCGATCCACAAAAAGTGGACTTTCTTCTTCAGGTGTCAAAAGCCATACCTACCTACGATCGTCGGTGGTTGGCGTCGTTGATGCCGACGTTGCCACGTTGTTGCTCAAGCAGCTGGCCGTCTCGTTTTCATCGTCATCGTGGTCACTGTCTCCATCGTCGTCACCATCGTTTGCGTCGGCGTCGCCTTCGTCGTTGTGGAATTGAGAGCAAACGCTGTGAGTGCAGGACAAAATAAAACACGAGCGGTACGAAATTAACTACGTCGTCCATGGGCGACACTTATCGCATTTACTGACTGAGAAGAAGGCTAGTCATCTTCGGATATCAGAAGTCGTACAATGACGACAATGACGAGGTTTTGCTGCTGCCGAGACGATTCAATTATAATCACAGCCTCGGCAAATCTGCCTAAATGCTCAGCCGTGTCGGCTGAGTGACACCGGCTAAAATTAGACGAAGCATTTGCGCGAAACAGTGGAGAAAATCGTGAGGTACTGCTTTAAACCAAAGTTTCTGGAGCATACCTTTCATGCAGTTAACAATGAAATACAAGTGGAACAAATTTTATCCTGTAAGTGAGGAACTTCGTGTAAATATGGACCGGTTCATGAAAGAAATCAGGCCTTTCCACTGTTTATTTCCTCTTAGAAAAAAAAACATTCTTCAGGGTTTCATAGGATTCAACAAGAATGTCATTATGTTCTTATACCTTCAAAACTTGTTCAAGGTTTCAATATGATTGTTATACAAGTCGGGTCCGTTTTCTTCATTGCATTCCCCAGAATCACTGCATGCTGCTCTGTGCTTTCACCACCATGAACTTTCGCTTACCATTTCCAGAACAGAAGTAGATTTGTCGTTTTGAGACATTTCTTCTAGGCCTCATTGGTTTACTGTGGGTTGGACTTTCCCCGATGAGCATTCCTGAGCTCATTTTTAGCTTAGATGAAATTATCAGGAGATCATTCACTTCAGGAAGCACGTCAAATGGTGCTAAGATGTTGAGACGACAGTGAGCCAGTGGTAGTGAAATATGTATGTATAAGTGTAAGATAAGTCCTCCTGAAGCACAAAAGCAGAAGAGTTTTTTCAACCAGTCATACTGGAAAACTGGCAACCACAATCCTAGTAATTTTTTGGATGTGAAGTCAAAGAATGTAGGAGTACTCAGTGATAAATTGTCTGTAGTGATATGCTAAGATTCAGCTCTTAGAGACTTGTAGTGGTACGCATTGATGTCAATTCATGCATGCCTGGAACCTGTTAACGTTCCAACTTTAAACAAGCAAACCATGGCTCGTAGAAAATATTATGAATTGGTATAAAACCATCAGAATCGGTAGATTTTTTCCCCAACAATAAGCAAGTTTACTTACCCCCACCACAACAAAAATTTTTAGAGCTCATGTGGATCGACCATTTTTTTTCTAAATCTTTTGCTATCAAGGCCAGCAAATTCCGAACAGCGAAGCAACTGAACAAGCCGGATTTTGCCCAGACAATAGAAAAAAAGCGGGAACACTTCCTTAATGATGCCCTTTACAGTGATTGCGTTTAGCCTTTTTTTTTAACTTTGAGGCTAGTTGAAAATTAAAGAAATATTTTGCGAAAATTATGCCTTTCCCACTGCCTTAGGCTGATAGGATGCAGTCTCTTCCGTAAGCTGCTTAAGTAATGAACACCTCAAATATCATTGAACTAAAAACTACCGGTGATTATTGATCAGATGGAGAATATAGTCAATATGAGTCTTTCACTGATTTATATCATCTTCTATCAGGGTATTTGATCAGTTCCGTGTAGCTGGTGAAGATGATGGTGATGATGATGATGATGATGATGATGATGATGGGTGGAGGGTACGTGTGCTACTATGGGCAAACCGCTTATTATTTGATTATCAAACACATAGGGAGAGAGACGCTACTATACGTGTACGAAGACAACAAGAGCAATGGAAAGATAAATACTGAAGCACAGGGAGAGAGAGTGAAGGGCAGAATTTGAACGAAAGAAAAAGAGAAAAAAGCAGTTATGAACACGCATAGAACGAGATTCTCAGCCATCATGAGAGAAACGCAGAGTTCAATAATCATGTAGTGTCGATTTTCTGAGTGACGACAACTTGACACAAAGCCGAACAGGTGGCTAATTTTCGTTTCATCAGTTTTTCTTGACCTTTTCCTCTTCTTTTTTTGCTCTCTTTCCTTTTGTAAACTAAACACTCATAAAAAGTCTCAGTGAACGTGGCGGTATCGTACAAAACCCACTATTGACTTCTCTTCGTGGTTGGAATACACCTAAGATCAGTGGACTTCATGACTTCCGATGAATCCCATCTTGAATTCATATAAGCTGATGTCCTGGGCCCACTACCCTGATCCCTTTGAGTTGACCTATTTGACACATTTACAGTTAACTTGGACGGATTCGCCTCGTAGGAGTCTGACGATGCCCGAGCGACCTCGTGTGAGCTATTGAGATTTGACAAATGTTGGCCGGTTTGTGGACAATGAACTTTTGTGCCCAAAGTGCCCAAAGTGAGCTAAAACCTTGAACTGCATTATTAAATGGACTTAAACGCCAGAGGAAAAACTACGTGAAAATAAAATTTCGGGATGATCGATTTTGAGCTTTCAAAAATCGATTCGAATCATCAAGTCTTTCATAGATTCGAAATTCTTTGACAATGTTCAAAACACATCGAAAATTCCCTTAGGTTTCGTCGACAAGATGTTGTCACTATGACTACCCCACAATGCTTGCTTCTTCTAGGCATCTCAACTATCTGCGTGATTACCGACGTCTAGACAGAAAGGAAATAATAGTAGATTTTTCGCAGTAGTTTTCCAAGATTTTAATGAATTAATAATGTTTCCATTATGTCTAACGGACGAAGCGTTTGATGTTGATCAGCCCCTGAACGTTGTGGCCACTTAGCTCGACTCATGGTATCGCGTAAGTGATTGAATGCATATCTAGCTCATAAGAAACTTGTTGGGGTCAGTCGACGTAAAAGTCGTTGTCTCCTGCCTACCCAAGACAATTCTGGTACTAATTTTCCGATGACAGAGAGATGAAGAGCAACTAATTAAGTCTGGGATACGAGATCGAACCAATAACCGATCCAAAGTGCATTGCCGGATACCACTAACCACTGCTACACGGCACGGCTAAAATAACAATACTGCAAATATTATTAAGATCTGGATTGAACTCGGATGTCTTCATTTCATCTCGAACGACCGTCATTTTTTGACTTAATGACAGAATTCCTTTTTAATACAGCTTTTGGTATAGATTTGGTATTAGTTGGCTTCTCAAATAGAAATCTCATTTATCATTCCCCATTCCATTCCGCATCATTGTGATCGGCAACGTGTTTACTATTGTGCATCCACACTAAGCATCATCCACTAACAGGAAAAGTTTTCATGTATCATAATCTTCTGTAAACAATTTGGCTCAATTCCATAAATGGACCGGTTTGAACTGCTAAATCACAAAAAAGAAAAAAAAACGGCCGTTACGCTGTCTTATCTCAAACATCAAAAAAGCACTGCGCATTCTTTCGTTGATGAGCTTACACGAGGTTGATAAATATATTTACTTTGAGCTAACGTTTGGACAATTTCGTCTTCATCAGAGCCGACGATCCGAGTCGACGGTCCACAATTGCTCGTGGCCTCGAGGTGGCGGCATCGCATTTGTGTCGAGTCAGGTCTTCCTCACCGGGCCAACTGCTCGAATGAGGCATCCTCACTCGGTGATTCCCTTTTATGCAGGATGCTGATGGTTGACAGCTGTGATTGCCCGGTGATAGTAACTTGTTTTTCCCTGGCAATCAATCCTATAGAAGTCGGTATCATTATCAGCTAGCAAAGAGCAATAACAATAACAATGACAAGAAAAAAATCACTGCTTAGTGCTAGCAACATTTAATGTAGTCCTTTAGATCAGAAAAGAGCAATGAGTAGTTGAAAGCATTTTTTGCATCCAACCTTATCTTCTCATTTTTCGTTCTTCAATGAAACATCGCTGCAATGATATCCATTCATAAAATGTCAAAATAGCGTCTTATCATCATTTTTCGTGCTAATTTGCCACTTTCGAGCTCCTAGACAACGCGATTCCATAGACGAAAAATCAAGTGCGCAACGTGGGAGTCCTTGAATGACCTCACGAGTCACACATTGGTCGGTGAGACTCATTGTTCATCTTGTGATATGATAAGCGGCGTGACCACTTTTGAACGATGACGAGAAGATGGGAATCTGAGATAAGCTTCACACGATTCGACTCAGTTAATCCGCTCAGCTGAAACCAGATGTGCTGCTGAACATTACCGAATACAAATCGATTTCTTGAAAGACTTGAACGTGATACGAACGAAAATTTGACAAGCAGGCATCACTTAACAGGAGTTAATAAAGTAGTAAGCGGTTGACCAGTAAACGACAGTAGTGTAACGTCACGATAGTGCAACGTCACGACACATTGTTTCACACAAACGTATCAATTCGATCCACATTCGGATCGGGTTAATCCAAGCAACGATGAAAGCTCTCTTAAAAACGAAAGAAGTGTCTCGTGCTCTTGAATCTTACCACTAACGCTCCAATTCCAAGTAAATTCACTTTTACTGAAATTTTGGTTCAACATTTTCTCTGTTTGGTTATGGAGGGGTTTGACCGTGTAGATTGCAGTCAACTTGACCTTTCCAGGCTCTGAGGAAGGCGAAATACGACGAAACGTCAGCTTGTACGTAAATAAAGATATAAAATAATTCGTTGTGTTTGCTAAACAGAAATGGAAAGAATCATTCAATGCCGAGGTTGATAGAAAGTCGGACGTGGGAGTTACAAATATAGCTCTTAATACAGGGCCCTTTGTAGGTCAAGGAATAAACCAACACAGGGAAATATGGCAAAAAAATACTAGTTTTTTTGCACATACTGTGAATAAATACCTAAGGGCGCGTGTGGCGCCGTGGTTGGAGGCGCGCAGTAACACACACGTGGAATCGATCCCGTGTGCATGATTCATCAAGCCTTCCATCCCTCCGGGGTCGGCGAATTGGTACGAGTCTTGTCTGGGAGGAGAGTAGGACTGACTCGATACATCGGTAGGCCAACTGCGTGTCATTGTAAAAGCCAGATATACATTCAATCACCTCCAAACAATGCTTAATCAAATCGAATGCATGGCGCATCCCTGAGGGACTGATCAACGCCAAGAGCTTTATCCTTTATTATTATACTGTGAATAACAGTAATCTATAGCTATGAAAATATAGCAAGGGGTTGTGGAAATCAAATACGAGATGGTCTGAAGATTACTAGAACATTTGTTAAATCGGAAAACATTACAGTATCCATCGATACGACGATGAAAAAAAGTTTCTTCTACACAAAGTGCCCCCGTAATCTTTTATCCGTATCGATTTATTGTTCCACTCAAGGCTTTGATGCTTTTCAGTTGCGTCAATTTGTTTGCAAGCAGTTTGTTCTTTAAATTACTTATTAGCCAAAAAAAAATTTATTCCTATTCGTGAGTAGTTCAGAAATTTAAGCTTTCGCTCACCTAACACAGAAGCCGCCCAATTTTTTTTAATTTATACGACCCGTCATCAAACCTGCTTTGCGCATTTCAGGACTTCTCATAATCGATTCGTTTCTTCGCATCCATCACCCACTAAGCTCTTCTAACTTTCTGTGCGGAGGTCGGCTGCTGCTTGAAGATTTCCGTTTCGTATGAAAGTCGTTGAATGCTGGTCGAGTCGATTCTCCCTGTAGTCTTGAGTTAGCCGGGTTGGGGGCGTTCCCAAATGGATTAAAAAGAGTGCTTTTTTTACCAGAAAGTCCGGCATATTGAGCCTGTGGGCCTAATTTTCATCTGCGTTTATTTTCACTGACAATGTCTTACCTCTCCGTCATGGCTGGTTAGTGTTTCCAATTGTTGGACATAGAAAAGAATGCAGAAAAAAGTATGGCGAAGATGAGATTAAGTGCTGTATTCCCATCCAAAAGTGCAATTCGTAGTAAATCTATATGCCGTAGTCCTGTCCAAAAGTCATAAATGACTATTTCATTTTGAAGGAAAAAAGAAAATAGAGCGGTTAAGAGTAAAAATTTGGGTTTGTTCTTTTTCTCTAGGCCTAGCAGGTGAAGGACACGAACGAAAGCTTTAGTGAAGCCTTTCACGGAATGGTTAACGAGATTGCTGCTGATGCGGGTAATTCATTTTTACCCTTAATGATAGGAAATAATCAAGAGTTGCATTAGTACACATGAGGAATGTTCTCAACCAATCAACACACCATAACGTTCTCAGACCAGGATTAAGAGCACTATAGTCGTGCCAGGCCAGGCTTTTGATCCAGTCAAAAGCTATGTATAGCTTTTCATTAGTATTCCAGGTAATTTTTAGCACAGCATCTTACAGTAAGCCAGCTAGACAACATTCCCCGAAGACTATAACAGTCGTATGGCTGTCGAACAAAAATGTTGCTCAGCTCAATCAGCAGCTAAGATTTGGACTACAGTATTTCGACTAAAACGTTATTATGTCAGTGCCAACGTTAACGAACTCAAACGATGCGAAAGCGTTGAAGAAAAAGAAAGGACATCCGCCAAAAAGTAAGGAATGCTGGGAAAAAAACACGTTTCTGTTTTAGCCTTTGTGGCAACGGGAGGGGTTTTGACTATTTTTAGAGAACACCAGATGACCGAAATGAGAAGAAGACTGTGAAGACATGAAGGGTGGAGACGAAAAACAGCGCTGGCATGTTCAAAAGTGAAGAATCAAAACAGAAAGAGGGAAAAAATTCAGAATAATGAAATCGGCGAAGGAATGAAAAACAGTTTCAAAAGGAAAAAAAGTGAATGAAAACCACAATTATGTATTTCTTTCTGCATAAGTATAAAATCTCTGTGCCTTCCTCTTATTATTTTGCTTCTATTCATGTTATTAAATATGAAGGCCTGCTTCTTCGTGTCATAAGTAAAGGTGAAATTCATTCTTTTCTTTAGAAAATCGAAGAGGAAGCGAAAACTCAGAACTAATTACCGTGTAGCAATTTTATGAACGAAAACAACACTGACTTGTTTGAAGCCTCATTATCGGAAAAGGAAACGAGAAAAAAGAAAGAAGAAAAAAAGAAGAGGTCCGGAAATTGGTACCATATTTGTTTGGGGGAGGTCTCACTCCGATCGATGAATTGAGCGTCGATGATAAAGATATGAGCACGCCAAAGTATGCCTGTTTCAGGATTTTAGGAGAAGCCAACTCTCCCAGCATTCAATGGCCTTCATAAACTGGGCCTAAACGATCTAGCAAATGCTGAAGTCACATGCAAATCCGAAGATCTCCGTGAACCACTAGTGAGAGGAAAGGAATCGAATGAAAGATGTACCGGAATCGTCAAAGAATGTGATGTCGCAGATCTATTTCATCAAAGGATGGCTGCTGATTTACTGCTATGCATTTTAATCTTTCTTCATTGTGGCGATGCATCCGGCAAGAGTCGGTGTTATAATACCTAGCACATAGCGAATCAATATTTTTTAAACACCGGCTATCATTTAACTTCGTAATGAATAGTCAATATGTACCAAGATTAGTAAGTAACCACTCACAAACAAGGCCAACCGAGTTAGCATACTTCATTCCAGCAGTGCTTCAGTGAATTCGTCTTGATCCGATAACGAAGACGAGATTCGGAAGAATGATTGGCTATGGGCAACCGACTTGGATCAACCCAGGTCTGAACAAGCTGAAGGTGTTGAGACGTTAGCCCAATGGAAGTCTTTTTTTAAAAATCAACCTTGTGCTTGCTTATCAATAAAAGAATGTACATTGATCCCATTTGAGCTAATTAATGGATAGAATGATTATAGTAAGGCGTTGGTCAACCGCTTACGCAGGCCTTATTCACTCGACGCCGTTCGTAATATCGTAAGAATGACTTGATGCATATCTGGTCTCTACAGTGACTTGCAGAACCCTACCGATCTACTAACTCAGTGTTTTTATTTTTCTCCCATAGACATGTCTAGTATAAATTTGCCGATCTCGGAAGAATGTTGGTTAGTCCACAATGTGGAAGTGTAGCAAGGACTTGTGTATATTTCTGGGTACTCCCTGTTGATAAGGTACTAATTCATCTTAATTATTAGATAGATTTTTCCAACGCACAAATTTTTGTTATTCCTTTCAAACAGTCGTTTCATTTAGTGCTATAAAGTGTTTTTAAAACGCTTTCTAAAATGGACGAGGGAACCCATAGCTCGATTGTTAGAACAACCTTGAAGCGCACCTCATGTGCCCCAATTACATTTTCTTATTATAAGTAACTGCTTTGCTAGTGAGCAGAAATGTGAGTGAGGCTCATGGTCAGACAGACATACAGACAGATAGACGGATATGTACACACGCATATATACACGTGTATACATAACATATACACAGCAGCTGAGATGTGGCCGCTGATGCTGATTAGATTAATCTAGAACCCAACGGTGCAGAATCAGATAAGTAGATGATCCGTCTATGCCGCATAAACCTGCGCTAAACGATGGGGCAAGAGTAGCATATGGTTGTTTCTCGTTCGAGTCTAATCCGTTGTCCGTCAGCTGGGAAAGCACGTGGGTAGCAACAATGAACCCATGGCCCCCACTAATGACAAAGACCTCTTGTTGGCTCATAAACTTGAAATTCACAGAATTCTGTAAAACTACGTACGAAATGCCATTCTTTTTTCATCTTGTATGATTGAGATCTCTATGGGGCTCATTCGTATGAGCCAAGGAAGCATTCTAGCGCTGATATCATCGTC
This sequence comes from Angiostrongylus vasorum, assembly GCA_018806985.1. Classification (NCBI taxonomy): domain Eukaryota; kingdom Metazoa; phylum Nematoda; class Chromadorea; order Rhabditida; family Metastrongylidae; genus Angiostrongylus; species Angiostrongylus vasorum. The sequence continues at coordinate 1,433,876 of JADANN010000390.1, forward strand.
TGTGTACCAATGGCAGATTATGTTCATCTACTGGTCTGTGCATTGTGGGAAATAATACACCGAATCTAGCCATAACTCTCAACTATTGGTCATGGTAAAACAGACCACATTCCAACCAGTTATTGAATTTGAATCTCAAAATCCACGATATCGACAACACCAACAACGAGAATAACAGTTCAAATAGCATCTCCCGATCGGAAATCCCATGGTGAACAAGTCGTTGGGGCCTTGATGCTGTTGCACTTCTTTGGCAGGACTGTTGCAGAGAATAAACTTATTATAAATAGGAAGTAGAAGAGTATGTGTTGTAGAGTAAACGAAAAAGAGAATAAAATGTTCAGAAGTGCTAGGATTCACACAGCAGATGTGAAAGACGAGTCGTAGCAAAAAAAGTAGAGTCTACAACGAGAGATGATCATTGTATTAATCGAAACAATTCGTTGACTAGATTCAAAAAGAGGGACTAATGTGCGCCTATGCTAGAGAGAGACTCGAAGAAATGCTATAGAACGGTACTGACAAGAACTTGAAGACGACTGAACAAAGTCCAAAACCGAAACAGAACCATGTGGCAGCTCCTGCACAAGGGCAAAACTGCACCGATTACAATGGGTTCTGGGTGGTTCACGGTCTACTCGAAACGTTTTCTTGGTCATCTAGTTGGATATCATTGTTTCAGACACTCTTACTACTGAAAGAGTGTTTTCTTTGATTTTCACTCCATGATATATATGACACGAGCATTACAGCAGCATAGCATTCGGCATTACTCATACAAATGCATGATGACGAGAATTTGTTGTCACTGTCATTGCTGCATACTACATCACACAAGAGAAGGAATTCCCATCCAAACATTAAGTAACTACATTTTCTACACTGCCCTTGTACGGCGTCACTCACCACTACTACATTAAGACTGACCCAATAGGACGGACGATACAAAATTCCACGTAGTCCCGACAGCTACACCTTCGCCATAACCACAAGCGAAGTTTGAATGCCGATGCTTCTCGATTTCTTGTTCCTAAACTTGCCTGGAATAGTCGTTCCTTACAGGGTTGCTTGAGAAAAAAGTCTTGTTCAATTGGCAAAATACTTATCAAATGCAAATAATTGTAAGGTCATGGCGAACCATTTTAAAAAAAATCTAACATTTTAGATTTACGGTTCTTCAAATTTCAGTGCGAGTCTCTAACTGGCTCGAGGCCGTCGTATAGACGACGCATAAGTGATAAGCCCACAATAATGTGGTCGTTTACTTCATCTTTATCACTCATCATGCTGTCGATCGCGTCGCGTGATTTGACATAAACGCAAGCAAAACGTGCAAGATGAGGAGGCATTGGAGAATGTTAGACCTTCTTAGGTGCTACCACGCCGAACTTATGACATCCCCACAATATTGGACACTAAATATGGGTGATCAGATGTTCCTATAATCATTGCCTCAGGACGAAGTGCGATCGGCAGATTTAAGAAGGTTACATGAAAATAACAGGCAGCTTTAATATACTGGTGATTTGGGACGGTATGTAGCACACATGTCAGCCTTTTTTATTTACTGCCTGTTACAGTTTTTTCGCGGCATGATATTACGTGTGAAACAACCACAGTGATGCTGAGATATTTGCAAAACTCCGGACTGCAGATGGCTGCGGTGGGGAACGAACGAGCTATTAGCCTTCTGGGAGCTAACGGATTCACCACCACACCATGTGGGTTCTTCGTTTCGCCTGTCTCTCAGCTAGTTCTATCGATCAGTGCCATCAGCAATCACTCGTCAACGGGACTGATCCAGGGAGCACAAATCGGCTATGAACCCAGTTAAGCTGAGGCTGTAGTCAAAATCACAATGTTAACTTTTCTATTTACTGCCTATTACAAGTTTTCGCGGTAGAGTATTATGTATGGTACAACCACAACGATGCTGAGTTATTTGTAAAACTCCGGACCGCGGGAGACAGGCGAAATGAAGGACCCGCAAAGTGTGGTGGTGAACATGTTATCCGCCGGAGAGGGTAATAGCACCTTCGTTCCCCACCACAGACACCTTCGGTCCAGAGTTTTGCAGACATCTGAGCATCCTTTTAGTTACATAGCATATAGTTCGGATCGATCGACCTTACCACTGTCTTATGATGTAATAGGTCGAGTTAGTTGATAACAACGGCGGCTTGGAGAGTCATAGCAGTCCATCCGATTAGACACATTAACAAATCACTTCTACTGTTTGAAATGAGGGAGAACTTGGAGTTAAAAAGTCTGGACTAAGATAAAAACGGTATGCTTGTTTTCAGAAGTGGACAGTGTTTTTTTAATACCCTCTGAGGTTACAATATGTTTCTCAACCAGTGTTAGGAGACGAGATAGGATTCTTGTGAAACAGTTCATAACAAGTGCAAAGGAATTGCGTGATATAAAATTCTTCGGCAGAACATCTAATTTTATCTTCTACTCACTATTTCCTTGTCGGCTTATCAGTAGTCTCGATTGTTTTCCCTTCTTTCTTTCCACAGTTCTTTGATGAGTACTGCGTCCTCTAGGGACTCGCCCTTCACGTCGGTGGTTCCTTTGAGATCTCATAGAGTATAGTTAATTTCTGATATCTCGGCTTTTCAATGGCATAATAGTTCTTAAGTTAGCGTATAAAAAGCTAAAAAGAATAAAGCTCTCAGCACTTCACTATGCATCGTTTGGAGGTGATTGAATGCATGTCTGGCCTTTACAATGACTCGCGGTGGCCTTCCGATGTATCGTGCCAGTGCTGCTGTCTTCCCAGACAAGTCTGGTACCAATTTGCCGACCCCGGAGATATGGAAGGCTTGGTGGGCTATGGGCACCGGGACCGATTTCACGTGTGTGTTGCAGAGCGCTTCAGATCACTGCGCTACAGGAGCCTCTTTAGTGTAGTTAGCGTATAGTTAGAAGCGATAATATACAAACCAGTCTTCTGAGATCTACTCGAGATACAGTCTGACTACAGAAATCTCTTGAGTAGAGCCGGATTTGGATACTCCTCAATTACTTGTTGACCACGGTGTTTGATTTCCGTATTTCAATTTTACAGCTAGCATTTAGCATATTGCGCCAGTACGTTGGTGGTCTACGTACTGGCACAATGTGCTAAATCATCCTACGACTAGTTGTTATTCAGAACGTAAGAGATTTCTAACATAAGTTCGAAGCTGGGTTACAGAGCCAAAAACGTCGAACTCTTTCTCAGTTTGCAAGTCATTTCTGGGAAACTACCAGGGGTTTCGTTGAGGTGCAAGTTTGTCTTTATTAAGAGCAAATCCTTCAAATTGAAGAAGAAAAATATCGTTATATGATTTGTGAAACTATTTTTCAGCCCTTAATGTGACCTTTCTTCTTAGGAGATGTTACCGCGTATCGAGCATATTTCTTGGAGATGGTGATCTACAGCAGAAATAACCTCCAACAGGACCACGAAAAAAAGTTCAACATTTCCCTTCAGAAACCCAGAAAAAAGTAAACAAATGCAATGTCATAGTTAATCGTCGTTCTCTTATCGGCGAAAATAGTGGGCGTAAAAAGTACCATATTAAAAGTGTGACGCGTGTTTCTGTAAATAACATAGGGTTCTCGGAGGCTCCGGAAGGTGATAGGGACGAATCCAAGGGTTCAGTGGTACCAGCTAAAGACAATTGCTAATTGGTGGGATTATAAGTGATTCAAATGACAATGACACGAAGAAAAAAAAGGGTCTTAGACAATATATGATGTTTTAGAAAACACTGGAATCTCTTCATTTTTCCGGCAAAAATCCAAGAACAAGGGCAAAAATTTAGGCAAAGGATTTCTATGCACTGCTATGATTACATTGTTGGACAATAAACGATTCGATCGTTATACTACGGTTACATTGCGACCATTTAGAGCACCTAAGTTAACCCACTCCATGACCACCATCATTTTCAACTACGACAGAGCGCAGATTCATTGTTTGTATCCCATTTTTAAGTCCTAAATTAAGCATCCACTGTTGATTTGCTTTGAGCCTTGGCATTGATAAGAAATATTCAGTTTTATAGATAAGCTCACACGAGTTGGTGTAAGAATTTATTATGGATAACGTTTCGGCCGTTTCATCTTCAGAAGAGCCACGTTGAATCGAGCCGAGTGTTCACAGCAACTGTTCGCTTTTGCATTGTTGGCTTTCCTTGTCAACACACCGAAAGGAATGGAGTATAGTGGTGCACTAATGCACGAATGCTAGTAATTTCGGTCGGCAGTCGCTCAAGGACCGCCCTCCATCCTGGGAAACTGGAAAAGCTGTATAAACTGGATAATTGTTATTGACATTGATCATTCATAGCGAGGAAAATGAAAGTCGCTTTACAATGATATTACTTCTCTACGTTCAAGCTTACCCAATACCGACTTTTGCAGGATGGATTGTCTGGAAAAACAAGCCGCCATCATCGTACAATCATTATCAGTACCAACCTTTCTATATAAAAGAACATCGCTAGGTGAGACTGCCTAGTTAGAGCGATAGCCTCACTGAAAAAGATCCGATTCGATGCAACGAAGAAGACACCATATAGAGAAGACGAACGACTGTAGGCAGCTACTCAGATCATCGGCTCTGAGGAAGACGAAACGTCAGCCGAATAAACGTTTGGTAACAGCCTCGTGTTAGCTGACCAATAAAGTATGGTAGAATTCTCCTGGATTAACTATCCATTGTTACTACGAATAAAATAACGTCTTATGGAAGAAAGCAAACTTACCTTGCTCGCACCCACTTTGTGTTCTGCTTCAGCATCTGCAGCAAAAACCGTACTGGATAGTACTGTCAGAACTACAGAAGAATTTTTTCTGTTAAGACTGATTTTTTTCCCTCCTTGGTCATAAAATTTGTTAGCGTTTTTTCACAATATACGAGACGAAACGTGACACATTCCTCTTGGGTAGAAGATAACGCGGTGCCAAAACATTAAAACTGCTGAACATACCAAAGAAATGTGTCAGATAATAGTAATACTGATAAATTCCATAGGATTCTGTCATATCTCGTAATAACACATTCGATCTTCATTATATATGCAGTGAAAATTTGAAACCGAGTGAAAATCAGTATTCATACATATTCATCGAGTGTCGGATTGGCTCTGAATTCATCAACATAGCGACTGCCGCTCGATGCCCGAAACGGCAAAGCTTCCATGAGAAGAATATAAAAAAACGGTAAGATTAAAAAGAGATTTTCTTGCAGTTAAAATTTGTCTTTTCTGAGAAGAATCAGTCGACGATAAAAATATGGAGACAATCCAAAAACAGGCTCCGTCAGACCGCATTAAAAGACGACGTTTTCAACTTTTATCAATCCCTGAGAGCTACCTATGCATTAAATTCCATTCGTAGGACCGTAGAGGTGGTTCGGTACATGACTTGTGGTGTCTACTGGTGTAAAAGTCTGTAAGTAAATGGGTTTTTGTTGTCCCAGACGAGACTCCAGAGAAATGGAGCGGTTGGTTTGTTTCGCCGCGCGGGATCGAAACAAAGGCCAGTCCCCCACTGCGGGACACCTCTAACTACTGCGCTGCATGAGCATTCCGATAGTTTTTATTTTAGTTAAAAAGTAAGCTATTGGTCGATTTGCTTTTCCTTTGCTTGCTGTAGTAGGTGACTTTAAAGCTATTGATTTTGAGCAAATCTATTTGAATCCAAACGACAAATGTTAATACCTGCTTTATAATGCTAATCGATCTCACTTTTCACATTACTGTCGATGTTGTTGTGAAAGTCACTGTGACAACAAAGCAAGGAACATTTTGTAGAACAAACACGAATGCACAAAATGGATAACATATGTTTTATCCCGGACTTTTATTGAACATTGGTAAGGATAACCAGTTTATTCCTTTACTAGCAGGCTTAAACGAGTTGTTACCTCGGTTTCACCTTGTTTCACTTTCTTCAACGTTACAGTAACTCGAGTCAAGTGTACACACCTTCTCCTTTTTGCAATGCGGGTTTTCGAAGTCGTCACATCGAGTCGAATTGTTTGGAGTGGAGTACCATTCTAATGAACAGTCCTCATTCCCCTTTGTTCAAGAGGGTTGTTAATCTTTTTGGCATCCGGTGCTGTCTGTTGATATCCATTCATAGTTGCTATTCATCTTGCAGAAGTCGGCTAATTCGCCTTCTTGTACCACTCAATGTTAATCCTGCTATTTCAGAATGAATTTTCACCAAAAAAGCAAATAATTCCGGTACGAAGTCCAGCAAGGACCGCAATGTACACTGGAAAGCTGCAGGCTGAAGTCAGTTCACTTCAACCCCGCTAAAAAAAATTTGTTAAAGGGCACCGCCGAGTGAACTTACTTCATTCAAGCGGTGTTCCACTCCAGAAGATTGGACTCGATTTGACTATGAAGAACTAGATTGCAGGAAGGAACAACTACTGTGAACACTCCACTCGAATCATCGTGCTTCTAACGAAGGTGAAACCGCCGAAACTTTAGTTAAAATGGAGATTTGTAACCTCTTATTCGCTCATTAATAAACCAAAAGAAAGTGAGCCTGAGATATGAACTAGCCGTTGTTTCCCTTAAAAGAGTTTAGTGGTTAAGCCAGCTTTCTTAAGCTATGTTAATTCAAGTACATTTTTTTCTTATAGGAAATGTTTTTTCTTACCTTCTTGCTCTCAGTTAAATAATGAATTCTGTGAAGCTTCAGTCCTTCCCATAAATTTGACAACAAATTTACTACAGCGATGCTGAGATATTCGTTCGCAAAACTTCGACTCCGGGCCAGGTCGAACCACGATTTCCCTGTCTGGGGGGTTAGCGCATTACACACTGCGTCACGGAAGCTCTTGCATCGCGTTTCTCTCAGCTAGTTTCCTACCTAACGTTGCCATCAGCAATCATCCATCGGTGGGATTGGTCTTGGTAGCACAAATCGGCAATGAACCCAGTTAAACTGAGGCTGCAGTCGAAACCACAATTTGAATTACAACCACAACTATGCTGAAGTATTCGCAAAAATTTGGACGTAATTCACATCATACCCTGCCGTGAAAAATCGGCAAGGCAGGAAATGAAAGGTTAACATCGTGACAAATTTATTACTACTTACTCAATCGGCGGACCTGATGCAGTGGACAGACAATCGAGGTCAATAGAGACCGTAATTCATAGTTGTGTTAAACTACAAGGACAAACTTGTTTGGTGTACGGCGCATTCACTTTGTTCGACGATTCAGCAGGCATAGTGGTGTATACTTCAGTGACGATAACAAACCCAGCTCTCCGAAGAGATCATGAGGAAGTGCAGTGCCGAGAAGTTGTTGGACAAGCACAGAGGGAACCGCTGGGCCAAGAGGCCCGTAGTACCCAGAAGATAACCGGCATGATATGATCGTCGTCCGAGGACAAGCTCCATTATTGAAGGACGAGAACATGTCGTATTTCTAAGGTAAAAACCAGATTTTTTTCCTATACAATCCAAAAGTCTCTTTAAAAAAATGACAAAAAAATACCAATGCAGTAGATTTTGATGTAGAAATCATGAGTGCTACATGGCATTAAGCGTCGTTGGAGGTGAATGAATTCATATCTGGGCTTCACAATGACTCGCGGTGGCCTACCGATGCATCGAACCAGTGCTGCTGTCCTCCCGGACAAGTCTGGTATCAATTCGCCGACCCTGGAGGGGTTGGAAGGCTTGGTGAGGCTGAAGCGCGGAGATCGATCCCGTGGGCATCTCTAACCACTGCGCTACACGCGCTACACGGCATTGTGGTTTCTACTCTACTTGTAATTCTTTTTAGTAATTAATCTGTAATTTAGTCTTTTTTTTATTCAGTTGTTCATTTTTTAGGCGGTGGAACCGAAATGTTTACGGACGACTTGGATTACGCACATAATCGCTGATTCAACCTCATACCTATCCATCAACTCTATTGGTGTTCTATAATGGTGAGATAATTGCAAAACTCCGGACCGCAGGTGGCTGCGGTGGGGAATGAACGTGCTATTGTCCTTTCCGGGGAGTCACGCGTTCACCACCACACCATTCGGGTCCTTCGTTTCGCCTGTCTCTCAGCTAGTTCTATCGATCTTTTGCCATCAGCAATCACTCGTCAACAGGACTGATTTGAGAAGCCCAAATCGTCATTGAACCCAGTTAGTTACAACTGATCATTGGTTCAATTATGCAACCGAGCAGAATTGAGCCCATGCTTCCAATTAGAGCAAATTGCTGCCAAACTCGTCTTGGAGGATAAGAATACTGAGTATATACATCGGTAGAACACCGCAAATAATTGTATCGACCAAAAAACGCGTTTAATCTGCGATAGTGCGAATGGAATCGAATTCACGACGACGTCGCTAACACGTTGATCAAAGGCGAACGATTTTTCATTCCACATATGCAAATCGGTTCGATTTTCACTGAAGAGGTGTGGGTTTCCCCACCTGATCATTTTTTCTCCCAGTTTCAGTTCGTCCTCAGCAAACAGTAACATTTGGTTTCAAGAACATTTAGGTTATTCTTTTAGAACTTCTAGATTTTCACATTCATTGCTTTAAGTTTCTTTTTCCTAACATTTCTCAACCTCAATCAGTTTTCCAAGACTTCGAAGCAAATCCAAACATCAATAAATCCTCTTACAGATCCTCCTCACTAATTCCTGGGACTCAACGTTGTGCAACAAGTTGAAATCAGTGAAAAACTATGCAGAAGAGTCCCACGAATAACCACATCTTTGTAGTTTAACATTTCATCCATGAGTCGATTCTCTCAGAACTAAAGTCCATTAGTATTGATTTTTCAGCAACAGCAACTATTGATCGTCAAGAGAATTCCGTCTAGAGCACAGAATTGAACCCATAGTAAGAGCTCACAGCGTTGAAATAAAGACCATAATATCTGGTCGTCTTTCCGCAGTCAAGAAAAATTCGCCGAAAACCGAATCCGTCAGGATCCCACCACATTGCCAAAGCGGCTTATCGCCGAACTTCAGTGGGGAAAATACACCTGTTCGATGAAGAGAACTGGAACAGGTCGGTGCCCATGACTGATGCTCCAACACTTCATCACTTCTCCGCCGTCCACAGATGACATTCACAGAAACCTGGTGAACGCATGGGTAATAACTAGCTGGAATCCGGGAAGATGAAATGGTTTTTAAAGCATACGTTAGTGAAGAAAGCAAATGAGAGGAGTATTTTATTCTGTATGCATTATGAATCACGTACAAACCAGTTCCCTCCCATTCAAACACTCACACAAACACACCTCCTGCTGTCAGTTTTTTCTGGGAAAAACACTTGCATTGTTGTTTTTTTTTACTGTAAAGTTTTTGATTTCGCAGAGAAGCGATCTGCACCGGCAGTGGAATTCCGAAGCGCCCTTCACTTCCATTGATTCATCGTTGTACTTGATTTAATTCCTTAGGCTTGAGGCACTTTTTAGGTGACGCTGCCCGCCTTCTATATTGGTTTTCTTTCGTAAATAGTGAATATCCGGCCACAACACTAATCTAATTATTCATTTAATATGTCTTTTTACTGCTTGCCGTTACCAACACTACGGAAGAAGGAAATCCTTGTTATTTGCCTATTTTGATAATTGTTAAATATAACGTTTAGAATTCTTGCAAGAAGGTTATTACCCAGTGATAGTTTCCAGCGGAAAATTCGAGCGAAGTTCAGGACAAAAATCCAGGCCGGAGAAAAGTCACTTTGTTTTCCAGACCACTTTCTTCGTACCTTCCCACCCAACAAAGTTCCTCTATCGCTCCCTATACTTCCTTCTTACATGACAATTGCTCTACCTTCTCCGGACTTTGTTCCCGAATTTTGTAGTTTTTTGCGATACTTTTTCGTCGTTTCAAACATTAACAGTAAAAGAATCCACAGAAGAACATCATTTACTTACCTACTTACCTCTCCAACTTGTCATTGTTGGACGAGTATTCTTTTCTCGCAGTACGTAGTATCAGTTGTTCTCATCTCCTACTTGCCCCATTTGTTGTTAGTGGACGAGTTATCGTCGCCATCAACAAATATTTTCGTCTCAACAAACACGGAAACTCGTCCGAGAAATTGGTGCAGGGGGGAACGGGAAAAACATCTGTATAATTTTCAGTCATTGTTGTTGTTCTTTCATAAATAGAATTACTTACTAAAAAAATCCGTTATACTAAAAAGACGGTCTAGCATTAATACAAAATTTGATAGGCGAATAAACTAATGAGCACAACATTAAATTTTGTTCTATTTGGATTCTATGATTTTCAATAACTCAAAGCCCGACTTTCTACAAACCTCGGCATAAATGATCGATATGCTTATTAATATGTTCCTATGAACTGATCATGTTGAGCTGATGCAAGGGTGCTGTAAGTTGTTGTTGCCATTGTTGGTCGATGGGTGACGTTACGGCGATTTCTCCTTCCTCGGAACCGTGGTGTTGCGACTAGGAGTAGTCCCAGAGTAGAGAGTGGGAGCAAAGAAGAATTTTCATAAAGAATTTCGTGTATAAGAATATCTAGCAGATTAGTGAAATCTTTTGTTTTTTTTTCAACTAAGCTAATGAAGCTATTGAACTTTTTCACAACCATAATAAAGGTTTGCTATCTATCTCGTGGGAGCTCATGAATAGTATAAGTATAATATATTTACTAATCATTCCGAGGAAAAGTGAAATTCGGTCCTCAAAAACAACAAAACTTCTTCGAAGAACTTTACTGATGACGTAGAAAGCCGGTCCCAATCTACATAAGACCATTACGGCGACTACGACGACTACGACGACGACGGCGCACATCACGGTCAGAGCCAGTCGGGCAGCCAGCACAAGCTGGATCGTGCGGGTAAACAGGATGCGTTTGTTTGCTCGCCATACTAACCGCACTGGGACGAAGTGTGCCAGAAGTACACCGATACCCTGGTCCAGACATTTATCCTATCACCATCCAGTCAGTCATTCGGTCATCCATTCACTCATTTACTTTCTCCAACTCTGTCATTTGCTACTGCTCACTATTCATCGACACCATTAAATACAAACATTGTCAACCATTATATTGCGACGACGAAGTTGCCGTTGCATTACATCAAGTAGTGTTTAGGGGAATGGGACGAATTCGAGATATTAAGATAGTTTAAAAATCTTCGAAAAATTGTGAGTAAAATGATTAGAAGATTGTTACAGTTTATCCAATATCGTCCTTCGCTTCTATTCCATCGAGCGGTTCCACCATAACAAAGATAGTACTTGTGTTTTTCAAGTGGTACATGGCCCAAACATCACATTTTAAGCGGCTGGCAGCATTCCTTTAATTGTTCCATTTCCTAGAATCCAACGTTCGCCAAGGTTTCCGCATTTACGCATGAGTTCGTCTGCTACTTAAGGATTCATGGTCTTTTTAATTACTGTCGTTAAATGCTGGTCGAGTCAATTCCCATCCCTGGAATGGCCGTTTCGAAGTCTTCACCATAGCCAGTAGCCACCCTTGCGGACCTAATGGAACTCTTCTTAGATCGTTTTGGTGCCAATTTCTGACCCCGGAATGATGGTAGGCTTAGTTGGACTAGGGCACTCTTCAACTAACGGCCTTGGCGAATTATTGAATGGCGTCTTTAGCACCCCGGTTCCCGCGTCCCGTACACCGGCATTACTCTGACTAATCTATATACTTTATCTTCCCACGTTCTCAAAATTCCATCAAATCTTCCATTCATTGCGCCATTATTTTCGAATCGTTAACCTTTTTCCAGCAATATGAGCAGCCTTTGTTTATGCGTGTTTGCCCTGCCCTACTAAGTATTTCTGGGAAAAACCCAGAACAATTTCTCGTTGGGATATTTTTTTGTTACAGTGAATTTTTTTCAGTTTTCACCCAATCGTTAGCGAAACTAATTTGTTTATGGAGTTTTGAGCTTCGTAAATTTTGTCCATTGTTTTGAGCTTTTCAAAGTGCTGTTCTTCATGCCCCAATTTAATAACTTTTTACGTCAAACAGAAGTGAGTACAAAATCGTAGCACGGATTTTCTTGATATCCAAGGAATCTTAAGACGGTGGTTCAGTGAGAAGACTACGTAGCGCGTTCCTACGTGGCGTATAAAGAGTCGATAAAAGGTCAAAGGGACAATGTACTTGCACTGGGATGTAGTTGAATTTCCGTCTTTGTCTCAGCTTGTTACCTTGATTTATATCATCAAACTAACCATATTAAGTCATTCACTTATTGATTTTAAAGCATGAAGATAATAGTCGCTTTATACCTTTCGCATTGATCAATTCTTAAGGAATGCGCAACGCATTCGACTTCATGAAACATTGTCGAGGTGATTAAATGCATATCTCGTCTATACAATGACTTGAGGTTGCTTATTGATGTACTATGTCAGTGTTTCTAACCTCCCATGTAAGTCTGGTATGTCGATTCTGCAAGAATGAAGGATCTGGAGGGTTCGGGGCGCTAGGGATCCAACCAAAGACCGATGCAGGATTCCTCGCTGAGGATGTCAAGCCACTGTGCTACATGCGCACCTATTTCGATGCATACAGATCAAAAATGTTGTCCACCTTCAATTTCAGAGCCTTATATTTTTTGCTTCTAGTGAGCTTCATCAAATGAAATAAATACTATTGGAATCTATAGATTTTTCCATATATGACAGAAAATCTTTTTATACAACAAGAAGTTCTTTGTTTTCTGTAGACCGTGAAACCTATTGTTACTGTCTTTCTCCATCGGGGATCTTATTTCAAACGCCAAGGTGACCGAACAAGGACGATTTCGCTCAGTGGGACGTGATGATATTCTCGAATATATCGATGGAATTTTCAGCCGCTTCACTTACCTTGGAAGTCTTATGAGTAAAAACACTTCAACTTCAAGGAGAAGTCTCCTCGTTTTAAATCTATGGGCTGCTGAACTTTTCATTTGCTCTACAAGACCAGAAATATCCTTCAGTGGAGAAAAGACCAGCACCGTTTTAAATAATTTGATATAATTGGCGTTGATATGCAGTTACTTGTATGTAATTTAAGCTAGTATAGTCGATTTCCAACTGTTTTATGCTCTTTAGCTACTGTTGTTTGGATTCCACTTGTATTTATGCTTATTTTATTACAAAATATATAAATGTACTTTATTATAAAATATTTGTATAAGAAAAATATAAAAAAATAAAATATATATTTATACTATAAGAAGAGCGCACATTGAGCAGTGTTTGGAAGTGCTCTGCAATACACACTGGGTCAATGCTTCAACCGCGAGGTGCAAGGAAATGCTATCCTGGACGTAATGCTGGACGAAACAAATCACTTGTCAAAGGCCTACGTGTATGAGAAGTAACTCTAAATCGTCATTAACGTATAAGCTTCCACTTCTACCCTATGAGGGTTTAGATTTAAGCCCGATAAGCTTCTCGCGGATGTTTCGCCATTAGAATGATTTAACATAAACCATCCTACAAACTTCTGTCTCTGTGATGAACGCCTAGAAAGGCTCTAGAATAGATATGCGATAATTCTAAGAAGAATCAACTCATCAGATGGTAAAAGACTGTAATAAGTAAACGAAAAGAAGTAAATGAAAATCGTGAAGACAAAGTCCTCAGTTAGGTAATGAACCACATCGAGATATAAACATGTTCGTGAATGAAGCGTGCTAGAGAACAAACCAAATGAAAGAAGTGATGGATTCTGCAAGATATGTCATATCTGGTCATATAAACGAAAAGGCAAATAAGAAGTACGAGAAATGTCACATTGTGGGACAAAGAAAACCAATAAGATAATCCTCTCAAGAAACCGACTGAAATAGATTCGAGCATGAGTTTATGAATGATGTTTTTACTTTTTTACCGCCTATCCTTTTTTTAATCTGTAATTGTGAAGCCCTCAAGAAGAAGTTCGATCGTTGTCAACGCAGAAAATGCGTCCCCCTCCCCCTCATCTCTCTCTATGACTATCTAGACGGACTTAACCCTGAGCCTTCCCGTCACAGTAAAGTCCGATTAGCTCTTCGTGGAAGCTGTTTTGTCACAATAACTTAAACGCTGTTTACGAAAAGTAATAGCCCTCTTCGTATTATCCATCAAAGAAACGGAATCTGTTTGAAGTACCAGTCAAGCCAATGAGATTTGTGCGAATATTAGTGATGAGCCTGCCCAACCAGTAAATTACCATTCAGATAGGGACGATCGACATGATTTTCCGTGAACCGCAAGGAATGGTACTTCAAGTATTCGAGTAATTAGGACCACTTCAGCTATTACAATCGATGCAGTCATAATAAATGAACTTAAATAGTGCTCATAGGTTTTTGAAATTGTCATCCGGTTCGATGAATACCTGCTACTATCAGCTTTCTGATGTCTCGCTCCATCAACTACACCATGACTGTATTCCCTGTCCCTCGGTCTTCTTCTCAGCGTCATCTGTCAGTTGAATGTTTTCACTGGGATGTCTACGATGTCCTATCGGTACATTACAGTGTATTGTCTCAAGCAATTTGGTCAACAACGGTTCGTTATGGGGCCCTTCGTCTTATCACCACCCGTCGTACTTCAATAACTGTGTCATATAAAGTAGAGAATAGGACAAAAATTGATTATTTTCAGCTGAATGCTTGTTGAATGTCACCAAAAACGTCGATGTGACGTCGATGACTTCCTACAGATGAACCTCATCTCACGACGTGTAGAAAACTTGCAAGCTGACAAAAAAAATCGTTTGACCGTGTTGTTATAAACTGCTCAACTACTTCCCTGTCATGATCGTCAGTAACGTGGCTATCAGGCGCTCTTATTTCAGGGTTACACAGCCAATTTTAATAGAATATAGGAGGCATTTTCTCTTCGGATATCGTTTTATCACAAGATCGAAGCCAGTAGGCACTGAACAACTTTAATTTACAGTGATTCTATGAATGATTCGTTTTCAATTCAGCTTTGTCGTACTTAACATAAGTGCTTCTTTCTATTTAACCTAGCCCGCAGAGTTCCTTGCCCGATGTACTTTAAGCACCCTGAAGTTTGTGTATTCTGTTTGGAAGTTCGGAAAACGTGAGCCAGAAAACACCTGGCTTTTTTGAAAAATTTTTTTATTATCTTTTTTACTTTCCTTTACAAATAATCTAGAAGTGTGTTTAAAAAAGGATATAACTCTCGGCGTTGATCAATCCCTGAGGGATGCGCCATGCACTCGACTTCATTAAGCATCGTTTGGAGGCGACTGAGTGCATATCTGGCCTTTACAATGACTCGCGGTGGCCTACCAGTGCTGCCATCCTCCCAGACAAGTCTGGTACCAATTGGTTGGTGGGCCATGAGCGCGGGAGATCGATCCCACGTGTGTGTTGCAGGGCGCCTCCAACCACTGGGCCACACGCACCCTTAGAGGTAGGTCAAACTTCATCAATTATCAATCAGGTGGACTGCAAGAGAAACCCTGGTATTCCGACGTCTTCTGAGAATTCACCAGAATCCATGGTACCTGACGTTTTAGTAGCGGCTATCGCCACCGTTTTCGGAACATTTTGAATCCGTCCGTCTGGTTCCGTCTTACTGTTTGGTTTGAACAGGGATATTTAATTGATATTAGTTTCTTCGTGCATTTTTTGAACAACTTTCAATGACTCATTTCTTAAACGAGTCAGGGAGTTGATTACATCTCATTTCACCTTTTTACTTGAGGTTGTATATTGACAAGTGGAGGGCAGATAGCACAATAGTAAAAAAAAAGGATGCAGTTCAATTGCTGCAGTGCTCCAGTTCATCTACACTCAGGACCAACTAAATCTCTCATCCCTTTAGGATCAGGAAATTGTAACAGTCCAATCTAGGAAAGTGTTCCTCTCATCCAGAAAGACCACTGGAGAAGACCTGGCGAACGAACTAGTACCGCTATCACAGGATCATTGCGGGAGATTCAGCTCGACAAGCATTCGACGACATTCGCGAAGAAGATCAAATCTTCGAGAAGCAACAGAATTTACCGGCAAATTGGAAGACAGCCGTGGATACCGGGTATCAAAGAGAACGAACCGAACCAATGATGCGTTGGGATCACCTTATTACAGGATGTGAGGTCACGGGAAAAAAAAATATTGTCATGTATTCCATTTTAGCAAAAGTAGGACAAAAACCCACCAATTGTCAACTGATCGCGGCTAACATCGGTCTTCAATCGTTTCTCAGTCTTCTCTGCATCATTTTTTTTTACTGTTTTTTCGACTAATACGTACATTTTTTTGCTTTGAAAACTGCTACCTGATAAGTGCCCCATCGAAGAATGTCCTAGCTCTTCATGGTGGCTTTTGGTAGGTGCGTTTCACACCAAGTGTGATCTATCGAATTGACAAAATCATCGGATTTGACAACGACGGGAAAGAGGATGTTTCGCAAATGAGCCAGAGGGAAATGAAACCTACCTTTCCATCGCAGCGGGTGAAGATATCTAGCGGCAAGACAGCGAACCCCGTTTGCTTCAACCGTTCCACAACATCAACGAAGCTGAGATATTTGCAAAACTCTGGACCGCAGGTGCCTATGGTGGGGAACGAACGCGCTATTGTCCTTTCCGGGGAGTAACGCGTTCACCACCACACCATGCGGGTCCTTCGTTTCGCCTGTCTCTCAGCTAGTTCTATCGATCTTTTGCCATCAGCAATCACCCGTCAACTGGATCGATCTGGGGAGCCCAAATCGGCATTGAACCCAGTTAAGCTGAGGCTATAGTTATAATCACAATTTTAGCCTTTTTGCCTACTGCCTACTCTTTTTGATGGCAGGGTATATTGCGAAATATAACTTCGAGTTGTGATTATAACTATAGCCTCAGCTTAACTGGGTTCAATGCCGATTTGGGCTCCCCAGATCGATCCAGTTGACGGGTGATTGCTGATGGCAGTGATCGATCGAAGTAGCTGAGAGACAGGCGAAACGAAGGACCCTGCATGATGTGGTGGTGAACGCGTTACCCCCCGAAAGGACAATAGCGCGTTCGTTCCCCACCATAGGCACCTGCGGTCCAGAGTTTTGCAAATATCTCAGCTTCGTTGAAGTTATATTTCGCAATATACCCTGCCATCAAAAAGAGTAGGCAGTAGGCAAAAAGGCTAAAATCGTTCCACAACAGTTAAGGGAAGCTAGTGATGAAGAACTTAAAACACAGAGACACAACACAGGTCGAGACTCTACGCAAAGGAAAAACACTTGCCGGATCAGCAAAGAGACTCTACGCGAAGGAGAAACACTTGCCCAATCAGTAAAGTGTTGTTCAAGTAGTTCATTATTTCAATTATTGTATTTCAAGATCAGTCGGACTCGAGTTTTCAACTATTTAGTGGCCTTGCAGTCCCTACATGTGAAATTCGTATATTCGTTGTTTTTCGCGAAAGCATTTTTTATCGGGGGGTTAAGTGGAAGCAGGTAGGCAATACAGGTGTATCGCCTAGAATGGCAATAAAAGCACTTTTATGGTCACAAAGATGATTAGATATGAGCAAAACTCTGGACATTAGATAGGTTTCGAATCGGCGATTACGACACTCGATGCTCCAAGTTTTGCAAAAGTCTCAGTATCCTTGTGATTGCATTTCATATCATGCCCTGTCATGAAGAAGAAGTAGAAAGTTAATAAAAGTTAAAGCATTCTTATGCTCGTCATCTCAGCCGTGTCCCCCCAAATATCGTCGCAGTGCAAGGTATTCTGTGGTCACCCAGAGTGACAATAGAAGACATCATTACGTCGTCTGTGACACGCAGACATCTTGACAGTAAACGATATTCTGTGGTCGTCAGTGCAGCTGTATTGCCTTGCATAACAAAGCGGGACAATAAAATACATGTCTATGAGCCGTATAGCCCAGACAATATTCCGGAAGGGGAAAGAAAAACGTGCCCGGGAACAAAATAAAACGTCCACAGACTGGTTTCCCACTAATTCGGCTTGTCTCCATGTGCTTGAACACAATTAGGAGTCCATAAGTGTTCTTGTGGAAACAGCAGCTCGAAATAAAATTGTAATGGAAAACCCTCTGTTCATGTTTTTTCTCCCGTCCCATTTTTCTTTTCATTCAATCATCTTCTTTTGTGTACAGATTTCCTTATAGAGATAGTGTTCTACCACTTTCATGTGTTTGTGGTCTCCGCACTAATGATATGGCGATGTGTCGTGAGGTATCCTAACCTATCCATTGTTCCCAGAATCGACTTTCTATTAACCTCGGCATTGGAATATGAATGCGTCGTTTTCTTGTTCAGCAATCGCGAGGTTGTTAAACAGCATACATTTACTTCCATAGAAAAACACAATACAATACAACAGTAGCTGACGTTTCGGCAGTATCGCCTTCTTCAGAGCCTGGAAGGGTATACTGACATACAATTTACTAGGCCAAACGATTCAATAACACTTATAGAAAGACGACAAACTCTATGGTAATTACATGGTCAACAGCTTCTTGAAAAAAACTCACCGCTTTTTTTACGTGCCGTTCCAATGAGGAAGATTAGAACAGCTGATTATAGTCCTTATCCTGTTTATCTTGCCCTTCATTAGCGATGAAATAAGTGTTGCGATAAAGCGATGCTTAAGAAGGGCAGGTCTAGAGGAATCGGTAGCGATAGTTGAAATACCACCGGCTACTCTACGTCGTCAGTTAGTTCGTAACCGCCTGTATGACCGTCTATGCGAAACCAACAAATTGCGTAATCTGCCCTTACGGCAGGGACGGTGATTGCATGAGTTCAGGTACGATATACCTGATCTCTTGTAATAATTGCGGAGATGAATATATTGGCGAAACGGGCAGGCCTTTGTGTATCCGTATAAAAGAACACCTAGATGGCAAACGAAAAACTAAGACAAAGTACCCCCACTAGGCACGCATAGGATACAAAAGCACAGCGGAGACGATTTTGAAGTAAAAGTCAATATCCTTGCGCAGGAGACTAGAACACCAGCGCGAAAACTTCTTGAGGCTTTTTGAATAAATGCAGAAACCTTACAATGAATAGCAGGGATGAATGCCGAGGGGTCATACGCGACCTGACCCCGTATGTTCGCATCAATTTCTGATGTGGGATGGTGCAGTCATCAACCTTATGCGACTATAATCAGCTGTTCTAATCTTCCTCATTGGAACGGCACGTAAAAAAGCGGTGAGTTTTTTTTCGAGAAGCTGTTGACCATGTAATTACCATAGAGTTTGTCGTCTTTCTGTAAGTGTTATTGAATCGTTTGGCCTAGTAAATTGTATATCAGGATACCCTTCCAGGCTCTGAAGAAGGCGATGCTGCCGAAACGTCAGCTACTGTTGTATTGTATTGTGTTTTTCTATGGAAGTAAATGTATGCTGTTTAACAACCTCGCGATTGCTGAACAAGAAAACGACGCATTCCTATCCATTGTTTTCTAACAAATTTTTTAAACATTCATTTAATTTTCTATCCTAAACTGTCGTTTCAAAGTAATAGACTATCAATAAATATTACAATAAGAATATAATGTGAACTGTTAGGAAAGGATTTACAGAACTGATAAATTTTTTATCCTTCCGTTCTTCGGTTTCCTGTCTCTGCATGGCTATGGCGTCTTGCAACCGGGTTATGAACTGTGCATCTGGAAGGGGTTCGTTCATTCTCCAGTAGAGTAGAGTCTTGGCTGAATTAGAGAATGACATTTCAATTTGAAGACCTAACTAAACGTTAAGTAATGTGAGAAATTGTTCTCATCCTTGACGAAGAAATTTCATGGAATCCTCATTGATTCATCATCATACTATCATCATCGGTGATGACTAGAGCGATTCAGTTCGTACGGTGTTCCAAAAAATGATACGTCATGAAAGTGATTGAGAGATTTTCGCTGCAGAAATGTTATTGTCATCAAGCTATGCATGGACAGGTCTAGTATATTTTCCAAAGTGTAAGGTCATCTAAGAGACAAAAAAAACAACAAGTGTTTAAAACGCATGTAGCGCAGTAATTAAAGCTGACGCACGTAGTCATTGGTTCGATGCTGCGCTATGAGGTAACAAGGCTCTCTAACTCTCCGGAGTTGGCGAGCTGTTAGTGAGCTTATCTAGAGGTAAAAACACTGATTTGATATATCGGTGATATTTCTGAAAGTCATCATATAGAGCAAATATACATTCGATCACCTTCATCTACGAATTGAATCGAATACATGACGAATTTATAAGCGGTTGATCAACTCCGAACGATCTATCGCTTATCATTTATCTAAAGAAATCGACGAGTAATCTACGATCTATCAGAACCTGATGGTTGTGCGTATTCTTAACAAATGAGGATGAAGAGAATTGCCTTACACCTCGCTGCTCCCAGCGAAATCCGAGAATGACAGCGGCCGGCAAGTCTGAAACTTATCAACAATCCGTGTGATCATCAACACCATTAAGTTATAAACTGATTTCCGACGAAACTGTTAACAGTAGCCTTCTCTTGAGCTCGTTGACTGGCTACTGGCATTTCTTTCTCTGGTTTCGCACTGATATGTTTTTTTATAGATGCAATGACTTGAAACGGCACTGTCTTCATTCACCTATCCACATTCAATAGAATTTCTAATGCGAGCTGTTTCCGTTTCCTCTTCTTTTTTTTCATTGAGTCCTTATGCATGGTTTTTTTTGCACTTCCAACATTATAAGTCCTTTTACAGTTATCTTACTAAGTCATCCTATTGCATTCGTTATTGATTTTTTGCAGACCATGCCTACAGTAGGAAGAAGAAGTGGCGTCTTCCTGAAATGCGGGACAAAAAAAGCAAAAGCCTTAATTTTCGACTGAGAAGGGAAGCCACATGAACAAAAAACACAGAACTGAGACAATTAAGGTGAAATCAGATTACACTGAAACCTGGAAGATAGGAAAGGGATCGAATTTGAAAACCTGTTTTATTCTTTGGCATAATTAAGTCGTTACCATGTTGGTTAGACTTTCCTTTCTTCTTCTTCTGATACAGTTGGAAACATCCATAGATCCTATTTGTGTCATAACCAGCTACATAGACTGTACCTGTAACGCAGTAACTAGTAGTGAATAGGGTTCCACATGGTCATTAGTTAAATGCCGCCTCACAGACAAACTAAGCCTAAGTCCATTTGGGCTTAGCAAAATGGTGCTAAACTTAGCTCACATGATAAAGTCATTGACTTGATTGATCGAAGAACCATAAGTCATTGTATAGATCAATTACGTACTCAAACACCCCTATAGTGTTACGAGTGGAGCCAAATGCATTCAACATCCCTAAAGGATTCATCAGTGGACAACCCTTTATCGTCCTTTTCTTTCTCGTCTACTTCTACATATAATTGCATCTTCGTTATGCCAATTGTACAACAAGTTTTTTTTATTCATTTTATCTTATTTGACCTCTTCATGTCTACCGTGCGGATCCCAGCACTTCTCAAATTCAATTCGTTTCCTCGCATCCATTGTCCATGAAGATCTTCCAACATTTTACGTGTGGCTTCGATTGCTGCTTGAGGATTTTCATTTCATCTTGAATGCCGTAGAATGCTAGTCGAGCATTTCTCCCTGGAGTCCTGAGATAGCCGGGCAGGAGCGTTCACAATTGGATTGCAGAGAGCGTTTTTTCCCAAGTAAGACTGGCACGAATTTCCCACGCCGAAGGGATGAGAGGCTTGGTTGGCCCAGAGCGGAATCGAACTAGCACCATGCTCGTGATGACGGAAATCATTACCATTGTGTTATCCACCCCCCTTGTACTACAACTAATGTGAAAAATTCGAAATATTTCTATTTTATCTACGTTTCTTGTGAAAAAAATGCATCTCATTCACTGCATAACAGTCTCTAACCATGCCACGATGACGTTTCAACACTCTATAAGCAATACTGAATTCCATTTCCTCATATTTGATTGCACTAACTGGTAATCACTTAAGCTTCATCACGCTAGCCCCCGCCTACCATGAGACCCGCCTACTATGCATCGAGACGATGCAATGAATGACTGTGACACTCCCTCTCTTATCACCGAAAATTTACATTATTAGCAATTCATCCTGAAACTGACAACAGCTTATCGGCTAAACCTAACAACGCCCACTTTTGCCATCGATTTTATTGATTAGCACCCTTGCAAATGAGACGCATTAGACCAAAATCGATTCGCATTAAAAGCATTTTTTTTAAACCTTAATTTTCGTTTGTTGGACGTCACCCTCATCGCTTGGACCTATTCGCAATCGTTGGTGATTTAACGACGTCCACCGACGGCATCTATCATCGTCAACCGAGTCCTGTCCATTCATCAATCACTTCCCAGCCCCATCTACCTCTTAATGAATAGCCCATGATTTCAAGACGACCAGGCTATAGAATCGCCAGTGGTTTCTTTTCTCTCCCCAAAAATGTTTATCTCAGTCTTTTTTTCGTTCCGAGATAGTTCCTACTTTTTCCATACCGTATGATTATGATCCTATTTTTTATTTATTAGACTACCAAGTAGCAATTTCACAACTAATGGCGACCTTTTATTGACAAAATTAAAAGTCGCTAAAACCTGCTCCCTTTCTTCTCGTTGCCATAATGGAGATCTTGTCAAGACTGCACTAGCTAAACTTCATTACTCGTTTGTACTAACGAATAAAACTCAACACGACAGACCAGTAAAATTTCCTCGTGGCCTTGGCATTTAATCAGTGGCACTCCTTAACTAATCGCCATTTGCGAGCTCACCTAATACAATGTATATGTATCGATTTTAAACAGCAATCGGTTGCCTCAGAACCAATTTCATTTGCGATGCCACAGAAAAGTTTTTCATTCTTAGAATAGTAAACGATTTCGGTAATGTTCAATAAAATTTATACTATCATGGAAAGAATAACAATCGTTGCTCATTTATGTACATACGTATCGATTTTTTTGAGATATGTGCAGTTTTTGAGCGTTAGTAGAGAGCACATTAAAAACAAGACATTGATAAGTTGTTGACTGTGTGATAAGAGCAGCTGACGACAGGTGAACGAGGGAAAACGGTAGTATGAGTTCTACATAAAGTATGGTATATTCGACGTCCTATTTTTTTCTTCTTCTTTTGTTTTCCTTATTTGTTTCTTCATAATACACTTACCAAAACGCCTATGAAAATCTATCTTCCGATCTTACCGTAGTTAAGCATAATGTGAATAGTCATGGTAAATGATGTTAATAAGGACTACTGATACCAACTAGCAATTATTGCTGATAACATAAAAATGCTGAGATATGGACAAGCTCGGCACCTCAGCTGACCTTCGAACCGCAATTACTTTTGCCAGATCTCGCCTGCTATCCACCACACCAATGGAGGCCCTTGCTTTGTCCTTCCCTGATTTCTTGTTTATGTTGTCTATGCTGATCATCGTATCGGTTGTATAATAGATCGCCAGGTAAAGCACAATGTCTGAAGAAAATGAGTATACGGTGTGTATACGCCAATCTCTATGAACTGCCCATATTAATCGTAGACCCTGAAGAGCTGCGATATACACGTCATCGACCTTCACCTATACCGCATCCTATTGGCCTTGATTGTCAAAAATGTTGCTGAGAAAGCGTTTCGTATCTACACTTTTGCATCTCTAAAGGATGATACATCGATTCGTTGATGACAGTGACGGTAATAATGATGATGATGAATAAAGGATAAAGAATGAAGATGTCGATTTTGGTCGATCTCTGAGGGATACGCCGTAGATTAGACTTCATCACGCATCGTTCGAGGTTATTGAATGCATATCTGGTCTTTAAAATGATTCGCGGTGGGCTGCCGATGTATCGAGTCAGCGCTGCAATCCTCCTAAGCAAGTATGCTGCTAATTTGCCGACCCCGGAGGGATGGAGGCTAGATAAGCCCGGGGCGCTGATCGATCCCGTGGGCACTGCGCGGCTCTAACCACTGCACTACATGATGAATAGGAAACAGAAAAATCTCATTTTTGTCAGTTCTTCATTTTTGCTCACCAGTTTGACCGGAATAGAAAAAAAAGGAATCGTGGAAAAAAAGTTTTCACGATTGCATCAGTGAACCTCCTTAAATGGATCCAGCCAGCTTCACGGAGTTGGTACTGCTTCATTCTGGCTATTTCCCACTGTTATGGCACAAAACAACCCTATAGTTTCCCTATATTGTATATTTTATGACAATTTTGATATTTATATGATAATTTAAATTCACATAGAATCAAAAAAAATACACTTTGGCTCGTTAATTTGCACCTTTAGTTTCAGTTTATATAACTTTCTATTTTAGAACCTTGAAAAGAAAAAACAGAACTCTGTGCCTCTTCTTTTTCATTTCTCTCTGGTTTTTTTCCTCGACTAACCTAACAATTTTTCGGAAAAGAAGGATAACAAATGGGAGAAAAGGAGCCATTGGTGAGGGCCATGAATGACTTAGTCACGAAAGAAATCAATCACATGAAACCCAGTACAAAAGTTTTGAGTAGAAAAAAGAAATACGAGAACAGAAACCGGATCAGAGAAACGTGGGACTGGGAAATGAACTGGCCACATTACCAGATTCCCTGATACCAGAGAATTATACTGATCACACTGCTAAATTCAGAGTGGTTTCGATAGAAAACGTATTCATCAACGTGCGGCAATGAGAGCGCTTTAGCAATCGCCATAGTGGCTAATGAAATTTGAAACTGATTTGAACGACAAAGGATAAGGCTTCAAACGTTGATCTATCACTTTAGCGCGCATTATGCATTCGACTCCATTCATTGCATCATAGAGGTGACTAGACGGATTTCTGGCCACCAGATTTCAATGACTTTCCGTGGCCTATTGAAGTGTCACGCCAGGGTTTTTATCCTCCTAATAGACTTAATACCAATCCGCACAACTTAGATTATCAAATGGTCACTTTTCACATGTCATGCGTTTTACCTTTCCTACGGAACTCGTTCCAGTGCATCTACCACACACGAACATGGTTGGGTCCGTGTGTGGGTCCTGGCTGTTTCTTGAGAGTCTGTATGACTTCCATTCTGGCGATCTTCTCTGGAATCCCCCAAAAACCCACTCCACTGTGGCGTTCCTAAGTATGCTCACACCATGACAGTCGCACAGGTTGCTATGAATTATCGGAGGAAAGCTTAGTGTCCTGTGACTATGATTATTCCTGTTCGGCACGACGGCAGAGATTCCCTACAATTAGTCAACCACCTCACCGAATACGATATACGATTATGGGCCGAATTCTCTCGAATGCACGGTGACAGTAACAATATTGTTCCAGTAATGTTAGGCAAAATGTCCCACAACGCTGCCGTTGCTACATGACGACGACTTCAGCAATCTTTCGATGCCTCATACTTTATACTGGATTTCACGTGATTGGACTACTTCCATCTCTGTGCTCTACCTTCTGTTCTCTTTTTTATCTGTCCTTATCACGCTAACGAAGAAATTTACCCGACTTATCAATGAGAAGCAAATAAAGTGCTTATTAGATAAGGTTTAAGCACTGCTTCAACGTCTTTGTTCATCTTTATACGATTCTTATACCATTATCGATCCTATCGATTGGAACACTTCGTTGTTCTTAGAAGTTCAATGACACCTGGGCCGTTCAATGTGCCAATCGTTTTTCCTCAATGTCATCATGACTCAGCTGGGTTAGGCGTGGAATCTTGCAAAACCGAGCAATCAGGTGACAGAAACAACTCCCACTTGGTGCTAGTCTGAGCCTTCACTGACGTCCGGTTTCCCGTAGAGAAGTCAGTATCCATCTAAAGCAAGGATGTCGCTCGATGAACTTCTGGCATTCTTAATTAATCTGACGTAAGTGAAAAAACTTCCACTTCGTTGTTTCGCTGTTTTCCGTGAAACGAGACAATCTTGGTGATGAAGTGCATAGCTAATGCCAGAACAATTTATGCTTAGGGATAAAGGGATAAAGCATTTATGTTGATCAATCGCTAAAAGTGTTCCATGCATTCCATTCCATTCGTGGTATCGTAAAGGTGGTTCAATGCACATTTGGCCTATAAAATTACTTTCTGAGGCCTATAGATTTGTCAACTCGGTCTTGCTATGCTCCCGGACAATTCTGACCAAGTTGCGAAGCTAGAAGCGATAGTAGGGCTTCTTTAGCCTGTGGTTCGTGATCGAATCAATGACCAAGTGTGAATTGCAGGCCCTTTATTGCGCCATACGCCCTCTAGAGCTATATTAATCAATAAATGCCTACAAATGTGCAAAGATTATTGATAGAAGGCTTAGAATGGTGTATGCTATGTTTTATATCTTATATTTCGACTCACCGGCCCCGTAATCAACTACTTGGATAACATTTTGGATGATTTCGCTCATTTACTCCTCCATAAAAGTTCGTATTGGACTACAGTTTGCTTAGTTGCTATCATTTACGTCAGCATTCTTCACTTATGTGGTTTTTGACGTCGTGCTAAATGTGGCGTATTGATGACAACAGTGGTTGACGGCGCCGTAGATGAACAGCATGATCGGATTATAACTGAACGGTTAGTAAATGCCGCTCAACCATTTCTTTTTTGTCGATAAATGAACTTCACGAAAGGAACGAAGGATTCTGGATGTTTGATGTTATGTACTTCATGTTTGTTGCTGACGTCTTTTGATGAGGTTCATCTACGGAAACGAGTTCTTTTTCGTTAGGACGATGTATAGTAAACAAATCAACGCACTTTTGACGACGACTGTGTGGGCGTGGTGAGATGCCAGTGGTGGGAGGCAAATGGTGAGTACCGGAAGTTGAACAAGTGGATGAAAAATTAAGCTTGGCACAAGTAATTAACAATCAGCCGATCAGTCCTATCTACGAAAAGACCACTACTACCCTTTCGCTTTTCTTTTCATCCACTTTTTTCTTCGCTAAACATTTTTCATCCTCTGTTAGATATGGTAGCACTCTTATAAAGTAAAAATGTTGTTGCGATGTGTTCGAATTATTTAGACACAAGCACAATGATGCTGAGATATTCGCAAAACTCCGGACCGCAGGTGTCTGAGGTGGGGATCAAACACGCTATTATCCTTTCAGGGGAGTAACGCGTTCACCACCACACCATGCCGGTCCTTCGTTTCGCATTCCTCCCAACCGTGTTATCGACCTAAGGCTACTATCAACAATCACCCGTCAATGGGATTGATCTGAGGAGCACAAATTGGCGTTGAACCCAATTAAGCTGAGGCTGTAGTTGAAAATCACAATGTTAACTTTGTATCTATTGCTTATTAGAATTTTGCACGGCAGGGTATTATGTGTGATACAACCACAATGATGACTTGTAATAGGCAGTAAATAAAAAGTTCACACTATTTAGACACAGTGGAAAAGAACTTAAGATATACAAACACACAAGGTGCATGGTCTACATCATAACTAATAGTGTTAACCTTCTATTTTCTGCTTACTATAATTTTTCAAGTCAGGGTATGATGTGAATCACAACGTGCTCTGCGTTTCTCTCGGCTGGTTTTCTACCTATGTGGCCCGAGGCCCAAGTTTTGTGAATATCTCAGCAGCGGTGTGGCTGTAACTAATACAGGTTTCAATGCCGATTTAACTCCCTTAATCATTACCGTTGACGGGTGATTGGTTATAGCACCATTTGGGTAGAAAATTTGTTCAGAAAAATACGAAGCAAGGATCTTGGTTGGTGCATTGGGTAGCAAGCGAGCTCCCGATAAGGGTAGATGCTAGCATCGAAGCCCTTCTGAGGTTCCAAGCTTTGCTCACATTTCAGCACCTTATGGTTGTGTTTTGCATCGTGCCTTGAGATTAAAAATGAATAGGCAATAAATAAAAGTTAAAATATTGTGCCTTCTCGCTAAACTCGTCACCTGTATGTTCCATTAAAGTTGCATGTAGATCAATGGCTAGAGGTGCTCTTATATACACACGTGGTCCTTTGTTCGATCTCTTGCCATGGTCTAATCAAGCCCTCCAATACTCTTGGCTTGGCAGATTGGTGGTAGACTAGTCTGTGGATGCTGTAACACTGATCTGGTAGACTAGTAGTTCCCCTAGTAGAAGATCGCATAGGTCAAATATGTGTCTATTCGTCTCTGCGATGATGTAAATTTTGTCGAATGGATCAAGCATCCCTGAGGAATTGATTAACCCCGAATTTTTTGTCTTCTGTCCTTAGCTATGACTACGGTAACAGCACCTGCAGTTACTGCTGTTCTAAGTAACTTATAAAGTCCTTTACTCACTCTGTCCGGTAAGTCATAAACATCTGTAATTTATTGTCCTCATCAGCTTTTCTTATTTACATATCTGCTATTAGGTGATTATTCCTCTTGGCCGAAACGTACGGCATAGATGAAAAGTTAAGAGATACGAAAAAAAGTCCATGAGATGAATAACATAAATCCGAGTCTTTTTGGCGACTTTTTAAAGATCTTTTCCGTATCCAGAACTAGTTTATTAGCTTCATACAATATCAAAACGGTTACGACACCGATCAATTCCGCTATTTCAATTATCAACAGTTAATCGCGCTCTGTTGTAAGATTCTGCGCCGTCGATAAAAGTATGAATTTTAAAAATTATGACAGTTTTGAGTTGATTTCTCGGAGTTTTGTCGTTTTTCTAAGTTGTTTGGTAGAGCTAACTTTCCACATTGTTATGGAAGTCTTTATTGACCCACCAGATGTGCAGATTTCAGAGACGGGACGCAGAAAATCGATTTACTTTACAATTCATTAGTTTGTTGTGCGTGTGTATGAACGGGAAATCTGTCCATTTCATTAAGAAGATGTGTTTGTTTCAAAAGGGGTTATCTAGTTGCAAGTGACGCTAGAAGGCCCGATATTTTGTCGTTTCATGTTGCCTTGTTCTCACTGCTTCTTCAGTGTATTATTGATGTTGTTTTCATTTTTTTTTATTAAGAAGAAGAGACAAGAGCATTTGATTTTTGCGTAGTCTAGCTGTAAGTGCCATTTTCGAGAACGTTCGTAGAAGCTTATCGTTGCTTATCGCTATATTTCAGGATGGGTTCTTGCCTATGCAAAGGAAAAGCACGCCGAAACTGTGAGAACAACAGGTAAGTTACTGTTTCCACTGCTACATTCTCTGTTGGCCAAGTGTTTCTAGAAGTGACGTTGAAAATTCTAGCAATCGAGGCTCACGTCCATGCCGTCGTGAAGAAGAACGGAACGAATCATCGCATTCTTCCGAAATGGACATGGATTTTGAAATCGGTGTGACCTTCGCCTTTTTTTGTCTGCCTATTTTCATTGTTTTTCATTCGTCATTCAGGGTCTTCTTTTTATAGAGAATCGTTGTGGTTATCAATAGAGTAGTGGAGGTTGAGACCAATAGACTACAATGGATTTTTTCTAAATTGAAACTGTCAGCGAAGGCAGGTTGATAAGAAGGTCAAGGATTTGTTCAGAAAGGTCTGAGTGATACTTTATGGAAACAGTGGTCAACCATCTCCAGTTTCCAGTTCCCTTCCCATTGTTTGTTGTAGCTACGTTCTTTAAACTGTTAAATAGACTATTAAACTATTAAAGTCTATCCTTAATTATTAAGATTCAAGTACATGTTACTTTTTATCTTTTTTTCTCGGAAACTTTTAACTATCTCTCAAAATTTTTACTTTTTAAATATTGGCAAACACTTCATTCTTAAGCTTGAGACAAATGACCTCTTCTCTCATAATAATCGTTAAAGTCCTTCGTTTAAAGTTGCTTCTTAGCCTTCGAACTTTACACTGCTGGTGTGCGTTCCACTTTGTTTTTTACACACGTGATTGATAGGCTCAAACAAAATGGTCGTATACCCAGATGTGTAATGTCGGAAGTATAATGGTTCGATGGTTTGAACTCATGAGTATATTTCTATTCGGTTTAGAATTGTATCTAAGTATTTAATCTTTGAGAATAAGCATACTGAGCATTGTCCCTGCTTCGATTCGATCCGACTTCTTCTAAATTTTTGATGTCCTAGTGATAACACTTAACTATTAATTGCTTTGCACCGGCGCTGCGTCATTTTTCACATGTTCCGACATAACGCATTATGCGAATTCCAGCACATCTTTCATTCGACTCGTTTTCTCGCATCCACGAAGGTCTTAGAGTTATAGAATGGGTTTGGCTGTTGATTAATGGTTTAGTTCCTCTCCATGAATGCCGTTGGATGCTAATGGAGTCGGTTTTCCCTGGAATCTTGGGGGTACTCGTTGTAAGACATTCGCAGGTCACAGAATCGTTCGCTAGAATTTATGGGTCGGTTAATGCGCTCTTCAGACAAGTATGGTCCCAATTTGTCGACTTTGGAGTGATTGGAAGCCAGTTTGGACTAGTACAGGGTTAAAACAGTGACCATACTTGTGTTATTGCACAGCACGGCGCTTCCTGCCTATCATGTCATCATTATTGCATGTCACTGTTACACCTCTTTTAAATTTTCTTACATAATGGAAGGTATTCTGGAGATGTCTTTAACTTGTTTGTGTTAACGGCGAACTAAATTATAACTGCAGTCCACTTTTTGTTTGCTGATTTCGTTTATCTTTTTCTCTGCACCACTGTTGTACCTCGTCGCTCATCTATTCATGCAGACCAATCAATAGTAGTTTTAGAATCCTCCACTCTGCAGAAAAGACTCTAGCGAAAAAAGATATGTTTTCATATTATTGGTGTTGACGATTGTGAATACGACATTATTTGTCGAAACGCGTTGATTAGTATTCACACATTGGATTACCCTTACGGCCTGTTCTGCAAAATCCCAACACTTCAATCGTTTCGATGTTCAAATGTGGACCCCTACAAAAGAAAGCAAAAGCTACATTTTGTATATTACAAAAAAATGAAAATTTTTCCCTGGTAGAGTTGGAGGTATCTTCTAGTCAAGTTTCTTTGGGTTTTAATGGTTCCTATTTTTTAATTAATAGAGTTCGGCATCTTTTTCTTGCTTCCAGGCAAGTCTGACACCATTTTACCAACCTCGTAGCCAGGCTTGGTTAATCCCCTGGCATCGATCGAACCAATGACTGTGTGCATCGGAGAACACTTCTAACCATTACATGCGTTTCCGAAATGATGTACCGTGTCCAAATCTGAGATGCTAGACTTTTCAAATTCGGTAGTGTTGAAAACTACTCTTGCTGAGCAGATTTTTAGCGAAGGATTGATATATCTTCGGCAGGCGTCTTATATTAGCTGTTCTTGTTCAGCTACATCTACATCTAAGCCGTCGTTCTTGCTGTTGTGAGCATGGTTAGAATTTGGTGTGAGGGTTGATTTATTGGGAAATAAAGTTGTGCAGAAGGTACATTCCATTATACCAGGTTATTTTAGTTCTATATGACGAACGACTACACTTAGATGTTTAAATGTTAGCCCTTCATGTTTCGTCCTATCTGCCTCACATTTTCCACTCTCTTTTCCTTCTTGGTCGAATAGGTGACCGATTTTGCATAAAAGTGCAGTCCCAAAACGCCTCATCTCGTTTAGAATCGTGCTACACCCACCGTTTTCCAATCCCCTGATTCACATTTGCATTTCATACGCTGTTCTGTGAGTCCTAAAAACGGTTTCTGTTAAACGCCCATTAGAGATTTGAACATAAACTGGGTTTTAGCCCACCTTTTTGGCAACATAGTGCACAGTGACAGCAACAGTTGAGTCCAGATCGTTTGCTGGTGACTCTGGACATCTGAATTCACTTCTTCATTAGTGTTTTTGGTTATATGAGGTCTTTATATGTTGGATAAACGTCTCAGATGCTCGTCGGATTCCTGTTCTTGACAGGTTATCCTTCATCTGTCATTACTTCGACTTCAAAGTGAAATTATTTATGAGTCCCGGTTTGTACCACTGGATTTACCATTGTGATTTCTCAGCTGTTTTACTCTTTCAATGTCACCTCTGCTTCAGCTGCATTGTTGGAAAAGAGAGTAGCATCATAACAAAATTTGAGTATTAGAACATTTCACCTTCCTTATGATTCACTTTTTTTTTATTGAATGCTTAACATTTGTTCCTCTGTTTGTCAACATATAATTAGTATTTTCAGAAGGACCCTCACAATTGGGTCGACGTATGTCAGTGACGAACTTTGTTGGAAATGACGTTAAGGATCTTATCAGGCAAACCCTAAAAGTGATACGATCACTCGTCAACAAGTAAGTATTTTCGCTGATATTTAAATCCTCCGTAATGTTTGAAAGGTTGCCGCCTTTTAGTCCTTATTTCTTTGATACGTCGGCTTTCCACTTCTGCACCTGAGCATTTTCCTAGACATGCTTCTGATGTGACAGCTGTGAGCTTATTTTCGTTCTTACTTAGGCTGATTACTATCGCCTCGCAACGGTTTACCACCTTATCGTGGTTGGGACGTGTTCCTGGGTGTCAGGCTGCGATGTTCAGCGGTGGGATTCATCCCCCTGGCAGGGTCTCCCAAGCTGAGAAGGAGTCCAGCGTTTCCATCAGAAAGTCCAGCTAATAGTAAACCAATACTGGGATCCAGCACAGTCCTAGCATGAAACTACTTGTATGGTGGCAAATCTCCCTCTGATCCACAAGGGCGGCGACAACCTATGTTGGTGATGACTTGGAGCAGACTTTGGATAGACTCTCCTCGGAGCTCCAGGTAACCACAATGGCTAAACTAGCAAATCTCCGGAGAATGGAAATTATGCTGGGACCCGCACAACCAGTGAAGACGGGCCATCGAATTATCGAAGTAGGCTCACTATGGCCAAAGCACATGAGTAGTTAGTAATGTTTGTTTAGTTTGGTAAAAAGAGTGCAATTTGGTTATCGATGTGGTACGCACGTCTTGATAAGCGTCGAGAATTCGCTATGGAAGAGATCGAAGGAACATGAATAATTATTTTCATGGCTCGTGAAGTAATTATTCTTTAGGGACTGAACTCTGGCATTGGATTTATGTATAGTTCTTTTATTGACCATGAAATTGATTTCTTCGTCTAACCAAGTTTGCATTGCATTCATGAAATTTAGTCTAATCTTAGTCCTACCATATACCCTACGGTATGAGTAGTAAGTAACACAAATATCAAGAATAGTTTGACTTTTCAAACTTTGGAGAAGAGTTTTCGCTTATCGCTGGATTTCCAGTTGAAATGGAAACTATTACAATCTAAAGATCTTTGCCGAAGATATGCTCAGCCAAATACGAATGTTGCCGTAATCAAATTACAATTTCTTGGAGCTCAGAAATCTTTTTTTTTTCAAATTTACCTTTTGTTGTCGAGAATCATCACGTATCGTAGGCAGGAAAGAGATTGAATAAGCTCAATTTCGTTCAGCAAAACATGAAGGTCTTCTTAAATAGAGCGCTGATGTTTGATGACTAATGTTATTGCGTTAATTTTTGACTTTAACCATAATGGCTGCGGTGGGGACCGAACACTCTGTTGCTCTTTCCGGGGGCTAACGCGTTCACCAGCACACCATGCGAGTTCTTCATTTCGCCTTTCTCTCGGCCATGTTATTGATCTATAGGTGCTATCATCAATAACCCTTGACTTTAATTTGAAAAAAAGAGTTAAGGGAACATTATTCGAAAAATTATCTATACCCATAGATTGACAACCTCCTTTTTTTAAAGATTGTCAGTATCAAGAAATATAATTTGCTCTCGAATGTGATCCCAGCGTTGTCTTTGTTTGTTTCTACATGAGTCTATGATTTTAAATCGGTTATATTTTGACAAGTTCAAGGATTTTGATGAGACGTTGAGTACAAAATTTGATCTGTTTGAAAGAGTTTTCCTCACATCAAATAAATGTAACAATAATTGTTTTTGTATTGATAACTTTTGAAGTACACTGAACACTGATAACAGTGATGTGAGGGTGTGTGTGGTAGAATAATTTAGTTTCACAGTATTGAAAATCACTTAGTCCTATAGAATCTAGGTGTATTTTTGTCTCACTAATAGCATTAAGTGAGCAAGAACCACCGGCATCACTTCTTAAACTCAATATGATTGCTGAAAGAGAAAAAGGCTGGCTGTTGGTGGTGGAGTCTCTAATTGAAACCGTGAGTTGTTCTTGTATTTTTTGTTTCTTTTACTGCCAAGTTCAACTCTATAGTGTATCCCTAACTACTTAAGGTGCCAGATGATGATTCTTTGGGTCCAGCAGTGATAACGCTGTTTTTAGATGAATGTCCACTGCCATCAAAGGACACAGTTCACCGGCTCTTATGTTCTCTACGTCTCGATCAGGCTTCCTTACCTAGTTCTACAAAGAAACGAAGTTGGCATCGAAATACCTGCATTGTCTTAGGTAGCATTTACAAATCGGCTTTGTTCAGCGTTCAGGGAACTGGCGTTCCTTTTTTATTGCATGCAAAGTGTCTTTACTTATGTGAACTGTTCTCTCTTAAGGTTCACTGGCGGAAAAACTTGCTGGCAGTAGCAGTGTGGCAATGTGCAATTCCACGACTTTATCCTATCTCATATCTCTTATCGTGAGACTTTAACACTTTTTTAACCGTTACTTTTACAACGTCTTTTTCTTTGACATCGTTGCCAACAATTTAATGGCAAGATTTTTCAGTCACCTCCTGTCAACAACGCTCGAGTTGTGCTCTTCGCTCTTTTAGCCTTGGAGAAATTTGCGCAAACAAGTGAAAATCAGTTCCTGATTTCACGAACCCTAGAAAATTCACCAAAACATCCCCTTGAGGTAATTTTAATGTTTAATATATACTGCACCACTGTTGATATCGTCATAAAGTATATATATAAGTACATATATTTTTTTGTAGCATGTACAATTTACGCAATTAGTTAGCTACCTTTCTCCACTTCGATAATGTCTTCCCTTGAATTTTGGTGTTTAGCAACTTGAGCAGTGGCGGTTCTACACATCCAATGCAATAAAACGCCAAGTGGGGTTTTGTGCCACATGGGCGCTTGACAATATTTGTAGGTTTATATTTTCCGTTGTTAGTTGTTTGGAATTGAATTTTGAACTGTGGAAATTCATTTGTGATCTCACGCCACATTTCTGTTAAGTACTTTCCTTTATTAAGACATTTTCACCCTTTGCATTAGGTTTTTTTTATCTTTAGTCGTCACTCCTAATCGTACCTACGCGTATGAGACTACCGATGTATCTCATATAAATGTAATGTTGAATCATGAAGACGTCAGTGAATACTTGAAGATAGGGCCGGACGGCTTGGAGGTGTGTTTATACACTTTATTGTAATACATTTACCCTTCATGGAACCTTTTTGTGCTCTCCTCTTCGTTCTGATAAAATTGCAAAGATTTTAGGCTCGTTGTGACGTTTCGTCATTTGAATCTGTGCGTTGTACATTTGCAGTCCAAGATGGCGTATGGTATTATGAAGCAATCATATATACACCAGGAGTAATGCAGATTGGGTTTGCTACAAAAAGGAGTCGGTTTTTAAATCATGTAAGTCTAGAATCTATACTCACTTCCTTGTATAGTTGGACGACCATTATTTATGAAAAGTGAAGGAAACAGTACATTTGCCACTAATTTTTTCTTGCGCGTTCGTCATCTGTGATGATGATGTTTACAGCATGACATGTGCCAAGCATGGCATCTTCCCCATGGTCCATACATCGTTTCGACCCGCAAATGCAGCTGGTTGATATGAGCCAAAAACATGCTTGCACCTCGTGTGGGTGGTTGTCCTTCTTCGCCTACATCTCTTGGAGTGCATTGTAGGGTTCTTCTCTTTCATCTGTCATTGACTGTTCTGATTATATTACTGTCTCACCTATGTTTCCCTTTCTAGGCATATTCCACTGAGTCACTAACATGAGATGACTTTCAGAGGTCTGTGGAGTCTAGGTGTTGGATTAGATGTTGTATGCACCGACTATATTTTTGGATGATCAAAAGTCAATAAGTCAAAAAAGTGGGCGCTAGGTTTTAGACTCCTTAGCTAATCCATGGCTTATCTGAGATCTCCGAGAGTGGCCCATGTTCCTTCCTTCTGTGTGTTCTAGTTCTCCCTCGTGCTTTCTATATCCATTAAGTGTAGTAAATACCCTTAAAATATGGTGTATGTTAAAGATTGAAAGAACGATATAGTTCGGTTTATTTACGTTCGCATCATGAGTTTCTCATGAACTGGGTTTTTTCCGACTAGTTTATATTTCTATCCTTTGTCTCACAGTATTGAGTTGGTTGAACCGTCGTCTCTGTTTCACCGTACTTTTGGAAAAGATGGTCAAGTCTGCAAAACTGCGGTTTGTTGAGAATTTCCCATCAATGGGTATGCCTTTTTTCTCCTAATCGAGTGAACAACTGTAGCAAAATAGTGCCGTTCTATCAAACCTTTTTTCTTAGCGAAATGCTGAAGGGTTGGTTTAAGAGCTGTGTTTCATTGTGCATTTGTAATAGTATCCAGCTAGAGCTTCTATGTAGAGTCAATTTTCAGTCAACGAGCTCCGATAAGAGCGCATTCATTTTGACGATGTCATACGGTTTTTTATAGTCGATGAAAGTTGTGAAAGGAGCGGGTAATTTTCCGAAAAACTTTGTTTACTCCAGCTGTGGTTTTGGTACGGTGATGCAGTGCAATTCTCATCTGAATCTTCCTTTCTGAGTTAGCTGAGTTTATCTAGAGACCTGATATTCGCGAGCAAGTAGTCGTCATGAAGAGTTTGAAGTCCATGAGTTTGTTAATTGCATTTGGCTACAATCTATACCCGTCAAGGGTGTAACGAAGTATCTTACGAGTAAAAATTTGCAAAATAAAAGATGCGACGGAAAGCAATAAAAAAATGTTTATAAACCACTTTCTTTAAAGTTTCTTGAATATTTGTGTGTTCGATGGGCCTGTCGAGTGGAAGTGTTCCTTTTGAAATTCCTTATCTATAAATTACGAAAGTGTGCAATGGGATCGTTGAATTTTTAGGAAGGATATGGAATTGGTGATGATGAGTCTTCCGTCGCATACGATGGTTGTCGCCAACTTCTTTGGCACAATGCGCACTCCAGTCGACATGAACACGATCCGTGGTCTCCAGGTATGTGAAGGCCATAGTACTCATCAAAATTCATCTTCATATTCCGACCATTGCTTATTTATTTCGCTTTTTTCCATTTTAACTTCTTTTAGGGGACGTTGTTGGTTGCTTGTTGAATATTCCTACCGGCACCGTAATGTTCTATCTGAATGGCCAACCTCTTCAACGACCACACTTAGAATTTCTCAGTCAGTACTTTTCCAAACTTCCTTTCGAAAAGGCTTCGTAGTTGCTATGTTTTGATTATTCTATCAAGATGCTGATTGCTTTTTTACATTTTACTCACCACATATATGTCAGACTTTTTTATTAAGAAAATCGACCTGCTGGTGATGGAGTTTTCGCGGCGGCATCATTCATGTCATTTCAGCAATGTCGCTTTAATTTCGGTGCTGAACCTTTCAAGTATCCCCCAGATATCTCATTCAAGTACGCTTGATGGCATTGATTTTTGTTGGGACTTTTCTAGTACTTCACTTTTTTTAGTAGTTGAATTCGTTGTGTTCGAAATTATTCTCACAGTTAAATTGTTATAGGTCCTTCAATGACGGAGGTGCAACGTTGACAGTCGAGCAAAAAACTATTCTTCCACGGTGATTGATTTGATTTAGATACTAAATGAGTCTTCTTATTTTTTAAGAGGGATCTGTCTTATGCACCGTTGTTTGTTATTTCCAGGCGGAGGCGTCTAGAACTTTTACAGAAGGAACCTATTCCTGAAAATTACTGTGCAATCTGTTATGCAAATCCAGGAGATACCGTGTTAACGCCGTGCTTGCATGGGTATGTATGTTCAGTTGGGTTTTACAAAGATATTTCTTCTCTCACGATTCTTTCATAAGACTTCTAACTACGAATTTATTGCATTTTACAGAAAGCTTATTGTTGCATAGGAAGTTTCGTTTCGGAAAAATATACCATCACTATGAAAAGCTTTTAATAGTGTGTTTTCTCAATGGTTGCCAATGTCTTGATAACTTGTACTTCTGTATTTATTTCTCGTTTAGCACTAATATCTTATAACTTTGTGTTCGTTTACGTCTTCCGCATTTTTTTAGTGGTTTCTGCAATACATGTTCTATGCAGTTGGATCATTGTCCATTATGTCGGCAAGCAATTGAGAGTCGAGTCGAAGATGAAGCTCGGCGTGTCTCCATTCGTAAAGAATCGGCGAACCAAGTATTCTCTACTGCCGGTCATCGTATGTCAATTGGTCAGCCACATTTCACTCCTCATAGAACCATGACCGAATTGTGACGTTTTCTGCTTCTCTACGAAGCTGATTGTTTTTGTGGAAAGCAGAATTGTACATAGTGCTGTTTGCCTACTGTATATCTAACGACATCATTAGCGTGACTTTCGAATCGTGCAGAGTTGAGTTGTGATTTTTATTTCTTGATTTCTACACTGCCTTTGAAAATTACAGTTTGTTATCACTAATCACATTTACGATAGGTATTATCTAGATGTTTATTTTGATTAGTCCTACACAATTCAAGATGCACGGGTTAACTGGCGCGGGTTTGCCTTACGTTATATCCGTTCTTCTTCGATTTTTCGTACAGTTTCTATTATCCTACTGAACTGAAAATGACGATGTCCAGATGGATTACCAAGTTGCGCCAACAGGAAGTGTAATTCCAATATACGTAATATAACGTCAACTTGTATAACTAAGGATGTTTGTATAAAATTTATATGAAGAATAACCGATGTCCATTGTACATACTCGACTACGGTTTGGTGAGGAATTTACTTCTTTAAGGTCTCTTACGCCTCACAATCCTTACATATCCTAGTCATGTTCGCTTTCGATATTTTGCTCTCATTTTGTCAAGTTCTTACTTTCTGGACACTGTTCTGGATTTCAACTAGAGATATGCAATCAAAGCTCTGTTTTAGAATGTATTTCAGGAATAAATTTGCAGATAGTAAGCGATGTAGTCGTAGTAAACAGTGGGTCCTTCTAGCCGCTGATGTATTTATATTCTAGCTGATGATTGATATGAATCAAGTAGATGTATCCGAGGAAATATTGAACAAGTAGTGTTCAGCGGTAATTAATGAAATACTTTTTTGGACACTTAGATGACCCGTCTTCACTTGTTGTCCGGCCCCAGCATAATTTCTGTTCTCCGGAGACTTGCTGGCTAAGCCATTGTGTTTCCCTGCAGTCCCGACGACAGCCTGGTCAAACTATGCCCTAGGTCATCACCACCAGAGGCAATCGCCGCCTTTGTTGTTCAGAGGGAGATTTGGCACCATGCGACTAGTTTGATACCAAGACGCTGGTGGATCCTGGTATTAGTTTACTCTTAACTAGGCTTCCCTGATGTAACTGCCGAACTCCTCAGCTTGGGAGACCGTGCTGAGAGGAGGAATCTCTCCGTTGCACATCGCAGCCCGCCACCCAGGACCACTCCCACCTCAAGCCACGATGAGACGGTAAACCGTTGGGAGTGATTGTGAACAAGAAAAAAAATTGGTGAAATAATTGAAGTGAAATCGCAACGACACCCTCACCAAGACAATTTGTAATTTGTCCCAGAGAAAAAATTTACTGATATAAAAAGCTGGAACTAGTTATTGGTAGGTGACAGGGCCTGATCAGCTTTCCACTTGGTATTGAGTAACACTTAGGACTTGTTTAAACGTCGTAATAATGTTAACTGAACTTACACAACTCAGTGTTGGAGAAGGTTCCCTTCGTTATTACAGGCTTACGTCTTTTGTAAGGGGATGTTTGTTAGTGTGTCAAAACTTATGCAGTTGTTGATGACTTTATGTCCATTGGATTCCGTGTGATGCTGAACTATGAATTTCTCTGGTCACTTTAGATGTTTTATTTAAGCACAAAGACCGAAGGCCTGCTTATTTTCTTTGGCACCATTCACCTTGCATTTCTTAAAAATGATGAAAGGATAAATCTGTGGGCGTTGATCAATCCTTGAGGGGATGAGCTTTGCATTCGACGTCATTAAGCATCGCTAGAGGTGACTGAATGCACATATGTCCTTTACAATGATTCGCGGTGGCCTACCGATGTGTCGATCCAGTGCTGCCACCTCCCAAGCAAGTCTGGTACCAGTTTGCCCACTCCAGAAGGATGGAGGGTTTGGTGGGCCTGGGGCGCGGGGATCGATCCCATGTGAACTGCGGGGCCACACTCTTTCTTCTTTGCGCATTTCTTAAAGGAGAGCATTTCCAGGATGCTTGAGCTCGTCAACCATCCGCATAGGACGCTGTGCCGTTAGATGTGAAGCACATTATGTTACTAGAAGTAAAGTTCGCTGTTGATAAGTGTTCGCACTTGGCCTTAAGTCGCTTCCATTACTTTCCCTACAGATCTTTCTTTTATGGACGCTGTCCATTTGATTTGTTGCCTACATCTGATAGAGTTATAGTGGGGTTGAATCTGCCGTAATGCTGAGAACTTTGAAGAGTAAAACAGTCATTTGAAAGAATGCTTAGCTTTTTATTTTTCCGCCTGTATCACCATATGATTTGTGCAAATATCTCCGTATATTTGTGGTTGCTAGATTGGGGTTTAGGCCTTTATTAACCAACGTTTTTTCTCTCAATTGTTATGCGAGCAGTACGTCCGTCATTCGTTTCATTGCCGCAATCGTCCTGCAGGGACGAAATCAGCATACTATGTGAATTAGACTACGACTTGACAACCCATTCCCACTCCTTTCGTGGGCTCCTTCAAGTGTTAGTTATGTTTGGGCAGTCCCGGGTTTTCCACCAATGATCTTGGGCCTTATAAAAGAGATTTCTTGCTTTAACACTACGATTCTTCTATGACGACGGCTATTACCCCGAATTTTTCCATCGGTCGACGTAGCAGAACCAACACGGTGAACCATATTCTTAATGTCAATCTTTATATGCTTTAGGTTTAGCTTGAAATCGGGCAACCTAAGATTCGATGCTCGCACGTATCAGTTCTTTTTCGCGAAGCCATGTTTTTAAACAAACTTTAAAGAAAGCTTTGTAATTTGGCGAGTCGGGATGTGTGCCGGTTACTTGGGCACAGTAAAGTAAAATTTGATCCCAAGAATTACGAATGATAAAATTACCACCGAAGTTACAGAGTGTATCATCCTCTCAGTCTCGAAAAAAAAAGAAAGCAGTTGGGAAACTAGGAAGCCAAGAATCGATTCGAGTAGGGTTTCCACGTATTTATGGTATCTTTGACTGGCCATTGAGAATGTGCTTCAGGACGTAAAGTTTTTCATCAGAACGTTCGTGATTACACCGCTCCAGATATTCACTATCCCTTTTAGATTCCAGCCCTACCTACCAGGCTGGAGCTGTAAAAGGAACTTGCCTCTTTCCCCAGGTTTCTACTAGAAGTAGGTAAGAGATCGCTACAAGGATTTAGTTTGTTTAGGTTGATTTAGTTCAGCATTCTATTTCTCATAGAAGTATTTCTCCGACCTATTGATTTCTTTTAGCATGCCTCGTACATTTGAAGAAGAGTGTGCTTTTATCGAACGAGTTTCACATTGCAAGTTCAAAATCAAGAAAGGGTTTGTTCCAAACATGAATGTAAGTTTTCATACCTATTTCTCTAACCATTTAACTTCTGAACTGTATGAGACAACCCTAAGCTGATATAGGTGGAGTGCCGGTTCTACGTCAACAAGAAATTGGAAGAACAAATGTTTGAGGAATTACGATTGTCAATCGGAAGAGTTGAGTATTTATTCTGAACATTTAAGCTACTGGTTCCTATAACTCAGTAGTTTTACATGGATATGAGGATGATAGGAGTGGATTTATTTCGCTTTTACTCTGAGTTAAGTTTTCAGTATCTTCTGCTACAGGGTAGTTTCAGTGGAAGCGTTCGGGAAGATATGGATAGCTTTTTACCTCCTGCTTTTAGGTGTTGGTGGATTTCTGCCTGCTGTTCGTCAACTGGCAAATGTTGCTGCTCTTCCTGGTATCGTAGGGCACTCGATTGGTTTACCCGACATTCATTCAGGTTATGGGTTTTCGATTGGAAACATTGCTGCATTTGATGTCTCGAACAAGGAATCCGTGATCTCACCAGGTTAGCAGTTCTCCACATTACGCATTTTTGGAGCAATGTGGAAAACTTACCTCGTATGCAACTTTGTCTTTGAAGTTTGCTTTAGGTTTAAAAGTTCATTTGAAGAACCTTGTTTCACTTGATATGTAAGGTCTTCTTTGAAGAGCAAATGTTTTATTCTCGTCGATTTGTCCCGTCTGATAGTTCAAGTGGATTGATCGGCGTCGCACTACCATGTTTATCTTACTAAGCAGTATGGATATTTTACTTTAGGGGGTGTTGGATTTGACATAAATTGCGGAGTTCGCTTGATTCGTACGAATCTCTTCGAGAAGGATGTGGCACCTGTTAAGGTGTGTTGACATTATTCCCGTCATTGTTAACTCGTTATTGCACTGTCATTCGGGATCGCATGCCAAATGTTATATAAACCTCTACTGAAAATTGTTTTCGCTCCAATATGAAATTTTTCTAGGAACAGTTAACTCAGGCCTTGTTCGATTACATTCCTGTTGGAGTCGGCTCACGAGGTGCCATTCCAATGTCAGCATCTGACCTCGTTGAGTGAGTTGAAGTCTCACAACCTAGTTGTTGGTTATTACTGTGAAAATGGGTTCATAAAACTTATATTATCATACTAAGGACCGCGTAGAACAATGGTAGTGATACCATTCATCACGTGCCACGGGTTCTGGTTCGACCTCACTAAGCTTCTTATCCTTCTGGAATCGGAGAATTGGAATCAAACTTGTCTGGGAATAGTTCACTCCCTGCAGTCTGTGGCGATGCTCTACTCCGGTTATTCCAGGGCTCCAGGGAGAATCGACGAGACCATCACTTAACAAATTCGTGACGAAGATAAAGAAATCCTTAAGCGGTAGCCGAACCCACACGAGAAAAGTTCGAAAACTTTCGTAGATTATGAATGTGAAGGAACGAATAAACTGCAAGAAGTGCTGTTATCCGCACAGCAGACGTGAATACAAGTCGTGTAGAACACAATGGAATAAAAATATTGGTATAAACATCGGTTTACATGAATGACACCCTTCATGAACAATCTTGTTGGCCAATGCCATAATTTGTGCTAGAGCAAGTGTTGCTTTTTTGTTACCTTAGATTTCTTCCGTAGAATCCTGAGAAAGAGGTAGCAGGCCGATCTCACTTTGTTGCCACAAGCAGGCGCCATTGCTTATGTATTGGAAGAACATTCGCTCTCTTACGGCTAGGGCTTTTCCGAGATGACGGCAATGTCTGTCCTCGATTTACCCTTAGCTTGGTTTGGGTGCTTCAGCTGTAGAACGAGCATTACACTACATTACATCTCTACACTTTACCTTACATTACATTACATCTCTACACTCACGAACTCCTTTAATAACCGCAAAGCGACTTGCGAGATTCAAAACAAGTTCTCCTAAACGATGTATTGAAACTCTTCGTTGGCGTTGTTTAC
Organism: Angiostrongylus vasorum; assembly: GCA_018806985.1. NCBI lineage: Eukaryota > Metazoa > Nematoda > Chromadorea > Rhabditida > Metastrongylidae > Angiostrongylus > Angiostrongylus vasorum. The sequence goes on from JADANN010000390.1 coordinate 1,477,417, forward strand.
AAAACATTGCGCATTAAACTGCAATAGATTTCTTCATTAAGTTGCCTTGAAATGGGAATAGACTGGACTTTACGAGAGGGATATTCATGGGCTGAAGACAAGGAGCACTGTGAAGAATATGGTCGGATGCTTCAAGCTGATGCTACTAAGGTTTCAACTAGAGCGAAGAAGCGTGGACTTCCGCAGGTACTTAGAGATTTCTCTAAAAGTATCGAAGGAAACAAAACAACTTGCATTGTTTAGGTAGTCAGTAACCTAGTTCTAGAGTAGAGAATTGCACTGTAGTGAAAATGTCAGTCACATCAGCAGAAAACGAAATGACAAGCTGATGAGTGATTTAGGTTGATTTCTCTAGAAAAACATGACCATTATTTTCACAGCTTGGTACTCTGGGGGCTGGAAATCATTACGCTGAAGTACAAGTGGTTGATGAAATTTTCGACAAACATGCAGCAGCAAAAATGGGCATTGGTGATGTAGGACAAGTGGTGGTGATGTTGCACTGCGGTAGTCGTGGACTTGGTCATCAAGTAGCCACTGATGCTTTGGTAGAAATGGAAAAAGCAATGGCACGAGACGGCATAGTTGTGAACGACAGGCAATTAGCATGCGCTCGTATCAGCTCTAGTGAAGGTTTGATAGATGTCCTCTTACTCATGTGGGATAAATCTGAGTGTGATGTAGTATAACACCACACGTCTTTAAGCCGACATGCAACACCCGAACTATGAATGAAGCAAAAAACAAACTGCATGAGAGAAAGGTGAAACGAAGGGCCGCATGATGTGGTGATGAGCGCGTTAGCCCCCGGAAAGGATACAGCGTGTTCGATCCCCACCTCGGACACTTGCGGTCTGGAGTTTTGCAACCATCTCAGCATCACTGTAGTTGTATTCACATAATACCCCACCATGAAAAGTTGTAGTAGGCAGTAAATAAGAAAGTTTAAATTATGAATAAAGTTGACACATCTTACAATTGTGTTTAGGTCAGGATTATTTAAAAGGAATGGCTGCTGCTGCGAATTTTGCATGGGTGAATCGGTCATGTATGACATTTTGTGTAAGACAGGCATTTGCGAACACGTTCAAAGTGCAACCAGACGATTTGGACATGCAGGTAGGTGTAGGATGTTTCTTCTGTAGTACTTTCAGTCCATGTAGAGCAAAAATGTTAGACTTTGCATTTGTGATAATGTTCAGTTAATCTACGATGTGTCTCACAACGTGGCAAAAATGGAAGAGCACCTTGTAGACGGTCGACCAACGCAACTCTGTGTGCATCGAAAAGGAGCGACACGTGCTTTCCCACCGCATCATCCTCTGATCCCCATTGACTACCAACTAACTGGTGTGTATTAACGTTTTCGTTGTTTGTGTATTATAGCTATAAGACGCGTGCAGCGCAGTGGACGGGAGCGCACTACAGCACACATGGAATTGATGCCCACGCTCATGGCCCACCAAGCCTTCCATCCCTCCGGGGTCGCAAATTGGTACCATACTTGTCTGGGAGGATAGCAGCACTGGCTCGATACATCGGTGGGCCACCGCGAGTCATTGTAAAGGCTAGATATTCATTCAGTCACCTCCAACGATGCTTAATGAAGTCGAATGCATGCTCCATCTCTCAGGGATTGATTGACGCCGAGAGCTTTATCCTTTATATTAAAGTTTTTGAGGATATATGCATACGTCAGTTCATGTTAGCATCCATTCCAGGGCAGCCTGTATTGATCGGAGGTAGTATGGGTACATGCAGCTATGTGCTAACAGGAACAGAACGAGGCATGGTTGAAGCTTATGGTACCACCTGTCACGGAGCGGTGAGTTTAGGGAATAGTGGAGGGATGAAAAACTGTGGAAAGTGGATAAGATCACAACCAAGGCGTGGTTTCTTAGGGTCGCGCGTTATCACGGTCGAAATCACGTCAGAAAATACCATGGAACGAGGTGATTGATAACTTGAAGAAGAAGGGTATCTCGATTCGTTTGGCTTCTCCAAAACTCATTATGGAAGAAGTGAGTTGCACAAATTCTTCGGAACATGACTTGTTGATATTTGAACGAACTCCTCCATGGAGTTCCGATGTTGACTAAAACTATGCAAAGTAGTGATACACATATGAAAGCAGTATAATCCATTTGTTAAATAAAATATCCGCATATCTCATTATATGCGCTTTCCTCCGTCAGAATGGATCTATTCTAGGCTCCGGAATCATACAAAGACGTCACCGATGTCGTGAATACGTGTGATATTGCTGGTATCAGTAAAAAAGCCGTCAAACTACGACCTATCGCAGTCATTAAGGGCTGAACTATGTTTTGAGGCATTGCATAAAATGGGTATGTGTAAAATCCTATTCTTATCACGTTGTTATGAGCATTGTCAATGATGAGGACCACCTTTCATCAGCGAACACTTGATATGAATATATTAAGTTGTTGCCGTTACATGCTTTCCATTGCTGGTTTCTGTTAAAGTTTTATTTATAATTGCGTTGTCCTGTCATGTTCTTCTCTTAAATAAATAAGCAAATCTTCAAGTCCAACACGCTTCTTAGCAGATACGAAAAACGTTCGATACTCTGGAAACAGACTTCTGTTGATACCATTGTCCTGCTTTTCGTCAAGGTCGATCTTATTGAACACGATTGCAGTTGGTCGAACAGACAGTCCTTCTTTATATTCTTCTAATTCTGTCCGCAATAATTCAAACTGCTCCCGAAAATCACCTAGTGTGACATCCAGAATATAGAATAAACATCTGTAAACATGAAATGTTGTCACGTATAGACTTACGAAACACGGATAAATAAAGCAAATAAGAAAAAGCAGTACCGGCATCTCTCGATATGCTTGAGGAATGAAACGCCAAGACCCCGATCTTCGTGAGCGCCTTCAATAAGTCCAGGGATATCAGTCACAGCAACTTGTTCAAAATCATCATAGTGAACAACTCCAATGTGTGGTTTTAGCGTTGTAAACGGATACGATGCTACTTTCGGCTTGGCCCGTGATACTGCACGTAGAAGCGAGCTATAAGTTATGACCATTGAGAAAAAGTAACATTGTAGAAATGATAATGCACCAAGTAGAGAGATTCCAACGATTTCTAAATATGATTAGCTTGAAGCCACTGCTTTTTTTATGCCAAAATCGGAGTAAATGGAGTTGATTATAAAATAAGGAATGTTCAAAAAAGGACCCAACGATTTTCCTGCGTTCGGGAATCCCACAAGACCTGCTGTAGCGATGACTCTCATTTCGACATCGTAGACAATCTAAAATAATCCAGACCTCTGTTTCAGTACATGAACTTCGTAGGGAAATTTTTGAAACAGAGTCACAGAAGTAGTCAAGCTAGCAGATTCTCCCACGCTAACCTCTTCTCCTTTGCCTCCAACTTCAAATTTAAACGGCTTTCGTATTTCATTTGATACATAAAACTGATTTCCATGACCTCCTGCACCTCCACGGGCGCCCAAGAAAATATCTCCTTCCCGTGGTAGTTCGAAAACAATCTTGCCATCGTTCTTGAAAAGCGTACCAATGGGTACAGGAATCTCAAGATGTTCAGCTGACTTTCCATGACAAGATTTTGAAGATCCGAATTCACCCCTGTCCGCTTTTTCAACAGATCGAAGATGTGACAGATCTTTTATGTGTGAACATGCTAAAAAATAAGTTTGTAAAGAGAAATATGTGGACGATGTTATCAAGGATGTGGACTCAGCGTATCGTGAATTAATGGACTTGTTCTTTGGCAAGAATTCTGTAAATAGTACCACCTTTAAAGAGCACATGTCCCCCATTACCACCATCACCACCGTCGGGTCCACCAAATGGCTTACGATAACCTCTGAAGAAGGAAACCATCCCATTTCCTCCATTCCCAGCGATACATCGTACTCTGCGGTAATCAACGAAGGTTTCGGCCTGCACAACGTTTTTTGAAATTAATCACGACTCTAACAATTCTGTTAGTTTTTACAGTCACCAGTAATATCCAGGATACTTAGAAAGAACAAAGAATATCCCAGAGTTTAAATATGTGAACTGCCTGATATACAAATTATTCAGCAATGACTGGAATCTGAATGGTTGTTTAGAAAACAATTTTGCCGGTGTCTTTCCAAATGCTGACAACTTGCTTCCAAGTAATGTTCTAAGCCTTCATGTTCATATCATATTCCACTTGAAAGTAAAGTGCTCGATGTGTAACACTATGTTAATGCTCCTGTTTTACGTTAGTGTTCCAGCTTAAACTATCTAGGAGTTAGTGTTCCCGCTTAAACTATCTAGGAGTTCTACCTAAAGATTTATGTTACTCACTTGGCTACTTGCATGGCCCGTCTTCACTGGTTGTGCAGTCCCCAGCATAATTTCTGTTCTCCGGAGATTTGCCGGCTAAGCCATTGTGTTTCCCTGGAGTCCCCACGACAGCCTGGTCAAAGTCATCACCACCAGAGGCAGTCGCCGCCCTTGTGGTTCAGAGGGAGATTCGCCACCATTCGACTTCGATACCAGGACGGTGGTGGATCCTGGTATTGGTTTACTCTTAGCTAGGCTTCCTGGTGGAAACGCCGGACTCCTCAGCTTGGGAGATCCGCCGGAAGGATGAATCCCCCTGTACACCGCAGCCCCACACCCAGGAACACCTCCCAGCCATGATGAGGCGGTAAACCGTTGGGAGAATGGATTTACGTTAGGGGCATTATTCATCCATCTCAAACCTCTAAATATTTTGAGAGTACAATGCCACTAAAACACATGTGGCAGGTACTTTGTGACAAACCATTCATTATCCCACTTAACTATCGTGCAAACTCCAGAAATAAAGAGCGGCCAAATGACTTACACGGCTTCAAAGTTGTACACGTAAAGTAACAGAATTATTACCAAGTTAAAACAGACACTTTCAAACCCTTTCGAAGCTCTGACTGCTGAGGAACTTTCTTCTGTTTTACTCTCCTCTGATACACGAAAGTTACAAATGCTCACCTCACCGGATGATCGAGCTTTCTTAGGAAATATCGGTTTCTTAGTTAGAACTGTTGTCGATGTGTTACAATGATTCCACAACTTCTGACTCCAGAGCAGTAAATATGGTTGACGCATGCCTATTTGTCATGCTGAACTACGATGTCATTCTCAGGAACGAAAAAGAAATAGAAAACCACAAGGGGGAGCCATGAAGCGCACTGGCAAGTTATCTTGTAAATACAAAACATCTACAAGTTTTATTTGGTAACTCTTATACTTTTTCCTGATAAACATGAAGAAGCCCATGACAGAAAAGAAAGTTGTAAGGTCAGTTAAAGCTGTACATTCACAGTATACACAGAAGAAAAAAGACTTGTACAGAAAGTATAACAGTAAGATCAACTGGGACAGTAATTTAAATATTAGACAAGACTCAAATTATCACAAACAAGAATTGACAGTGTAAATGAACCACAAAGCCTGGCAAAGTCTCTTAGACTCCTAGAATTCTAGAAAAGAGTAGGAAAACTCCTAGAAAAAAGGTAAAAGAGGAAGTCTCTAAAAAAGGTATACAGCTCCCTGAACACATTGAAATCATGACATTAAGCATTCTGGCAGCACCTACGTAAGTCAATCAAAATCACATCATTGGTTTTCGCTTAGGACTAACTTCGTAAACCCCGGATACGTATAAGCACAATACAAACACTATATCGCTAGAGGTATAAAGGAGAAAAGGAAATAATAGAGACCTGTAGTAAAGATCAATAAAGTATCGATCTGGACATTAAAGCTTGCCTCTTGCCTTGGTTAAATTTGACTAGGTCATCTAAAGAACAATCTTTAAAGTAGATTTCCTCTTACGGTTTTAACTATCACAGCTTAAGAGCGTGCACTAATACAAGAGGTAGGAGGCCAATAATATTCAGAATTGTTCTTTGCCCCTTAAAACATCCAACACGGCAGTTCAGTTACTGTTTCTTAACACGCCTCAGTACGAAAATACTGGCAGTAAAAGATATATACACTGAGAAAATGAAGGGTTAAACATGTAGCTGGGGCATCACGATGGCAACCTTGCTTCCAATTCCCTCTCAAGAGTAAGCCGTAGCATTCGGCATTGATCATCCGTAAATCCGTGTTTTCGACCCAACACTTTTGCTAAACGAGCAGCGCTATCGGTCTGAAAATGTTCTGAGCTACTTTTAGTAAAACGGCGACAAAAATATGCCAGTCGTTCATATGAAAAAAATGGATTCTAAACGAAGTAGAACTCACGTTCATCACAGTGACATCGACAGAATCACCTGTGTTCTTCTTTAAATTCAGTAGGAATAATGGTTTCGAAGGCGTGGAAGAATGAGCGCTTTCTGGACCTTAAGATGCAAAAATGACAACCACAAAGTGTAGAAGGAAACAAGAACTAGAGATCAACCTGAGAAATCGCGGTCATGCATTGCATCTGCTCGAACTGGTATACGATTCCGAACCTGCAATTGTATATGTTAAGAGATATGAGACGTTTTCTGTCCATCATAGCCTACAAGAAAATGTGTTACAATAGGATGTATTTCTACATTTACTTGGATTAACCATTCCCACTGGTTTTGAGTGCCGCAGCACAATTTCCATTTTTCGGAGTTTTGCTCGTTTAGACAATGTGGTTCCCTGGATACCCAAGTCAGCCAGGCCAAAGTCTGCCTCGTCAGAACCACAGGCAGTCGCCGCCCTTGTGGATCAGGGGGAGGTTTGCCAACAGGCGACTGGTTTGATACCAGGACGGTGGTGGATCCTGGCATTGGTATTACCATACTTATTAAACTAAAATAAGGTAACTTCGATCATAAGTGAGTAAACCTACCTTCTCTCTAAGTGATGTTTCCTCTAGCTCGCTCACTATTGCTGGGCATGGATTTCTCTGGAAATCTGACAAACTACGAGAAGGTCTTTACTCCGTACATATATAGAAATATAGTTCCGAAAAGTAGGAAAGAGAACCTACTCGATCAAGATAATCCCTCTTAAAGGTGGTTTCGTCAGACTTTGCTCGAAGATGAGGAGGTACATAAAGCTTGCATTCGATTAACAAATTCGATCTTCGCCTTTTGCTTTTGTGAACTTTTCCTTGCGTCTCGATTTTCCTCTCCTCCATAACCTTATGATATTCATCTCTTAAAAAAGAGTTTGTAAAAACTTGGCAATGGTAAAAAGGCGAGAAAAACTGGTAATCAGTCAGAAACATAGTTCCGAATGAACGAACCTGTCGATTTGATTCTTCACAATAGATTTAATGAAGCCATGGTTCATGTCTAAACCACGAAATCTGTCCAGATCATGTCTATCCATATCCTGAAACCGTTCCTGAGCTCATTCAACTCAACCAACAGCAAAACATCGACTACGAAAGGCCCAAAGAGAAGACGTTACACTGTCTGGCTAGGTATCAAACCTTGCAGTAAAGAGCCGAATATTGAGTTCTATTTTTTCTAAGGCTTAGTTAACAACAACCTCATGTCAGCTTATCAATGAAACAAGGTACATCAACGATCTATATCGAGGTTAAATGCAAGTCGGTTTACAACAATACTGGGTTTTCGTTAGTCATGTGAATGGATCCCCCATTGTGCTACTGAGTCATAGCGAATGGATTTTACACAGTGCTGCTACCGACTATTGGTCTTGTTTTCCGTGAAGACTTTCATCAGAACAAAAGTTTAACATTCACATTCTAAATCTAAGTGATTTCTCACCCCAATTGTGTTTTCAAACATAAACTAAGCTAGGATTACCTTCCTAGATGAGTATGCTGAAAATAAAAAGAGAATAAGTAGTGTCAAGCGGGAGCAGGGATGATCGAATCACACTATAGGAGCTGGTCAGTGTGAGGAGCTAAGAAGATGACGAGGAAGATAATGTTAAACGAACAGAGTCACCACTTCTTAAATGAAACGACGAAACTGACTGAGAAAAATACAAAGGGACTACCAGTTCTAAGTGCTTTAAAGTCACCGATATTTCATGGCGACTAGTGTAACAATGTGTTCAATGGACTCACTTCCTGTTGTCGTTGAATGGGAAACATATCAGCGCATGGCGATCCCCTTTGAAAAACATCACAATTCTCGTTAATATGACCATATAGGCATGAAAATTTATTCCTGTAGCACTTATGTTCACAACATCCCTCCAGGGACCATAGAATAAATCAATAACGATATTGATTGTTCATCTCCTCTCAGGAGAATGCCCAAAACTCTGTTAATGCTAATCTTACATAGAAAATAGTACAAAAAATGAGGGATAGGACGCAAAGTGTAAACTAAAAGGTTATGTTGTTCGTTTTACCCAAATACCTGATCCTCACTTCCATTACTACTACTATAATACATTTACTACTTCACTCGACAAATATTGTAAGAAGAAGGCATGCTTTCCATTAGCATTAGCGAACGGCAGAAAGAAGCAATATAAAGTACGTAATGATTGTAAAGATGATATGATGAATGAAAAAGTGAATGATAAGTGATATAAGTAAATATAAATGATGACATAAACTTAGAACATAATTAGCTTCGAAACTGTAGTAAAACCACGCTAAAACCTCGTAATACAACAAACATCCAATAAAAACCTTAAGGAAAACATCTTAAGTTCAGTTCCTACCAAAAAGAAAGGATGATGTAAGGATTCCATCCCTCGAAGAACTCTTTTCGAACGGGTATCAGAGAGAATCATATGATTCAAATGGGCGGAGCGAAAGTACTGCACTTACGTCCCGACGGTTTGTTTGATGTTCATTTTTTTTGCTTTCTTTTTATTTGATGTTTGATGTAATATGGATTTTACCTAAACATTTAAGATCTAACTATATTCCAGTTCATTCAGGGTGCGTGTGGCGCAGTGGTCGAGGCGCCCTTCAACACACGTGGAATCGATCTGCGCGCCCATGGCCCACCAAGCCTTCCATCCCTCCGGAGTCGGCAAATTCCAACCAGACTTGTCTGGGAGGACAACAACACTGGCTCGATACATCGGTAGGCCACCGCGAGTCATTGTAAAGGCCAGATATGCATTCAGTCACCTCCAGACGATACTTAATGAAGTCGAATGCATGGCGCATCCTTCAGGGATTAATCCACGCCTAGGGCTTTAGCATTTATTATCCTTTTATTCCAGTTCATATTGTTGTTTGCTTCTTCTACTTTAACGTATTGATGAATGAACTACTCAAATATATCTTCCTTCTTGTTTTTTTTTACTTTCATGTCTACTTGAAATCGTTTGAAAACCAAGAAAAAAAACCTGATTGTAAATTCAAACTCAGGTGTGAATGGTGTTGTAAACGATGTTAGCCTAGGAGTTAAATATTTCCATCTAGATGCTGCCCACGAAATAGTGAAATAGTGCTAGGAGTTGTCATCGTCGTGAATGAAAGCTAATAGCAAGGTGGCATACCCACCCCCTCCCCCCACTCTTTCTCAACAGCGGCTGCTTCTGGTGACGACATGGGAACAAAATGGTGTGAGGTATAAGGAACGACGCTGAAAAAAGAGCATAATCTTAATTTTTTTGGAGTTTTGCCGATTTAGTCATTGTGGTTCACTGGAGTTCCGAAGTCAGGCAGGCCAAAGCCTGCTCCAGGTCATCACCACCACAGGCAATCGCCGTCCTTGTAGATCGCAGGGAGATGTCATCATGCGATTAGTTTGGTACCAGGACGGTGACAGATTCTGGCATTGTTTTACTCTTAGGTGGGCTTCCTGATGGAAACCCCGGACTCCTTCTCAGCTTGAGAGACCGTGGGATGGAACCTTGGGACGAATTCCACTGCTATACATCACAGTCCGACACCTAGGAACACTTCCTAGCCACGATAAGTCGGTAAACCGTTGGGAGGTAATCCAGGAACATACTATTTAAATGGAGAATTTATTGTGACCCACAAGATGCTTCGTGAAGACGGTTCATTGAAGTATTCGGGTAAGTAGGTCCAGTTTCAGTTCAAGGATTATCCGACTTCACAACGATGAAATGACATGAGTTCCAAAAGATAAAAGAGAACTGACCTAATCTTGTCGTATGTTCAGATTAATAACCGTCAGCGACATCGGTACATATAAAAACTGATGGGAATAAACTAGAAACTACATTGTTAACTTTTTATTTACGGCCTATTACAATTTTTCATGGAAGGATATTACGTGTGATATAACCACAATGATGCTATGATATTTGCAAAACTCCGGACCACGGGTGTCTGCGGTGGGGAACGAACACGGTATTACCCTTTCCGGTGGCTAACGCATTCACTGTTATACCATGCGGGCCCTTTCCTTCGCCTGTCTTTCAGATAGGTCTATCAATCAGCACCACAAGCAATCACCCGTCAACGGGACTGATCTAGGGAGCTCAAATCGGCAACGAACCAAGACCTGAATCGAGCGATAGGCATTACCCTCAGAAATCGGTCTTCACGTTTTTCATCCTATTTTAGGTTTTCCACTTAGCCAAATTACATCTCCCTACTGCAAGTGATGAAGTTGAAAAAAATCAATACATACAAACTTGATGATAATGATGGTGATGATGATGATGAAGCTCTTGGCGTTTACCAATTCCTGAGGGATGCGCCATGCATTCAACTTAATCAAGCATCATTTCGAAGTGGATGAATGCAAATTTGGTCTTTACAATGACTCGCAGTGGCCTACCGATGTATCGAGCCAGTGCTGCTGTTCTCCCTAGACAATTCTGGTACCAATCTGCCGACCCCGGAGTGATGGAGGGTTTGGTGGGCCATGTGCGCGGGGATCGATTCCACGCGCGTGTTGCAGGGCGCCTCCGACCGCTGCGCCGCACGCGCCCAATCATACAAACTTATAAAAGGGTAAAAGATAAAGCTCTTGGTGTTGATCAATCATTGAGGGATGCGTCATGCATTCAACTTCACCAAGCATTGTTAGAGGCGACTGAATTCATATTTTACCTATACAATGGCTTGCGTCGCTTACCCATGTATCAAGTCAGTGCTGCCTATCTCCGGAGACAAGTCTGGTACCAATTTGCCGACGCCGGAGGATGCAAGGTACGGTGAATCCAAGGCGCGAGTTCGAACTAAGGACCATATATGTGTTACAAAAACTCTTCTAACCGCCGAGCTACACATACCACGAAGAGAGGATAACGTCTTGAGATATTGATGACGTCGGGGCTATCGTAAATCGATGCGCCATTGATGACATCGACTCGTATGAAATCCTATCAAGTCATCACGCTATGATCCGTTAAGAAAATCATTACAAACGTGGATGTAGGACAAAATAACACTGCGTAGTTTTCCACAATGATAACGACAAAAATTACCCAACATGGAATCTCAGCTACCTGGTTTTCATAGCCCACAAGACGGTTGCATCCGGATAAAGAAGTTCAACTAGTCTTTATCCACACGTCAGTTAGAAGAGGGCAATGAGGATGCCTGATATAAATAAAGAAGAAGTTACCTAATACTCTCACTTAGTACATGAATTATAATACAAGCACCTTGCTACCGTAAGTCTTCGTAAATGTCACATACCTCATGTTTGTGGAGCCAGTAAACTTAAAGAAAAACGATACAAATGTGTCTCTATGAGTTTGATGAACACGAAGTTCTCTCTCTATTCACGGTCACGTAGGACCCACAAAAAATTTCGGTTTTTTTATCACAGGGGAGTTCTTGAACGTAGAACTGTAATGCATTGCAAAGGTTGGCTCCCTAACAGGAGCACCCAGGCCAAGCTAAAGGTAAATCGATGCCAGGAATCTCTCATTTTAGAAAATCCCTAGCCGCAGTACAACAAGTGTTCCTCTAATCCATAAGCGTTGGCGGTGGCTTATGGTAACAAAGTGGGATCAACCTGCCACTATTTCATCGGCATTCTAAAGGGAAATCCAAGGAATACAAATAGCAACATTAACTCTAACAGAATTTATGCCGTGGCCAACACGATTTTCCATGGGAAGAGGAAGGGGCCATCCATGTGATCTAACATTTCTATTCTATTCTATTGTATTGTATTCTACACTAGTTTTCAAATCCACTGTGCGGGCCACATACATCATTTCTTGCATTCGATTCGTCTTCCATGTATTCTTCTTCCAGAAAGACCTTCCAACACTCGGTTTCGGGTGCTGTTTGAGAACTTTCTTATCTTCGTTACGATTGTTGTTGAATGGTCGTTGAGTAGATTCACCCAAGAATCCTAGGATAACCGTGCAAGACGATCCGATATATGCTGGAGAGAGTGCGCTTGTCGGAGACGTGTCCGATAATGCCTTCCTGACCCCGGACAGATGAGAGGCTTGGTGGGCCCGATGCGGAGCTGAACCAGCTTTTGGATGGGTTGGCCCATCCGAATAATAAGCTAGATCACTACATCTGCGCTGCTCGCTCCCTGACAACACATCTGTTTTGAAGAACGCTATAATACTTGTAGCACGTAATCTACCTACCCACCACAAAAATCTTGCCCTTGCAAACCTCCAAACTTCCTTTGACGCAAATTTGACCTCAAGAAGCCTTCAAGTTCCTTATACTCTTCAAAGGTAAAAAAAATTCAGGATGTAAAACGTTGACAGGTCTGATGCTGTAGAATTTCCTGTCGCACGTTATAACTTGGTCAAAAAACGGACCATTTTTTTTCGTGCAAGACACGCTTCGGAGTATCAGTTTCTTTGATTGTCGTTCAATTCATACGGCTTTCTTACTGTTCTCTTACCGGCGATTAGTTCCTTAGCCAACTGTCGAACAACACTGTGCACGGATCTGCTTCAGGTAGTGTTTTCAATGATTACATCAATAATAATGCTCATTTCCGATCTCAGTGAACTTTTCATCGCCATCGCTCACGGGTAACTTTTTTATTTGATGCCTTCAACAATTTTTCACGGCAGCGTACTAAGTAAAATGCAACCATAATGGTGCTGCGATATTTGCAAGACCCAGAGATAGACGAAATGAAGGACCTGCATGGTGTAATGGTGAATGCGTTAGCATCCGTAAAGGGCAATAGCGCGTTCGTTCCCCACTACAGGTGCCTGCGGTGCGGAGTTTTGCAAATATCTCGGCATTGTTATGGCTATCGCTCACGTTTCGAAATCAGCGTTGCTATGTACTCTTATTCACATTTCCCTATTTTTTAACATATAAAGGACGCTCTGCGATTAGCGCGGCAGGCTTAGTGGAATAACAGCAATTTTTCTTCGGCTGCCAGTTTTTTGGTTCTTCCAGAACAAACAACAGATTTCCAATAACTAAACGACTTGAGGGGTTGTGAATAGGAGAATCGTAGAAGAAGCTTTGCTCTACCGCTTTGTAGGCATTTATTATGGTCCGTCACGTAAATACATTGATATCGGCATTTGGAAGCATTTTGCAGCTTATGTGGAGTCTATTCCAATATTTTTATTTCCAAAAATTCCATAAGGTGAATATAGTGAGTAAAATGAAATAACCGTAAATTAGCTGAGAGAAAAGCATAGCAAGGACCTCCGTGGCGCAGTGTGTAAAGCGCGAGCCCTCGAGTGGGAAATCGTGGTTCGACCTGGCCCATGTCCAAGTTTACGAATATCTCAGTGTTGTTGTGGTTGATTTTCGCATAATACCCTGCCCGGTCAGTGAAAGTGTCCGAAAAAATATTTTCGCAAAGCATCAAATGTAGAGAATGGCTTTTCTGATCCCTCATACGTCGATCTGCTTTCGGATAGGTAGCGAGTGAATATTTACAGCTTGGCAAAAATGTTCTGCATTCCACTGAACCAAAAATGGGCACTACGCCCAAATCGTTCGTTATCCCTTAAAGATGAGTTCGACATAGTGAATGTGTTACGAAGACCAACACCTAAATTTTAATTCAGATACAAAATTGTCTGAGTTTTTTTTCAAATTCTCAAGTTCCCTAAGTTGAAGATAAGGATGAAAGACAAAATAAAGTTGGAAAAAAGACTGTTGAGGGGAAGCTTTTGATTTAACTTGAGATACAATGTGGAAACAAAGAAATTGAACTGCATTACTCAAAAAAAGTCGAAAGTTATTGAGGCGAATAATATTAAAAATGAATTTTTAGACAATCAACAGAAAGCGAACATCTCCAATAATTACTTCACCGCTTTTTGTTTATATCATTGAGTGCCTGGAGTGCAGAGCGCTGAACATCACTTCGTTTGAAATGTTAGAATGTACAGGTGTAAGAGATGTTACGTAGTAGCATAGGAATCATGTAATAGTACGGTAGTCAGCGGAATATTGGTTGTGTTAGCACTGCATCCATGTCGAATGCCATCAAGAGGAATCAGATATAACAAAGCTCTAAGGCTCTCGGCGTTGATCGATCCCGGGAAGATACTCCATGCATTGGACTTCATTAAGCATCGTTGGAGGTGTTTGAATGCATGTCTAGCCTTTACAGTGACTATCTGGCCTTTACAATGCTATCCTCCCAGACAAGTCTGGTACCAATTTGCCGACCCGGAGGGATGGAAGGCTAGGTGATGCTGGGAGCGGGATCGTACCCATGTGTATTGTAGGGCTATTCAATCCACTGCGCTATATACACGCCCCCTTTATCCTCTATTGTACTATATACAGAACATTAAAGTAGTTTCTCTTTGATTCCTATATCTACCGATGTCGATGACGGTTATCACGGGCGCGGGGATCGATCCTATGTGTATTGCAGGACGCCTCCTACCAATGCGCTACAAACGATAGTTCAGATATAATAACCTGTCACCTGTATCACCTGTAGTCCCGTTGAGTGCAAAGTGACTCGGGCGGGCGCCAGTAAATCTTCCATTTTTTCCTGTCCCGTGCAAGAGCAGCCCAGTGGTTTGTGCTCGCTCTAGGGACTCGTCGAGCATCGTATCTTTCTTCTAGGCTCTTCGTGAAGAACTCTGACCATCGGGTCGGTGGTCTTCCTGCAGTACGTTTGACATCCCGAGGAATCCAATCACTAACTGCTCTTGTCCATCGGTTGTCATTCATACGCATTACGTGTCCGGCCCACCTTATCTTCGACTGTTTGGCGTATAGAAAGGCATCTTTGTTTTTTGATCGTGATGCAGGTCGGAGCTTCGGGATCCCATCCCTTACTTGTGTGAAACGGGATACTCTTAGCATCGCCCTTTCGACTGCGCGTTCGATAACGCTGAGTAATCTTTCATCCTGCTTACGCAGCGACCAGGTTTCTGACGCATGGAAAGAAGCATTGAAGCAAGGATGCGTTAGAGCAGGAAGTACCGTTGAGTCGAAAATGTCGGCACGGAGTCAGGTGTTCTTCGTTCTCTTCACTACATCTTCGATGCTCTTGAAAGCTCGCCAAGCCGCTCGTTTCCTTCTGCTCAGCTCTGGAGCTAAATCGTACATCATATTAATTTCCCGACCTAGATAGACATTACTGGAGCATTCGGAGATATTCGCTCCGTTGAGCGTGAATGGGGCATACGAAACCAATCCGTTCCTCATGAACATCGTTTTTGTGAGATTTAGTCGAAGACCAATCTTTCCATAGGCTTTATCAAAGTCGGCAAGCATACGTTCCGCTTGGCTAATATTTGGTGTTATAAGCACGATGTCATCAGCAAAGCGAAGATGGTGTAATTGCCGACCATCGATTTTCACTCCCATATTATCCCATTCCAATGTACACATGACGTTCTGGAGGGTGGCGGTAAATAATTGTGGCGAGATGGTATCACCTTGCCTAACTGCTCTTTTGACGTCAATGTTAATATCGTTGTAGAATGGTGGTATCTTGGTTGTGAAGTTTTTGTGCAGCTCACAAAGAATCTTTATGTAGTGAATAGAAACTCCTTGACTATCCAGGGCTTCCAAGACTGCTTCTATCTCGACTGAATCAAAGGCCTTTTGTAAATCGATGAAAGTGAGACAGAGCGGTTTTTTGTACTCTCGCGATACTTCGATAAGCCTTGTTATTGTGTGGATGTGGTCCATCGCACTAAATGCTTTTCGAAACCCTGCTTGCCCACATGGCTGTCCTTCGTCCTTTGTTCTGTCAATCCTGTTTAGGATGACTCGACTGAAAAGTTTGTAGACAGTTGGTAATATTAAATATTACTAACAAATGTTACTTTGACACGTTATTGAATAAAACCAGTATGACCATCGAAAGAATGTAAACGAAAATGTCAACAATAATGGCATGGATGTGGAAAACGCGAACATTCCCCTAGAACTGAAGCTTTTAGTAATACACTTCACAGAAAGCTGAAGGTTCATAGGTATCAGCAACTTAGGGAATCCATTGCGAGGCAAGATTCTCGAAATCCCAGCCAGTTCTAAGTACTGGTTTTGATTACTGAAAAGCGCATATTAGAAGAAGAACAAAAACAACATAGAAGGAAGCGTAGGATTTTTGTTCGATGTCCCTGTGTCTTCTAACCCATTCGTGACAGCACGAGTTCAACAATTGTCAATAATTGCTCGATAAATAGACGATCATAGAAATTTAAGACTTGATACACGTTGAGAAGAGAGTTTGGTCCACTGCCCTATGTTTGCATATAAGTTTTTCACGTCGTCGTTTTCGTTTAGAATCCGCTTAAAACCCATTTACTCAAAAAATGAAAAAAACATCAATTCCTTAAAGTTGCTCACATACGAGCAGAAGCTGAGGACATTAACGGTCCGTTCGTGGATAACACTGTTTCAGTCTGGAAGAAATCTGGCTTCGTCATGGTTTCACGTACTTCCCCAGAAACAAGTTTCAACGAAGAAAAGCGAAAAGAAGATTTGGAGGGTTCAAAGAACGAAAAAGCCATACTGAATCCTGTTCATTTCAATGTCTTAACTTTTTAAAATGGTAATCGCAGCTTCACAGAACAACTGAGGTTACTAGCTTTGCTCATGCCTCAGTGTCACTGTGGTTCTACCAAAGATGAAGGGTGAAGCTCTCGGCGTTGATGAATCCCTGAAGGATACGCAATGCATTCGACTTCATCAAACGTCGTTGAGATGATTGAATGCTTACTTGGCCTATACAATGACTCGCGATGGCCTATCGATGTATCGAGCCACCACTGCTATCCTCCCAGACAAGTCTGTTACCAATTTGCTGACCCCGGAAGGATGGAAGGCGTGGTGGGCCAGGAGGGCGGGGATAGATTCCATGTGTGTGTTCCAGGACGCCTCCGACCAATGCGCCACACACGTCTACGGTTGCATTAGTTCCATCAGAAATCATGTGAATCTAATGGTCTCGGCAAAGATATTAAATTCTCCTATTCTGCTAAAATGAAATTCTAACTTTCTGGAACTCATTAAACTTTTTTTCACTGCTTTCCATACCGAGGCTAGAGGGAAGCAAGAACTTCAATTCTAAATAACCTCAAAGTTGGAAGAATATTTTGCAACAATTTTGCACACGTTTGAGCCGATAGAGCAAAGACCTTCACGTAAACTTGCTAACTTTTTGAACTTCTCAAATACTCTCTTCTCTAAGTCTGCTGAGATTTGAAGTGCCTTAGCTATTGGAAAATCATCAGCAGTTGCCGAAAAAACCAGTTTCAACGCGATAGAGATGAGCTATACAAACGTGTGCTCCTACCCTAAAATTTTCCTTTATCCAACCTAACTTCACACATTGTGGTCATACCAGTACTTCTTGCATTCGACTCGACTCCATGTATTCGTCATCCACGTAAGTTTTCAGATTTTGCGTGTGGCTTCGGTTGCCGCTTAAGCATTTGTTCTTCAGAATGTCGTTGAATTCTGATCAAGTGAACTGATATTAGATTTCCAAGACAGGTGTGCTAGAGAGCTCCAGATCATCGCAAGAAACAGTTCCCAGCCTTGAGATCGGGGGGGAATTTTTCACACTCCGGGATGACAGAGAGGCTTAGTTGGCTCAGGGCATGGTTGTACAAATGCATTGTCCCTGTTGAATAGCATCACTACCACTGTACTACGCGCCCCCACACAACTTGTAATAACGTCACAAAGATATTGTCTCTATGTAGTTTCGAAACTGTGGTTTTCCAATCGTGAAGTAACAAATAAAGATCTCGAATTGTTCACTTACCATTGCTAAAGTTGAGATGGTCATGGATACCCTCAAATTCTTTCTTGACATTTTCACATAGCGTCCAATTCGAATTTGCTAAGGAAAGAACCACTGAATTTATCTTTCATACATTAGAAAGCGAAATTTAAGGAAAGAAATGAAAGGTGAATAAATGTGTTCTATTTGCGTAGCCAAGGCAGCGTGGCGGTTGTACGGTTGTGGGGACGAAATGCTGCCCGCCAACATAGTGAACACAATCTAGGCCCTTTTCTCTGTTAATTCAGGCTTTAAAAGGTAATAATGTAGGAGTAAAAAAAGACTAACAGTGAGGAAGACGACTGTAGAGCAATACATGTTGTGATTGGCGATTCATGAACAGCTTTGTGCCTTTATATGTTTCTAGTTCCCATCAATACAGGAAGATGGAACAAAAAACTGGCATGGCACGACGCTACAAATGTACATTTTCTTTCTAAATAATATTGTCACTACAATGTTAACCTCTTATTTGCTGCCTACTACAATTTTTCACGGTAAGCACAATGATGCTAAGATATTCGCAAAACTTGGACCTCAAGCCAGATCGAACCAGGATTCCCTGGAATCCTTTCCTGTGGGTACAATACCGATATGAGCTCTCCAAATCAATCCTGCTGATAGGTGACTGCTGATGGAACGGTTTGATAGAAAACTAGCTAAGAGAAATGCAAAGCACTGTGTAAAACACGAGCCCCAGAAAAGGTAATCGAGGTTAGGTCTGCCCTGGCGTCCAAATTTTGCGAATACCTCAGCATAACTGTGATTTTCGTTACATTTATTAAATAGGCGCATGGACAAAGTTGGTCGAATGATAGCGCCATGTCTTTTTATCTATAATGAAAAAAGACCATACAGAACCCAAAATCTCGGTACGTTTTAAAGTGATTTTTTTTGAAGCTAACGATAAGCCCCTAATTACTTTTAACAGAGAGTGGGCAGCAGTCACTGGATCTTCTAGAAGTCATTTACAAGTTGACTCAAGTGGTTCAAGATATAACTAAACACGTACCGGATTTTTGCAAAAGTGCACGGTCTTCAGGCGTAAGAATAAAGCCGTAGTACTACTGAAGCGACGACTTTACTCAGTAATTCCCAGACCGTTCAGTCAACTGTGGAACTGAGACGTAGTGTGATACCCCCATCTATGTTGGTGACCTTACGTAATACGTAAAGAACTCTGCTGTTCAGTCTATTCGATCAGTACTATAAAGGTCCCAACAGATACCTGTAGGCAACGATGGTCGCAAGTATCAGAAATGAATCATCATTGTGTCTCGCAGAATCCATGAAGGTTGAAGACATAAGTACCATCTAAGTAATTACCAGTTGTGAAAAAACACATCCTGAGGAGAACGCTATAACTAGACAGGACCAGTTCGTTTCATTTTTTATTCAGTAATACGCTACACCAATAATTTAAGAACATTCTAGCAGCCATGTGACAAATTCTTGCGGTATGTAGTGACTGACAAAGCCTCATTTGTGAAAAACATCTGGAATGTTCTGCCTGCTGTGTCTCATTTTGATGTAATTTGGCAAAAAAAAAGTTTATCAGTATACACTATTCCATTTACAATGTGTGTCACAAAAAAAAGTAGGCGATCAATGATGTTAATCAAGACCTAGTTTTATGGATATCACCACACTGGCCACTTCTCAGATGATCACTATTGAATCTTGCCTGTTAAAAATCGACAGCGACTGGAGTTTCCGACCATTTAAGTCTTCAGACGTTGAGGATCAAGACAACCCTTTTCGCAAGAAAACGTAGTTGATCCGAAACTCTAAGGACTAACTGGACACAACTCATTGTTAGTAGGATATCAATCAATCACACTGTTGAGATAAAAAGAATGTTAGAGCCTTCTTTAAAGATCTCATACACTACCGGAAAGATCGCTTCACCGTAGTATCTTTTACACACCGCTGCCTTAGGCTGACAAGCATGTATGAGACCTATTGGAAAGGATTAGGAATGTTGCTTAGGGATCGCTATATAGTCAGGAGAGATCAATTCAATTAGCAGCTTGGTTTACTATCTACGTAATATAAAACTTTAAAACAATGCAAAGTTAGTAAAGGGAAAGAATTTCCGCATAATCCACATCGTCAGTTATCTGTGCTATGGCATCCATTGCCTGAAAGGCGCTCGACGTTGAGATCGGAACGCATCAGCGGTTAGCGAATACTGAAGCAGGTGCTGATATTCGTTAATATTCCGTTCTTCTGACGCTTCGATCAGCGCAATCTCCTCACGGCTACGGCGTAACACTGAAGCAGTAAAAAAGCAACTAGAAATCAACCCAAGTAAATCAGAACAATGTTAGCTTTTTTACTTCCTGCCTACTACAATTTTTTCACGGCAGGATATTATGTGAAATACAACCATAACGATGCTGAGATATTTGCAAAACTCCGGACCGCAAGAGTCTACTGTGGGGATCGAACACGCTATTACCCTCTCTGGGGACTACTGCGTTCGCCACCACACCATGTGGGTCTTTCGTTTCGTCTGCCTCTCAGGTAGTTTGCTATCTACCACTGCCAACGAGAGACCCGCATAGTGTGGTGGTGGACGCGTTAGCTCCCGGAAGGGTAATAGCGTGTTCGATCCCAACCGCAGACACTTGCGGTTCGGAGTTTCTGCAAATATCTCAGTATCAATGTGGTTAAATCAGTTTAGACAGTCCATAGTTTACCGGGACCGCTTTTACAATACGGTGCCATATTTGCAAAGAAAAATCTACGGAAGAGTACCAATTCATTCAACAACTCCGTGTTAAGCATGACAGTGCCACTGTGGTTTTTTAGGGCTGTGCCAAAAGTGCATATTGATTTTTAGGAAGTGTCATATTTTATCGTTCGAATTCGTTGTTCACGGGACTTTATGAAAAACAGGAGCGAACTATTAACATGTAATGCCTGACATTCATAAAGCATACCAGTGCAGAAAAAGAAAGACTGTTTTCAACATCCAAACCAATATTTTTTCCGTTCATATCGGAAAATAACGAAAACGAAACGAGAACGAAACAAAAACAACAGTTTTTCAATTTCTTGCAAGGCTCATTTTTCAAACACAAAAGGACTTCGATCTTCTAGAAATTCTTTGGAAACCCTACAAAATTAAACCTTATTTTCATTTTCGATTACTTGACAATTCCAATCCTAAACGCATTTAAGTTTGTAGGAATAGTTAAGGATATAGAGTAAGGTCACTTATCTACACGTGTAAAATTCCCAAGCGCTCCTAAAACTTTAGCGACCTAGAAATCACCATCGTCCGTTGAAAAGTCAGCTTAGCACAACATGTGATAACACTGTGTGCACTTCGTTTTGAGAAACTTAAGCGATCAATTAATCTTTCTCAATTGAATACAACATAAACGAAAGATTTCGTGCAACTATATTCCTCGTCCGACTTTTTGTCAAATCTAATTAATTAAGACGAAATAGAAATTTCTGAAAAACAAACTAGGTTTCATGTGCAAAAACGTCTCCACGATGCTATTCAGTGCCGGATCCAACTTGATGCATAGGATGGTGGTGCGACACTGAAACCATTCATTTATCGTGTCGATCGGTTAGCACCAAGAGAACCGTCTAGAACGAAAAAATACAGCATGATAAGCAGTAAATTATAAAAGATGACGTTTTAGGCTTTTTCCTCGAAATTCCAACCGCTCGAAAGTGCTGTACTAACGCAATTTCGCAGTTATTTACGGTTGTTACTTGGTCTTTCTTTATTTACATGTCCCTGTACAACGACATGAAATATATAAGCAAATAGAAGTTGAAAATAAAAAAAACAAGATAACAACAAAAAAAATGTGACCTGATACAACCGTGAGATAATTAAAGTACTGAAAGAGTGGGAAAGAAGTGCGCTTTCAGTTACCTGAGGACATTTTCCAGAAAAGCCGGTCTGTCTAAGCCACGATAGCACACACGAATAGCAGCACTTATGATTGCATGGATCAATACTGTAAGCGGATTTTCATGTGGAAAATGATAATGGATGAACAGATCCATCAACGGCGGCTCTTTAGTACAGCATAGCATTAAGTAGAGTATAGTACTAGCATTGTGGAGTAATAAGTATTTAGTAGAGTATTCAAGACTTATTTACTTGGATACTTGGTCGGCCCGTTCTCAAAGGTTGTGCGGACCCCAGCATTTTTCGGAGTGTTGCTGGCTTAGCCACTGTTTCCCTGGAGTCTCGAGATTAGCTTGGCCAAAGTCTGTCCGTCACCACCACAGGAAGTCGCCGCCCTTGTGGATTAGAGGGAGATTTGCCACCATACGACTAGTTCGACGTCCACGACGGTGGTGGATCCTAGTATTGTTTTACTCTTAGGTAGGCTTCATGGTGAAAACGCCGGACTCGTTTTCAGCCTATTAGACCCTGCCGGGGATATGAATCCACCCACTCTACATTGCAATCCGACATCCAGGAACACCTCCCAGCCACGATGAGGCGGTAAATCGCTGGGAGGTTAGCGTTTAGGAACTATTTATTGATAAATATCCACCTAACGACAAAAGAGAAAGAAGTATTAGTCGAAGTAAAACGTACTTGATTGGTTTGAAGAATATGTTCAGACAAACGCAACATGTTAGATTGGCTTCAAGTTGATTAAGCGACAATGTATCATTCTGTTCTTGTCGGACTACCTTAATCATAAATTCCACTGATTACAGAATCGATATTGCTGGGTAAAATGCGAGATCATCATTATTTTCATCGAATCAGTTGAAATCCATCTATAACACGAGCAAACATTCCGTCATCCAATCATCAGTTAGCACAAGACATTTCCAGGTCTTAAGAATATGATTGTAGAGTCCAACAATTCGTACCACCTTGTCTTTGACAATTTTCATCGAATCCTTTACCATCCCAAATTTTAAAAAAAACAAACCATTCTGAGTATTGCGAATAGGTGAACTCTTGTGCGGTCAATAAACAAGCATAGACAAGAATCTTAACAGTTTCACTTATACCTGCTGATTCACGGCAACTCCTGTCTGCAATTTTTTAGGGTTGTAAGATAAACGGCCTGAAATTAGGATTTTAAAAATATCTAGGTGATAAAATACGGTGAAAGTAAGAAAACGAACGTCTCGATTGCGATACAGATGCAGATGACTCAGATATTGAAGAGGATACCGTGGACTGAATCTGATGTGTTGACGAAGTAGCCTCATTCACAGCCTCACTTTCTTCATTGTAGAAACAAAAGCTCACACTACGAGGATCTAAAATTTATTGAAAAATCGTTATGATCAAGAGTTATGCCTTATTCAGAGCGATTCAAATTCAAGGTATCCTCTATTTCTAGTGGAAACCTAATGTTGTATTTTACTAGATGTTTAGCGAAACTTTTAAATTTCTGAGCTGACATAGGCACCATTCTGAATCGAGTCCTTGAGGAAATGGCACCAGCACCTATAGAGCCGATTTGGTTGAACACTTATGCCAACGAGCATGATAACCCACTTCCATGAATGTTTGACGGCGGAAATGAGAAAAAAAAGGAATCAAATCCAGAAAAAGAACGCTTCTCACCCCTTGAGACCGTCACCATATCACCAGTCATGAGATTTTTCTGCCCCCTTCTTGACACCGGTGAACCATTCACAAATACGTTTGCCGTTCTAAACAAATCTCTTGAAAAACGTCATATTCACTTGCTTGATACTTGATACTTGAATGGCCCGTCCTCACTGGTTGTGCGGGCCCCAGCACAATCTCCATTTTTTGGAGATTTGCTGGTTAAGCCATTGTGGTTCCCTGGAATCCCGAGATCGGCCTGGCCAAAGTCTGCCCCAGGTCGTCACTACAGGCAGTCGCAGCCCTTGTGGACTAGAGAAAGATTTGCCACCATGCGAGTTTGATACCAGGACTGTGGTGCATCCTGGTATTGGTTCTAGGCTTCCTGATGGAACCGTCGGACTCCTTCTCAGCTTGGGAGACCCTGCCGGGGGCATGAATCCCCCCCCGTTGTAAATCGCAGCCCGACACGCAGGAACACCTCCCAGCCACGGTCATATTTAAGAGAAACAAGTCAAGATCACAACAAAACAACGATTGTAAAAAAGACTTACCAGAGTCCTAGTACATTTTTACATTACAGAAAATACCCCAGGTGTACAGAAACACTGGATCAGCGGAAATCTATTGTTACGTATAAAAATAGTTACCGCCCATATTAGACATAGTTTAAACATGTTGACGGCAATAAAATCCTACTTCAACTTCCGTTATCAACATTACCTGGCTGGAGCTGGTTTGATAGAGTACTGTACCGCTCCTCTTAGAACATTTTTAACCAGTACTGCATGGATACCAGCCAAATAGGGACTCGCAAGAGAAATGTCACAACCTGAAGATTGATCTACAATGATCCATTTTCAGTTTCAGTTATTCTTGACTTCATTCACCTAACGGATGGATGAGAAAACTGACGACGCTCGTACTAAATTCGTTGTTAGCGAAACAAAGAAAACTCCAGACAATAATAAACACAAGAAGAAAATTCGGCACGCAAGTTCATTTTATACACTATTGTCAGAGGCTCAACTAAAGCAATGCTTATAGATGCGATACAACAATACCGGTACGCTATACAAGTTAGATTTCGCATCTGGTCCATCTGTGCAGGGTCGGCAAACTGGTGCCAGGCTGATCTGGCAAAAGATTACTGCAACCCAGAAAGCCTCACAACTGCTTAGTGGAAAGGTGTAGAAATAACCTAGCACTATTGTTGCCAGGTTTCGGAGAGTTCATACTCTACCAGCAACATTCATATTTTCTTAATTCACATGGTTCATCTTCACATTTACCATGTGGATCGCAGCAATGCTTGCAGCCGTTTCGTTTCCTCGCATTTATTATCCATGAAGGTCTTTAAACTTCTCACGTGCGGGTTCGGTTGCTGCTTTAGGATTGTCGCCTTCATTCCGAATGCTTTTGAATCCTGAACAATTCGACCCTCCAATGAATGCTGGGACAGCTGTGCTGAAGCTTTCCTGCGTGAAGCTCTAGGAGGGCGTTGGGCTCAGACAAGCTTGGTACCAATTAGCCGACATCGGAGACATGAAAGACTTAGTGAGTTCAGGACGGTTTAAACCAGAACCGTGCTCGTGATAAACGGTAGCACTATCACTGCACTACTATTGAGGCTCATAACAAAGATCAATTTCTCAAGAATCCACGCATACCAAAGACTTTCGCGCAATGGTAGTGATACCGATTAGGAAACTACGCTGATAGTTGGACCTTCCCGCCAGAGGCCATCAAGCCTCCCATCCGTGCGAAGTCGGGAAATTGGTGCTAGACTTCTTTGGGAGAAGTTCACTCCCTTCAATCGAAGTGGGTACGCTCTAGCTCAGTTCTCTCAGGACTCCAGGTAGGATCGAATCAACCCGCATTCAAAGACATTCATGACGAGAAAAAACTCTCAAGCAGGAACCGAACAAACGCGTGAAAAGTTGGAAGATGTTCGTGGATGCGAGGAAACTGTTCGAATGCAAGAACTGTTGGGATCGGGACCGTATATATGGAAGATAGCTCGAAGAAATGGGAGCAAAAGCGAATAGTGAGGATATATCGCTACTCATTATATAGCAAACGACCAAAGTAGAATGCTTCGACAATTATTAGTTTATAAGACACCATTAAACCACGTGCGCGCAGTGGTTAGAGGCTCACTGCTATACACATGGGATCGATCCCGCATCCCATGCTCACCAAGCCTTCCATTTCTACAGGGTCGCCAAATTAGTATAAGGCTTGTCTGCGAAGATAGTAGCATTGGCTCGATACATTGATAGACCACCGTGAGTCATTATAAGAGCCAGATATGCATCCATTCACCTGTAACGATGCAACGAATGGAGTGGAATGCATGACGTATCCTTCGGGAATTGATCAACGCCGAGAGCTCTGTCGCTTTCTCATCCAGTGAACCATCTCGCCAAACGTGATTGGCACGCGCCTTACGAAGGACCATCTCTTTTCTTTGTGATCACATAAACAGTGCCTTCTAGTCGCTTATAAATAGACCAAGTTCAATTACGAACAACAGGAGATGAGAGAGCACTCTTATTTATCTATGAACTCACGTCCAGTGTGTAAGAAACCATTAGACCAAGGAAAAAAAAAGCGTGTTCTCATACATTACCTCGGTCACTGCCAATAGTGAAAAGTTTTTTCTCTTCAAGATATCGAACACACATAAACGATTTTGATTCCCATGTGAGAAATGGACGTGACCTATCCATGATGCCCGTTCCTGATAACAAAAATACTATAACATAGACGTTTTCTAAAGAGTGAAAGATTCGAGACGATCACAACATACCTCGCTTTTGGCTTAATGTTAAGTGAATACATTGTGGTCCTAAAATAGCGCTTTGTGTAAAAATGCGTCTAGGTTTCTTGTTTTCTTTTCAGTGCCTCAACAATTGTAATCGAACTAACCCTCTACCAAAGTGATTACATCATGAAAAGCGAGTTCCTTTTTTTGACCACATGAAACGGCAACATCGTTAACTAGCACGTTTCCAGAGCTGGAATTCACAATAGAATTCTCCATAAACGATCTGTAGGCAAAGGGTGTCATAGAAGTTTTCGATAGCAAACGAACGCCTTCTTACGTATGATTAATATAAACAAATCTCCCTTACATGGGATCTCCTGCGGGTAAGTCGCGATGCAACATGGCGTGTCCCCAGGTGGTGGATGAGCGACTGGTCGCGAATCAAAAGCGACCTTAGGCTTTCCTGAGACACAAGTTGATCCTGGGGATAGCCTCCCTGTTTCTCTTTCATAGATTTGACACCTATATTATGCATTTACGAAGATATATTCGTGCTTGCGTATGTGGGTGTTTTCTCATCTATGTGAATTGCATTCTACAAGCCAATTCGGCCAAAACCTGCAATAAAATGACAGGGAAGTGTATTGAAGGCGGTTAGGAATCGCCTCCAACAAACAAGCCATATGTCCACTTCGGGAGAGAATGGCAAGCTACCCATGAGTACATCCAACCTCCACGCTCAGAGTTCAGCAGGCTACGTGAGTACCAAGCGCTAAACACGGTGAAATAAGTTGGCCTCATTCCTCTGACCCTGAAGGAGCACACGATAAAGCAGAGTTGTGTAGGACGAGTACGGACAGGCTGCTAAAAATACCAGTGCCATTGTGGATTGCCTAAATCGCAAAGCACCAGGGATCTGCATCTATGTTTCACGCACACTTGCATCTGAGTCCTCGATAGAAGACTTGATTATGCAAGCAAGAAGGATAAAGTACGACGTCATCGAAGCGGCTGAGACGACAGGATGCCGCCATGCAGGACCGCCCATGGCACCGGAGAGGAGGCAGCCTTCGGCGGAGTGCGACGCTGTCGATGGGTGTGGGGGGCGCCGGTTCATGGTGTCGCTGGGTGTGTGCAGCGCGGATTGACCGCGTCATTGACCAAATAAACCACTCCGCCCTGCGAACATGCAGGAGATTGTTGGCGGCAAACTTGCCAACAACCTCGTGCATGCTCTCTGGGTGGACGATGGTACTAGCACTTGGACGAGGACTGTCGAGAATATAGCAGTGATAAACACCGCCGGCTCTATCTTCAGATAAGTGGATGGAACAATAATGCGTCGCATACTATGCGGGTTTGCTTGGCCCCTCACACGGTGGTAAATCTTCTACTATTCGACACTCGCGAATATATCCTGCCATGATGAAACACCAAGCCATTGGTAGATTCCCACACTTACTTATGGTTCTTTGGCAAAATGTTTCAAGAGATCGACCTACTTTCAAGGGACACCTCTTTCTTCTTAAAAACGGATTCGCTCGTTCCGTTTGCAACTAAGAGATAGATCTTCCTCATTAACCACTTCATTATTTTATATGAGTAACAAAAAGGAGGATAGACTATGGGCTGCTATATTTACAGTGTCTGATAGTAATAGATGCCTTCTATGATACAGAAGAAGTGTTCCTCAAAAAGTGCGACAAGAGAGGAGTTGGTGGCGTCCGTGTCCTTCTCAACACGAGTCTATGAATATCGATTCATCCGAGCAACTAACAATCCGAATAGGACGTTTACGGTTGAAGAGATATGGATCAATACCGGCTTTGACAATCTTCGTCGTTTACGCGCCGACATCAAACTATGACGAAGAAGTCGAAGCGTTCTATATGGACTTGGAGAAGTTCTACAGAGAAGACCATACATTCTTCAAGGTCATCATTGGAGATTTCAAGGCTAAGAATGGACCAAGAAGAACGTCTGAAGAACGTCACATTGGGACCCACGGATTAGAATGTAACGAACAAGGTGAGCGGCTGGTTGAGTTTATCATGGCGACCAAGACCATTCATGGTAACTCGCAATTCCAGAAGCCCCACCCCCAACGCTGGACGTGGGGGTCTCTCAATGGAGAGTACCATAACGAAATAGACCACACCATAGTAAATAGAAGGTTTTGCCTAACCGATGTTGGTGTTGTTCCAAAATTCTACACAGGATCAGATCACCGCCTCCTTCGTGCAAGATTCCATTTCTCGCAGAAAGGAGAAAAAAAGCCGCTAAATTCAAAAAAACGAAGTCCCAAAACCACTATAAATTGGGACTTGTTCAACTCATTAGTCGGCTGTTGGAAAGATGACGTTTTCGATAACATCGACGAGGAATACGATCAGCTCATTCAACATCTTCACATTAGCGCTATGAAAGCTGAGAGCTCGAAAGTCACCAGACGACGTCTGTCTCCAAAAACACTTGAGCTGATACGCCAGCGTGGAATCGCGCGAACTGCAGGCAACCGCTAACTCACGACCGAACTTGCAAAACACTGTAGACAGGCCATAAAACAAGATCTTAAACAGAAAAGAGCAGCAGTAATGATCGACCCCGCATAGGATGCGAAAAACATTTGCAAATCCCACCGCAGCGTCGTCAACTACAGAAATAAGATGACTGCATACCAATACCCAGACGGAACAGTTACAGCATCCAGAAAGGCAGTCGACAAAATCATTCTTGATTACTATTCGGATCTCCTGAACAGCCATGTTCTCCTGCTGTCATAGGAAATAAAGGAGGATGGATATGTTGTACCACCGGTTCTTGTTTTCAAAATTCGACGTACTATTTCGTCAGTGAAGAATCGAACAACATTAGGTGCGGAGACCATTAGATCCGAACACGTGAAGAACCGTCCTCCAGTCCTTGTAAACACACTGGCTCCGCTCTTCACACGTTATCTGTCGGAATGTAACGTTCCTGCCTAGTGGAAGATCAACAAGGCCGTTCTATTGTTCAAGAAGGGTGACCTCCACAATATTGGCAGTTGTCGCCCAATCTGCTTGGTGTTTGTCATTTAGAAACCTTTCACTCTAGCTATCCTAAACAGGACTGACACAACACTGGACGATGAATAGCCATGTAAGGAAGAAAAGGATTCAGCGCGAAGGACTACATTCACGCGATAATAAGACTAGCTTAAGTGTCGCGAGAGTACCTCACGACCGAGACTGTCAAGAGACCACTCTGTCTAACGATCTTAGATTTGAAGAAAGCTTTTGACTCGATTGAGATAGAAGCAGTTATGGAAGCGCTGGACGCCCAGGACGTCTCTACTCGGTATATAAAGGTTCTCAGTGAGCTATATAAAAATTTCACAATCAAAATATGAGTATTCCAAAACGATATGAAGATCCATATCGAAAGATGGACTAGGCAAGGTAATACCATCTCGCCAAAGCTATTTTACGCCACCCTCGAGAACGTCATGCGAACACTGGAGTGGACAACATGGGAGTGAGAATTGATAGCCGGCAATTACAGCACTAGGATTTGGTGATAACGCCGTTCTTAGAACACCAAACATTACCAACAAACCAAGCGGAACGTATGCTTGCCGACTTTGATAAAGCCTGTGGAATGATTGGTCTTCGACTAAATCTCACAGAAACGATGTCCATGAAGAACGGATTGGTTTCGTATGCTCCATTCACGCTCAACGGAACGAATATCTCCGAATGCTCCAGTTATGTCTACCTTGGTCGCAAAATCAAGTTGATGGACGACTTAGCGCCAGAGCTGAACGGGAAGAAACGGACGGCTTAGGGAGCGCTTAATAGAATGGGGGAATGTAGCGAGAAGAACAACGAACACCCAATTTCGCGTCCCCTTTTCGACTCCACCCTCTCCCTGCCTTAGCATATGCCTTAGGAACATGGTCGCTACTTAAGCAGGATAAAAGATCACTCAGCGTTATAAAAAGTGCAGTAGGAGGACGATGCTAGGACTCTACCGTATTACGCAGATGAACGAGGGGATCCGAAGCTCTGACCTATGTTAACGATCAAAAATCGAAGACGCCGTTTTGCATACCAAATTGTCGAAGCTAATGTGGGCCGAACGCGTAATGTTTCTGAAGGACAACCGATGGACGAGAGCTTAGTGTGATTGCGCTCGAGATGTAAAAAAAAACAGCGGAAGGACTGCCGACCCAATGGTCAGAGTTCTTCACGAAAACCGTGGAAGAAATGTACGACGCTCAACGAATTCCTAGAGCGAGCAGAACCCACTGCGCTGCTCTTGCACGCCACGAGGAGCTGTGGAAGCTCTAGCGCTCGCTCGATTCACTAGACGATAAACGGGGAAATAGGTGATGCACGTGATCTAGTTCAACACCTACATTTGTTGTTGAAACATCAGTACAATCAGATACGGTTCGGGCACATTGCACGTGATCCCTCGTAAATCGTTTGGGGACAAATACATTGTCGAAATGGGTGGAGCTCTCTGCGTCTTTGTAGGACATCTAGATTGTACACTGAAAGTTAAATCACTTACTCCACCAGACGCGCATAAGACACATGGACGTAACAGATAAGATTCTAAAGTGGAAGTTATAATCGTCACATAGGAATCGAAAACTTGAACGTATAAAACCCTCAAGGCATTTTGCGTAAATTCCAGGAACCCAAAAATGAGCGGTAGAAAAGAAGGCCTCGTCATCACGTATGATCTCACACAATATCTCGGCCTGACTTTTCAATGTAAGAGAGGCATATTACGCTCCAATGTGAGCTCTGTGCGGTTGGTCTCCACGTAGAATACTCAGCAAAAGACTCATAGAAAGGGGTGAGTGTGCGAAGAAGCTATTTTGTCTCCAACGCGATTGAAGTCTAGGTTTCATGGCTTTTCTGTTGAGGATATGTAACCGTTTGGCTTATTAAATTGCACTTGGGCGCTTGTGGCGCAGTGGTTGGAGGCGCCACTACGAAACACACGTAGAGTCGATCCCCGCGCCCATGGCCCACCAAGCTTTCCATCCCTCCGGGGTCTGCAAATTGGTACCAGACTTGTCTGGGAGGATAGCAGCACTGGCTCGATACATCGGTAGGTCACCGCGAGTCATTGTAAGGGCCAGATATGCACTCAATCACCTCCATACGATGCTTAATGAAGTCGAATGCATGGCGCATCCCTCAGCGATTGATCAACGCCGACAGCTTTATCCTTTTATCTGTTTTTTAAATTGCAGTTAATATGCCCTTTCCAGGATCTGAAAAAGGGGAAATCGGCGGAAACGTCAGCTCTTGTGAATACGGAGTATGTGATAACAACCCCTTGTGAGTTTATCAAGAAAACAGCGAATTGTTGACCAATGCCGAGGTTACCTACAATTCCGGCCCTGGGAGTTACTATAACCTGAGGCGTTCCATCATAAGCTGTTTCCAAATAAAGATGGAAAGAAAACCTTTTCACACCTGCATGGGGGTTATACTGTAGCATACTCTGTTACGACGGACTATACGATGCAAACATGCATGAGTTGGCAACAAGTTCGAGTTCGGAAACGTTATATCACATGCTAAAACGTCACTTCTTTCTTAATTCACTAAGTCCATGTGAAGCAAAATAAATTTTTGTTCTCTCCACGACTAAAATCTACTCTGTTAGGGGTTTGTTTTGTAAATTATTACGTCAATGACAGCATTAATAGTCCGTTGATGTCGAGCATCCTTGGATACTTGGATGGCCCGTCCTCACTGGTTGTGCGGGTCCCGGCATAATTTCCACTTTTTCCGGAGTTTTGCTGGTCTAGCCATTGCGGTTCCCTGGAGTGCCGAGGTCAGCCTAGTCAAGGTCTGCCCCAGGTCGTCACAACTCAAGCAGTCGCCGTCCTTGTGGTTCAGAGGGAAATTTGCCACCATGCGACTAGTTTGATACCAGGAAGCTGGTGGATCCTGATATTGATTTACTCTTAGCTGGGGTTCCTGACGGAAACGCCGGTCCCCTTCTCAGCTTGCGAGACCCTGCTGGGGGATGAATCCCCCGCTGCACATCGCAGCTCGACACCCAAGAACTCCTCCCAGCCACGGTAAGGCGGTAAATGTTGGGAGGATGTCCAACATAAACTCAGTTAATTTGAGTCTTACCTGTTAAACTAAACGGCTCTGGTAATAAACAGAGTATTGGACATAATGCACTACTGCTTAAGTATTGTGTTATGTCGGAATACTCACAGACTACTGTATGTTAGCAGACGACCGCTAAACAATGTCTACTGGGGAAAAATGATCATTCTTATAGACTGAATGGTATAACGTATACAAAGTGTACAGTAATACGATCGATACTTACTAGGATTCGGATGAGGTAAATATAAATAAATAAAGGAAAGAAAATTACGGTAGTGAAACTACTGCTACTAACTGCAACGTTTTCCGATTGTGTACAAATATTTCTGGTCAATATAGTACAAAGAGGCTGCGTGTTCACCACGCCATAAAACGTAGGGGCGAGCTGGCCGATCCTCCATATCTGAACGGGACGCGACTGGTATGACTAGTGAGTAGCACTTTCTACTTATTTCCACAGAAAACCAGAAACATGAACGGATCTTACCTTAGAAATGAGTCGAGTTGATTACGTAAGGACACACAGAGTTTATGGAAATAAACCCAACTCAGTGCTACTGTTTTTATACTTCACTTTATCACTAATATGCTCAACCGTTCTTTATCACTGAACAATCTCCAGCTTGTTAGAATCCACGCTGTGAGGAGCATGCTAACTAGGCACATATCAGGTTCGACGCACACGGACCAAAATCATTCTTACAATTTGGGACGCAGATGAACTAAAAAGAAGGACGGACGAGTATTGCTATGTTTTCTCTATAGGTATGAACACATACTTGTGCGACGACTGTGTGCCTAGATATACGCGAAGTGTACCCCAGAAGAACCAGTGGAAAGCGAAAACCCTGGTGATAAGTGACCGGAACGTGTATATCAGGTGGACCGAGCTATTTCCAACCGTAAGCTCCAGTCCAGGGACTGCTCCAGAAAAGCACAAGTTAGCCGCAAACAAAGGGTTTCATTCTTAAGCTTGAAAAGTTCTTTCTTAACAGCGTTGGGAGAGACCACTACAGAGAGACTGCCATACTGTCAGCGCATTTTCGTAAATGAACTCGACTTCCGCCCCTTACTAACAGATGGGAGAACCTACACGTTGATGTACAAATCATATGACTAGAAATGCATTTTTTAGTGGGAATTTAAGAATAGGAGTCTTAAAAAATGCAACTACTTCAGTAGTTCCAAAAACAGTAATGCAGTAACCGTATAAGCTATTGAGCAAATCCTATTATCTTATCAAGGAAGGGCTAGCTAACGACGTTGCCCAAACCCCGAGGGTGGTCCATGCCCTCGACTTCTTCACGCATCATTGGCGGTGATCAGATGTATATCTGGCCCTGTACAATTACTTAAAGAGGGTTATCGATATAAGTGCTCTTGTCCTCCCAGAGAAGTCTGCGGCCAATTTGCCGATTCTGGAGGGATGGAGGCTTGGTGAGCCACGGACGCAAAAATTAGACCAAGGACCAAGTGTGTATTGTAGGGCAGCTTTAACCACTGTGCCACATGCCCTCTGAACTATCCTATAACGCGAACTACATAAAGATTTCCTAGACGACTACGACATATGTTTCGTTGCAAAACATCACAGTTATTAATTTTTCATCTGTCAAGTATCTCAACACTTCTGTTTACAAGCTTGATGGGAAACACATCATAAAGGAGATATGTGTAAAACCCGACTGCCAGCACGAGACATAAATAATTCGGAAACGAGAACAAAGTCGAGTTATAGATAACCACAACACGCAGAGCGTAAGCTCAATAGTACAACACCCATTTCAGTTAGAATGATCATGAAAGCTAGTAAAATGTACAACCTAATACAACGTGGACACAATGATAACGCGATGATAAGACAAGAACAACTAGAAATTGTATACAGTTCACATAACGATTATATGGAATTAAGTTAGATTGCTCCTATCACATTAAGCAACACCTTTTTTTTATACTGACAAGATTTTATTGTGACTGAAGCAGTCCAGAGGAAATTTTCCATACCACATCGGCGCCAAATTCAATAAGCATCAAGTGCTTCTATAGATGAGCCGTACGGATTGATTTTCATTGCGGTCTGATCTTGAATGCTTGTATCAAACAATTTCTGGTTGCAGTAAACCCCACCTAAACCTTGTTACGCTAATTCGAATCAATCCAGGCAAAATTTTGTGATAGACAATCATTTAGCGCTTCTCACTCTTAGTTGGCACACCTATCAAAAATTGGTGCTTCTGTAGTGATGGAACGGAATACGTACAAACCCGCTGTATCGTACACAAACAAAATATTGTGCCGAGAAAATAAAGCTGCTTGTGGAATCGACTTAACTTCTTGTACGGCCCAAATACACTACCAAAGAAGAATAGAAAGAAAACAATGCAGCAACTTGCGGAAATAAGTGGATTTCCTAACTATAAACAGAATAAATATATCGCCGAGAGGTTAGGAGAGCGTATGCACCACGTTTTAGTAAGAATGTTTTTTCATTGCTAAAGATGAAAAATGCTACCATATGTTATAAACAACTTTCCTTTTCCACTTCTTCCATTATGTCTTCATTAACTTGCAACTGTTGCTTCTCTGATTGAGTACTGACAATATCGTTATAGTACTCAGCCTTGTGTTTTGCTTCATTATAGTACTCATGCTTGCTTACCAACTCTGAAATAAATTTTTATTGAATGTGAAGCCAAAAATTCTGCAACAAGTTTAGATTCTTCAATTCATTCGATTCTAATCTTCCTGGTCCAAATGGTTAAATAGTGCTAAGGATGGAATCAAAAAGATAAGGGATAAAATTTTGCGCGTTTGTCAATCTCTAAAGGATGAGCCGTTCGATTTCACAAAGCATTGTTAAAGTTAACTGAATTCATATATGGCCATGCAATGGTTTGCAGTGGTCTATAGGTATATCAAGTCAGCGCTGCTATTCTCCCCAGACAGATTTGGCAGTAATTTTCCGACCCCGGAGATAAGAAAGGGTTGGTGAGTTCGGGGCACGGGATCGAAACAACGACTTCATATATATATATATATATATATATATATATATATATATATATATATATATATATATATATATATATATACATATATATACATATATATATATATATATATATATATATATATATATATATTGTGGGGCACCTTTAACCACTCTGCCCGCTCCAACCTCAAGAAATACTCGCAGATCATGTGTTTACTTCGCAGCAGATGAACCACCAGCGCATATTACTCATTCGATACTGTACGACACCAAAATATTCTTAAATCCCGGTAAACGAAAGGAAGGATAAATTTGCTAACCTTTCCTCAACAACAGAAGAACATATTTTAGTAGCGCGACTAGTTCTGAATACATTAGTTCGGCTGCAATCATGAAAGGAATCAACCCACCTGTCGCTCCATTTTCGTTCACTACCACTGGTGTATACATTATGGCATGTTCACTCAACAGTTTTGTATTCGGAACCAGATAATTACCGTCGTCCATACCAAGCTCAGAAGGCCGAACTGTTGCTAAAAAAGAAAAACAAGTTACAATTACTGAAGGCCTGCATATTATTGCAAAAATGAGTTTGTGCAACAAAAAGTATGGCAACACAAGACCATGTCTATTGATGGAAATTTAGGTTACTTTAAAAAACTTGTAGAATTAACCCAAATTCACATTGAGAACACCTTTTAGAAAATCCAAATAGGGGAAACAGTAGTAACAATAAAAAGCAAAATCCCACTGATGGGTGATCGTCGATGGCAGCTATAGGTGAATAACACATCTAACAGAAAGGCTAAACGAAGGAATCGCATGGTGTGGTGGTGAACGCGTTAGTCCCCGGAAAGGGTAATAGCGTATTCGGTCTCCACCGCAGACACCAGCGATCCGGAGTTTAGCAACTATCTCAGCATCATTATAGTTAAAAACAGCATTGTTTACTGATAAAGTAAGAAAGTAGTGCGAAAAACTGACGTCGTATCATTGGATCTGTTTGGTATCGATGTGAGCTCGTTGACTGCAATCGTCGCACATTCCGTGGAGCAAACGCCTGATATTGTCTATTTTAAACGAAAGATTCATAGAGCGGCCTTATACGGTGACAACATATTTAAACAATATTAGTGATGTTCTCAAGAACTAAAAAGTGTGACGTTGAGTTTTTCACAAGAAGTTTACTGTCTGTGACTCCTATGCGCTACTATCGCCCTTAGAGTTCTCAACTTTCAAAGCGTATTTTATTTATACTGCCTGAAGATAACACATACGGTCTCAAAATCAGCAGTTGGAGTTTCGGGATTCTCACACATTTCGAAGTAGTTTAATGGATCCGTGAAGTCATTTTCCGTATCGTTTAGCAATTCTCGTAAGAGATCCCTTTGAGATTCCGTTTCGACAAACGCTTGTGGTGTTACTTGGTCCTGAAGCCAAATTTTTCGGAATTTAGAGACCTACTCTCTGTGATTTGAACATGTCATACATTAAACATTACTATTAGGACATTATACCCAAGAAATACGATAACTAAAAAGTACCTTATTAAGACATTCGTTATTCTTTATGATCATTACATTATATTTATCGCCATTGTTCATAATATATTTTTCTTAATACAAACACACCTCAACGTAAAGGTGTGGAATTCGGCAGAAGTTTTGGAAGCGCTCATGCAGCATAGTGAAAGTCGGTCTCGATTCTGGATTCGCCATCCAGCCTAACGTATAAAACCGATACAAGGATGATCTTTTAACTTATCGATCTCTTACTGTCAACGTCAAGGATGTCTTCCGGAAAAGACATCAAAGCATTCCCCTAGCAGACTGATGTTGTGATACCTAGTTTACACAAGTAGAACAGACATTTTGGTGAAAAAACTCAGTAACTTCTCATAGTTCCATAACAAACTATAGCAAAGATTAGTTACAAACCAAAGCATCCAAAATTTGAAAGATCAGGCGTAAAACAAAAAGTGAATAAAGCATAAGTATAGTATACAGAATGATAATATTCGAAATAATGTCTATTTTGCTTTTAAAGAAGACTTACATTGCAACAAGACTTGGTATAGTTCGATTGAGCAGTTACTCGGCTGTGAAAGACGATTACCGTCCTGGAGGAAGTTCTTGATCGAACAAATATCCATACCTTGATAGGGACTCTGTAATGAAAATGGTGCCAATCGAATATGATAACATTGGATGTAGCACAACGAAAAAATCCTTGGAGTACGATAGCCTATTGGAAGGTTTGCAGAAAAAGACTGCTAATATTTATAGATTGTTCTCGAGACTAACTGCATCTATGAGACAATGATTGAGCGTACCGCCACTTTAGCACACACAATAGCTATTTAGTTAAAGCTGTGGATCCAGGTCACCAGCCAGCATGTGAGATCAGTTGGTAGCCAACTGGGTTGAGAAGAATAACACACTGGTTTTCTTATTTAATGGGACTCAAACAATTTGTAAAGTGAATATGACAGGCGATAAATCACAGTAAGAATCATCGACGCTGTGAGCTTCATTTTTCACTCTTCATAAGTAAATATGCAAGGTTAGCTGTATACTATTCATCATAATCGCTCAAAATATTGGTCGTTCCGAAAAACAAAATCTCATCTAACGAAATTAGAGATACTTGTGTGCAAGAATATGTCACTTGGTAAAGGCTGTTAAGCACCAATTGTCTTCCATTTTACTAAATAAACATTGTTTTCCAAACGGTACAGGATACAAAACGCTTTGTAGCAACTGGCTAAGCTTGCCCTCGTTTTTTACAAACGTTGTAGACTGAAATCTTTGCAAAAAACAACCACAAGAATATGATTGGGTACCTGTCCAAATGTAAGAATTTCCCAGCACGTTACACCGAACGCCCATACGTCAGTACGATGAGTGTAGCTTTGGTCTTTCAGAGACTCTAACGCCAGCCACTTTATCGCCACCTGAGAAAATCACTTCGGAACATTCATTTAGTTTCAACAATTACAATACGTCGGAAAATAAACTAGTCCTACTTGTCTCCAAATGATAATCTCTTGAATAAAGAGTAATGAAGTGACAGGAACTATCAATTAGAAGTACCTTTCCTTCCATGACCTTCACCTTCTCTTGACCGTAGTCGAGAAGTTTGGCAAGTCCAAAATCAGTCACTTCAACGTGATTGTGCCTTTTCACAAGCACATTTCTCGCAGCAAGGTCACGATGAATGACACGATGTTCATACAGATATTTCATTGCCTGTAAAGAAAAAATGACCCACAAGTCGACATGTAAATAAAGATACTTGAAAGATAAACATTCGTAACATAAGGTACAAAACCCGGAAGTGAAAAAGATTCGAAAAATTGTCATAAATTTGTCATCAAAAGTCAACACATGGGATCACAGCGTTAACTAGAATGATGTAATTTTAACTCCTTTCATATTTTATAGGAAGAGAGGTCATATGAGGTCAAGATCTCAAAATAATTTACAGCATCAAAAGGAGCAACCTTACATCGCACATTACGAGGAATTAGTGGTCGAATTTGTAGATGGAATTCTATTTTCCTTGTTTAAGGCAACTACATTATCCAATAAAAGAAACTTATGCAGAAAAAGAGTAAAATACTCCAGTAAAACAGAAAAAGCACTTTCGTTTTTCAGCGACATCTAGTGCTACTCTAGCTTAACTCACCGATGATATCTGATAACAGTATAACAGTAGATCCTTGCCACAAAGGTGCGCTTTATGTTTCTTTAAAAAGCCAAGCAGATTCCCTAGTGGACGTAGGAGTGTAACCAGTTGGATCCCTTCCTCATGAAGGCAAATACCGACAAGGCGAAGCAGATGTTCATGACGAAGTGACGACATTTGCATAGCCTCGTTCAACATTTCTGATTCCTTCAATGAGAATCGCCATCATGCCGAGTTATCATATCTCATGTGGAGATTAAGAAGAATACATCAAAACAACAGAAGACAAGTAGAAATTAAGAAATAGACAGCGAAAACAAAGAAGAGTACAACAGTTCTTACCTCCTTGCCAGTTCGCATTCCCTTAACCAGCTTTATAGCGACGGGTACCTTGATTTTACCTTTACCCTTCGGAAACCAGAAACCCTAAAGATAAATGTAGCTCATTCTGAAATGTAAGCACGACATTAGGTGTATCTTCGGCGATTCGACAAAAAATTTCTAGTGAACTTGTACGTATAAGATCGGCAGTCTTATTCATAACTTTGCATCCTTGCATCATCTATCTAATTGGACTTCTGCATAATAGTTCAAACTGTACGAAATTCACTTGTCTGAAGTCCAAAAGAAATTGTCTCGATCACTACACTGCTTTTACATCCAAAAAGTTCCATAAGCGATAGATCATGTAGTTGTTGAAGAGACTGGATATGCATTCCGGATATTTCCGTTTTGATAAAAAAAAAATGGAGGCGTAAAAAACTACAAAATTACTGAAAACATTCATATTTTAATGGAACGATGCTTGCAAACTAACCATGGATCAAATATCTAAAACAATGAAGTTATGT
Organism: Angiostrongylus vasorum; assembly: GCA_018806985.1. NCBI lineage: Eukaryota > Metazoa > Nematoda > Chromadorea > Rhabditida > Metastrongylidae > Angiostrongylus > Angiostrongylus vasorum. The sequence goes on from JADANN010000390.1 coordinate 1,517,490, forward strand.
GACGAAAGTGGAGTATGTCAATCACCAGTGAATTATGAAAACGCACGGAATTGTTTTAGAGACCAAAAGAAAGGCAAAAGAAACCAAGACATCGTTAGGGTCACAGGAAACACTGCGGAATAACTGAGAACGTAATAAGTTAGCACCGCTTCTTTCTAGCTACTACTAGCGTTAACCTTACGAAAACCTATTTTTTGCCTGTAAAAGATGAGAAGTTCCTCTCAGACAATAATGAATTTCGAGCAAGCGATGTCGAGAAGCACAGCTACGGTTGTATGGCATCTCGAAAACAGTTCAAAATAATTTCTTGAGTTATCACTAACCGCATATACAACTCCGAACGCACCAGCTCCCAACTGCGTTCCTTTCGTTTGTAATTCACTGGCGGTTATCAGATTCACACGGCTCATATTTGATCTAATAGATGGGTCTGAATAAAATTATTTAGGAAAGCGACACTCCACAAAAGCCATGAAGAAGACCTTTTTCTACTACTTGGTGGGCAAAATCTACTACATTCGATTATTAGCTGGATAATACAGAGCTGAATGAAACGAACTTCCACATTACTTATCAAGCCTTTTTTGTTATGAGTGATTTTTGCATTGATTTATTATATGAAAATCGGCTTAAATGTCTCAAGCTGTTATAATTTTGAAAGTGACACTTAACGAGCGTGTTAGGGGCTCAATAGACGAGTTAAAGAATTTACTCACCGATTGGTGTCATCTCTGGTATATCCACATAGTTACTGATCTGCTCCTTCAGTAACTTCCTTTTAAACGTCCTACATCGTATGCACACAATCTTAATATATGTTAATACTAACTTAGATACTTGGATGGCCCACCTTCACTGGTTGTACGGGCCCCAGCATAATTTCTATTTGTTCGGAGTTTTGCTGGCCTAGCCATTGTGGTTTCCTGGAGCTTCGAGTTCAGCCTCGGCAAGGTCTGCCCCAGGTCGTCACCACCACAGGCGGCCGCCTTTGTGAATAAGAGGGAGATTTGCTACCATGCGACTAGTTTGATATCAGGACGGTGTTGGATCCTGGTATTGGTTTACTATTAGCTGAGCTTCGTGATGGAAACGCCGGATCCCTTTTTGGCTTGGTAGGCCTTGCTGGGTAGATGAACTCGCTGTACATCGCAGCCCGACACCGAGGAACATCTCCTAACCACGATGAGGCGATAAACTATTAGGAGGTATATGTCAATAAAAAACTAACATAGTAATACACACTATTTTTGATGATTGAAATCTCGTTTCAAATGGATATAGACAAACATACCAGCATGGAAATAAGTAATACTGCAAAGACTGTGGCAAAAATTGCGGCGATCATTCTTGATCGCTTTTCACGTTCCTTGTTCAAATCGACGCGATTGCACATTTTAAACTCATCCAGAAAAGGAAATTCTTCCGGACATTCAGCCAAACATACCTAGGATACCAGAAAATCATTTTCACTGAATGACACCGTCTTAATCTAGTTGCAAGTTCAACAATCTCATCGAAATATGGCAGTACTGAAAAACTTTGCTCCACTCTTTCCAACGTTCTGCAATTCCCCTTGTTCCACGACAAAAGTGAGGCAATGAAAAGTACAGCACAATAGCCCGCATAGAAGTTATGGGTAATGTAGCTGAATTTGATTCGAAATAATGAATATGTCTAGTAAAGCCTAGTAAAACTTACATTTGGTTCTCCTTGAAGTGTTGCGAACATGCATTGAGTACATTCCGACTCTGATGGACCAGTACAGCCGTATCCTCTATCGCACAAATGATGGCAGCTGCATGAGAAAGTTTCATACTTTATTTCTATCCTTCGTTTTTTTTTCCTTATCTGCCGTCAGCAAACACCTGTCAACGGGATTGATCTGGGGAGCCCAAATCGGCAATGAACCCAGTCAGTTGAGAGAGAGGCGAGACGAAGGACCCGCATTGTGTAGTGGCGAACACTTAGCCCCCCGAAAGGGTAATAATAGCGCGTTCGTTCCCCACCGCAGAAACCTGCGGTCCGGAGTTTTGCAAATATCTCAGCATCGCAGTGGTTGTATCACACTAAAACTCTGCCATGAAAAAATTGTAATGGGCAGTAATTAAAAGGAGGACATAATAATACTAACTGTAGTAATTATTAATATGACGACCTACGAGTGATCTAAACAAAAACAGTATAAATGAAATCTTCGGAATTCTAAAGGGCTGGGGAATAAACCTTCCGTGCAAAAAATTTAGGAAGTAAAAATTGCTTGGACTAAGAATATTTCATTAAACTTCGTCATGCACAAGAATCCTCCGCGTTGCATCGTGTTTTAATCTTTCAAACACAACGAGTAGATTTGTATTCGGTGGAATAAAAGGAAGTCTAACCTTTTGCAAATCCCAGGTTGTGTTCCATTCCGAGAAGATGCCATATAATGTGATTCTAAGCACTTATCCAGGCATATCGAGTCTTTAGTCATTTCATTTGCGTAATCTAAAATATTCGAAGCAAAGTGTAAACCTTATCTCATAAAAGCTAATCATGCACAATCCCTGGGTTGCGAGGCTTTTCAAAAGGAACTATCACCACCAGAACATACAGTAAATGTTGTCATTTGTACAATTAAGGACTAAGGGACTTAGGGACGTATTTCATCCAAAATAAAACGACCTGTACTTAAAATGGAGGAAATGATGAAAGAATGCTAAAGAGAAAAAAAGGAGGGGAGGGAAACAAAGGAGAAAACATTGACAACCTTTGCAAATACACCCGTTTGCGATCGAATTCCTACCGGATGATGTGCATCCGACACACTCTTCATCGCACGGATCGCAGTGCTAAAATTTGATATCGAAGAGGTAATAAAATTTCCACTTATAAAGAAAGTTCTTTACTAATAGTGAAGGTATATTCATTCTTAATTGATTGCCATAGTAGTGACTGCTTATCGTAGCTCACACCTCGACGCATAAGCCAAACAGTCTATGAGAATCGCACAAGGCCGATACTTACAACAAGTTGAACTCCACTTATTGGCTGAGTTGACGGATAATGTCCAATGACGTCACGACATGCTTCATGCATTGAAGGAGAGAACAGACATCGAATTACCTGAATTGTAATAGTTGATATTTGAAGCATCACAGATGAATGAGTGTCTAATGTCAGCGCAAATTAGCAAGCGATGTTTCTTACCTCGTGTTCACGTGACACCTGTGCATACAAACATTCACTGCAACCACCAGGTCCTAGGTGATCTCCTGGACCCGTACATCTAAAATCCACTGTCAGTTTATCAGACATACTCCAATCGTTACGTAATGTTGGACTTTTATATGAATCAAGTCACAATATTAACTTTTTATTTGCTGCTTATTACAATTTCTCATTGCAGGATATTATGTGAAATAGAACCATAATGATCCTGAGGTTTTTGCAAAACTTCAGACCGTAGGCGTCTGCTGTGGGAACGAACACGCTATTACCCCTTTTGGGAACTAGCGCGTTCACCACCACACCATGCGAGTCGTTCAGGTAACCCTATTACAGTTAGATTGCTGATGAACTGGTAGATACTAAGCTAGCTGAGAGAGGGACGAAAACAACGACCCTCATGGTGTGGTGGTGAACGCGTTAGCATCCCTGTGGTTGAATCAAGTCAATTATGATCACCGATGAACCGATGAAACGTGAGGTTCTGTACACAAGCAGTACTAATGTATTCAGGACACTGATTTGACTCTCTTGTAGTGGAGACGACCATAGCTTTTACTTCTCGAAAGTAATAAACATGCTTAACTAGGAATGACAAAACATAGACATATTTGGGGGGTAGGAGGCATCTATGCAGCCCATTTTTCGCGTCAAATACTTTCCAGAACTAAAGTGTGTGAGATGGATGGCCTATATACGAGAAATTGATTAAAATTGGAAATCCTTAGCTTCGTCGTTTCCACTAGAAACAATTTTCTCCAATGAAGCTGGATACATGACTCAAAATTTGATTTCTTTATTTTATTTTAAGCAATCCATCATCCGTATCTATGGTGCGGATTCCCAGCATTTCTTGCATTCGATTCGTCTACTCGTATGCACCATCCATGATGGACTCCTAACTTTTCAAGTATGGATTGGGCTGCTGCTTGAGAATGTTCCTTTCGTCATGACTGTCGTTGAATTCCGGTTGACTCGCTCGATTCTACCTGGAGTCCTCAGAGAGTCGAGATAGGGCGTTCTCACTTGGATTGCAGAGTGAAATTTTTGAAGGCAAGTACGATACCAAATTCGCGTGCACATAGGAAAAGGAGCTTAGTGAGCCTGGGGGGACCGAATCAGCACCATGCTCGTGATGACCAGCACCACTACCACTGCGCTACCTTCTAAAAACCTGATGAAAAATGACAGGCTACGAACGAATAGACAGTACAATAATAGAATACGTTAACGAGATTTGAAAAACAGGAGCACACCTCTGTGAGCTAATGGTGCCTCAGGAGAAAGAAGAACAACGAAATCATACGTCGTATTGTAGAAGCTGCTTTTTCACAATCAACGATCAATTCGGAGAACAAAACCCCTTTAGAAACCCTACCTGAGATTGGAGCAACTCTTGTGACATGGTTTGCATTGTTTGTTGTCTTCGTAATGGTTAACGCTACAACTGGCCAGGCAGGTAAGTTCACCATCGATGAGCAGTTGCACATTCCGACACGAAATACAGTCTCGCTCAGTTGGTCCTACAGTTTATTCAAAGTTTTCATGTAATAGTACACACATCAAAATTACTAAGGTAAGTAGTACCTGTACATGTAAGACACTCCTTATAACACGGTAAGCATTGCTTTGTGATGTAATCCTGGTAGAATCTGGAAAGGGATGTTTCCTATACAGTTCAATATTACCGCATTCTCAATATTATGGGCTATATGGATGAAGGTTAATGTTGTATTACAAAGTGGTACGACTCGAGAGGAGGGCTTCGGTATTCCCTTATTAACTAATCGCCTCCCAGTTAACTAAACAGCACAGTAATTCCCACGACCGACTTTCTATCAGCCTCAGCATTGATCAAATAATTCTTCATATTCTTGTACAGCAAACATGAGGTGTTATTTTATGACTTCATTTACACACAAGCTGACGTTTCGGCTGATTTCGCCTTCCTCAGATCCTCTAAAGGTCAAGCTGACCGCAATCTATGCAGCCAAACACTTCCATAACCAAACAGTAAATGCTAAACCAAGATTTCAATCACAGAATAAGACACCAATAAGAATAAAAAAACAAAATAACACCTCGCGTTAGCTCAACAAGAATATAAAAAATTAGACAGCATAGAGCAAAATTCACGAGTGGCGTTACCGCGAATTCGTGCTGCACTCAGAAATCAGCTTAGACATTGGGCCTAGTTTCCGGCTACACAATGCATAGCGCGGTAACCGTGATGATTAAGAGGATGGCTCAACCAGTCCTTTAGTGACAAACACCTACTACCAATTGACCCCAGAGTGGAGCGATTCCATCATCCCGGTGAGGGACATTGGTAAAGCGACAATATATGAGTGTATTTCACCTATACGATATGAATTGTGGTACCGACCTTGCAAACTTATTGCAAAAGCAATACAAAATTTCAAAACACTTCAAGAAATAGAAAAATATATAGAGTTATCTTCCAAACCGCATACTAAGTACGAGTGATTTAGTAAGCCCTGCATTGCTAGAATCACGCAATCGTAGTCCAATCAAAAACAGTAGTTTGTGGAGGGAAGACGAAAGGAGTTTTTCGTAGATTTCTGGTCTTCAGAATGAGTACATAATGGGAACATATACTTTTCATTTGGACATTCCTTGACGCAAGTGTCCTGCAGTTGCCAATAACGACACTTCGTGCACATGGTTGGACCCCGTCCCCAGCATCCAAGGGCTGGATCACACGTCTCGTCACAGATTCGATGACGTTCCTCTAAATACGGAGTGGTTTATAAATAACAAAGATAGTGAGGGAAGAATAAAAAGAAAGATGGATAGACTTAATATATTGGAGACGATACGGCTTTTTTATGGTCTACCTAATAGACTCGATCCTCCCAACGGTTTAGCGCCTCATCGAGGCTAGGTGTTCCTGAGTGTTGGGCTGCGATGTACAGCTGGAGGATTCATCCCCCGGCAGGGTCTCTCAAGCTGGGAAAGAGTCCGGAGTTTTCACCAGAAAGCTCAGCTAAGAGTGAACCAATACCAGGATCGACCACCGTCCTGGTGTCAAAGTAGTCACATGGTGGCAGATCTCTCTCTGATCCGCAAGGGCGGCGATTGCCCGTGGCGGTGACGACTTGGGAGGACTTTAGCCAGGCTGACCTCGGGACTCCAGGGAACCACAATGCCTAAACCACCAAAACTCCGCCGAAAAATGGAGATTATGCTGGAGCCTGCACAACCAGTGAAGGCGGGCCATCCAAGTATCCAAGTAAGTAAAACACAATATGTGCAAAATATTGACATTTATCGCAATCTAGTCTCAAATAAGGAGCTTCTATTTATCTAAAAGTGCTAAACCCTCTTTAGATCTCTCCCCCCTAGGTTTTCGATCTCAACGTTTCTACTCGTGCTACATTCTCCTGTAACATGATTCGTAATGAAGAAATAAAGCTGCTATAGCTAGCTTATCAGCTTATCAATGAGGGAATACATGTTAAAGTCGAGATATTATAGTGAAATGCTGACCACATTTTCCATCCATATTTTTGGTGATCAGCGCTTGTGCATTTGAAGCGATAATTTTGTCCCATTTGATTGTTTGAGCATAGCAAAGTCCATGATTTTCCGTGATGATCACGCTACCGGCCTTGATCTTCTGAAGAAAATCGATAACCACTGCAAAATTTCGTAGAGTTGTTCGAGAGGAAAGGTCGTATTACAAGACCACCTTCAACTTCCGCAAACCAAGTTGCTCAAGATTGTCGTTTTTGTTTATCGCAAGGGCAAACTTAGACCTGAAATGAAATATTTAAGTCCATTGTACAAATTAAATTAAAGCTGAGACAAAAAGATGTGTTTTTACCTCATAAGGTCCTCTCTGATATCCCTTTAATAGGCAGGTCATGGTCTTAGTGAATCTATTTCTCTTATTACAGAACCAACTACGATCTGTTTAGCAAGTTCCAAGACCTACTTTTTTATTACTTACTTGTTACTTGAACGGCCCGTCATCACTAGTTGTGCGGGCCCCAGCATAATCACCATTTTTCGGAGATTTGCTGGTTAAGCCATTGTGGTTCCCTGGGTCCCGAAGTCAACCCGACCAAAGTCTGCTCTAGGCCGTCACCACGACAGGCAGTCGCAGCCCTTGTGGATCAGAGGGAGATTTGCCATCATGCGACTTTCATACCAGGACGGTGGTTAATCCTGGTATTGGTTTACTCTTAGCTAGGCTTCCTGATGGAAACGCCGCACTCCTTCTCAGCTTGGGAGACCCTGTCAGGGTGGATGAATCCCCTCACTGTACATCGCAGTCCGACACCCAGGAACACGTCCCAGCCACGATGAGGCGGTAAACCGTTGGGAGGACTGTCAATTAACCTTAGCATTCATTGATCGATAATTCACTGATTCTTTCTTTTCACTGAGAAATCATGAGGTTGGTATTATAAAATTTATTAGCAGACAACAGCTGAGGTTTCGGCGCCTTTGCCTTCTTCAGAGCGTGGAAGGGTCAAATTAACATGCAGGCAACTCAGCCAAACACTTTCATAACCCTACCAAATAAGACTTAGCACATAAATTTGCATTCACATAACAAACGGCTTCTTTTTAAACAACCAACGTTTTATCCTTTGGAAGTATTCCAGTTAACGGTTTGAGAGCAGCAGCACATAATCTTACACGGGCGAGGAATATGCCTGAATCGGACCAAAAAAATCGATCTGAGGTATGGCGCGAGGTCATGCGTGATCAGAAGGCATTCCTCCTTGCGATTCATTTTTGAATTTTTGGAACTAATCCAAATCGCTTCAAGGGTTTTACGCACTGATGTTTTGGATTCTCTCTGACATATGCGTGCCTAGTGGAGTGTTCGGTTTCCAGTTTAAATTTACCGGCTAGGTAGATATTGTTTTAAACGGTCGCAGATAGTCTACCCGTTTCGCCAGCGTATTTATCCCCACATGCTTTACAAGAGATTAGGTACACCATGCCCCAGCTAGGTGCGCATAGGACATAGGAACACAATGGAGAAGATTTTGAACTTAAAGTCACTACCCTCGCGCAAGAATCCAAGAGATCAGGGCGTAAAACAAGCGTTTTGGATTAGTTCCAAAAGTCCAAAAAATGAGTGCACTCTTATTAGGCGTGACCTAGCGCCATACCTCAGGCTGATTGTGTGGCCTGACCCAGGGACATTCCCCACCCACTTATTACTATGTGCGGCTGCCCTCCACCAATTAACTGGAATACTTGCAAGGAATAAAACGCTGGGTGTTTAAAAGAAGGTGTTTCTCATGCGAATGCAATTTTATGTGTTAATCCAATCTGCTAAGGTTGTAAAAGTGTTTGGCCGAGTAGATGGCATGTCGATTTAGCTTTTCTAGGCTCTGAAGAAGGCGAAAGCGCCGAAACGTCAGCTATTGTATCCTAATAAGTTGTACAATACCAACCTCGTATTTGCTCATTGAAGAAAAAACAGCGAATTTTGATTTATTTATGTGTAGGAAAGTCAAGAAATGTAAGAATGAAGAAACAATCTTGTGTTTGCCTATCAAGAAAACAAGGGATTACTGAATCTATGCCTACGTTAGGGCGTTTGTGGCGCAGTGGTTGGAGGTGTCACTACGACACACACTTGGAATCGATCCACGCGTCCATTGCCCACCAAGCCTTCCATCCCTCCGGGGTCTGCAAATTGGTACCAGACTTGTCTGGGAAGATAGCAGCACTGGCTCGATACATCGGTAGGCCACCGCGAGTCATTATAAAGCCCAGATATGCATTCAGTCACCTCCAACGATGCTTAATGAAGTCGAATGCATGGCGCATCCCTCATGGATTGATCAACGCCGAGAGCTTTTATCATTTATGCCGACGTTAATAGGAAGTCTGTTGTGGGATTTAAAAACATAAAGTTTAAATATTAAATGTAGGTAAATAAATAGGAACAAAATCCGTTTATGGAACGCTAGCGGAATTTTACATGCTAAACGTGGCTTTATTTCTATGTTGTATGTTATTACAACGAGTTAAAAGAGCGAAGCTTTGAACTAACGTCACTAGACTGCGTCCCTCGATAAACTCGAGATTCTCAAGGAACGATAGATTCCTCGGTGAAACCGTTTGCGTAGCCATTTGCACATATTCGGAGATCATTCGTACACTTTTCAGTACGTTTAAATCGTCTCGAGTATAGCCGTCTGTGGATCTGGAACTCGATCTGATTATGGATGTCTCAAAAATCGCGCATGACAGGGGGTACGCAGACCACACCAATCTAAATGACGCGCACTCAATTTTGTTGTGGGACATTCCAGTGAGAACTCAATGGTACCATCTAGACTTGCTATGTATTCCAAGAACAAGAAAAAATCTGATGTGAAACCCTCGCTACTTGCCTCATTTTTTGAGTCCTGTATATCAATGAAACCGTCGATTTCTTCGCATCCGGTCAAGTTACGCAAAATTGACCCGGTCAGCACTTTTGTCACTCGACATACTGAAAATATTTCTGCTATCCACTTCCGATTAGTCTCTTTATGTTGTCGTTTTGTCATGGAATTAGTGATAAACTAAGGAGAAAAACAACGACTTTTTAGGTAAGTGATTTGTTTACAAAGTAGGCCAATCTCATTGCACCACATTTTTTATACTGGTTAATTGTAAAGTAGTTAGGATAAACGCATATGAATAGATTTAATCTACCTACATAACTATTTGCCTATAGTTTATAACAGCCTCCCAACGGTTTAGCGCCTCATCGTGGCTAGGGAGGTGTTCCTGGGTGTCGGACTGCGATGTACAACGGAGGGATTCGTCTCCCCGGCAGGGGTCTCCCAAGCTGAGAAGGAGTGCGGCGTTTCCATCAGGAAGCCTAGCTAAGAGCAAACCAATTCCAGGATCCGCCACTGTCCTGGTATCAAAGTCGCAAGGTGGCGAATCTCCCTTTGATCCACAAGGGCTGCGACTGCCCGTGGTGTTGAAGACCTGAGCCAGACTTTGGTCGGGGGTGTCCTCGGGATTCCAGAGAACCACAGTAGCTTAACCAGTAAATCTCCGAAATATGGTGATTGTGCTGGGGCCCACACAACTAATGAGGATGGGCCGTTCAAGTATCAAGTAAGTAGGCTTATAACAGATGTTCAAGTTGTAGATGAATAACTGAGAACTAATGAGTAATGAGTAGAAGAACTAAACAAGTTGAGAAGAGAAATCGAAACGAATGCAATCAGTCAAGTTCCAAAACCTGAGTTGTTCTATCATCGTTTATCAGTTCGTTTCCACTTCGTTATTGAAAATGGTTAACGCAATGAAGCAACACAAATTCGTTTTGCTTCTAGGAACTGTTCTCGGTAATTCTTCTAGAATCACTAGCGATTTAGCTTAGCGATATTCATATATGGACGATTAATTTGATAACTAATGAGCAATGAGTAGTAGTGTAAGTAATGAGTAACTGTCAATTAGTACTGTATTCGAATATATTCGCATATCTGCGTGTTCATATAAAAATCAATAAAAAAGTCGATTTGTGGGCTACCTTTAGGACAAACTCCTTTACACGGTTCACATCTTCGTGATTCTCTTGTCATATCGTGATGTGATCCTTCAGAACAATGACGTACACACGCATCTCGTTCCACCAGCAGTTCTTCTACAACAAACTTCTTGAGTATTTTTGCTGTGGCGTTCTATCCTGACTAGTTTGATATTCAGTGTATCGGCTAATATTTCTACAAATTCAGTCTAATCCAACATGATTACACAGCCATTGTTAACATATACAATTTTATTGCAGCATAAGCTATCACCTGTATCACCCGTAGTCCCGTTGATCGTCGAATGACTCGAGAGGGCGCCAGTAAATCTTCCATTTTTCCCTGTCGCCTGCAAGAGTAGCCCAGTGGGTTCTGCTCGCTCTAGGGACTCGTCGAGCATCATGTCTTTCTTCTAGGCTCTTTGTAAAGAACTCTGACCATCGGGTCGGTGGTCTTCCTGCACTACGTTTGACATCCTGAGGAATCCAGTAACTAACGGCTCTTGTCCATCGGTTGTCATTCATACGCTTTACGTGTCCGGCCCACCTTATCTTCGACTGTTTGGCGTACAGAACGGCATCTTTGATTTTTCCATCGTTGACGGAGGTCGGAGCTTCGGATCCCATCCGTTATCTGCGTGAAACGGGCTACTCCTAGCATCGTCCTTTCGACAGCGCGTTCAATAACGCTGAGTGATTTGTTAGGGCAGGAACTACTGCTGAGTCGAAAAGGTGGGCTAGGCGTCGGCTATTCCTTGTTCTCTTCACTACATCCTCGATGCTCTTGAAAGATCCCCAAGCCGCTCGTTTCCTTCTGCTCAGCTCTGGAGCTAAGTCGTTCAGCATATTAATTTCCCAACCTAGATAGACATAACTGGAGCATTCGTTCCGTTGAGCGTAAATGGGGGAAACCAATCCTTTCCTCATGAACATCGTTTTTATGAGATTTAGTCGAAGATCAATCTTTCCACAGGCTTTATCAATGTGGCCAAGCATACGTTCCGCTTGGCTAATGTTTGTTGTTATAAGCACGATGTCATCAGCAAAGCGAAGATGGTGTAACTGCCGACCATCGATTTTCACTCCCATATTATCCCATTCCAATGTTCGCATGACGTTCTGGAAGGTGGCGGTAAATAATTTTCGGCGAGTTGGTATCGCCTTGCCTAACTCCCTCTTTTGACATCAATGATAATATTGTTGTAGAATGGTGATATCTTGGTTGTGAAATTTTTGTACAGCTTACGAAGAATCTTTATACACTGAGTAGGGACTCGTTGACTTTCAACGGCTTCCATGACTGCTTCTATCTCCATTGAGTCAAAGGCCTTCTTTATATCGACTAAAGTGAGACAGAGCAATCTTTTGTACTCTCGCCATACCTCAATGAGCCTTGTTATCGTATGGATGTGGTCCATCGTACTAAATCCTTTTCGAAACCCTGCTTGCTCACATGGCTGTCCTTCGTCCAGTGTTCTGTCAGTCCTGTTTAGGATGACTGGAGTGAAAAGTTCGTAGACGACAGACAGCAAGCAAATTGGGCGATAGTTGCCGATATCGTGTAGGTCACCTTTTCTCGAACAATAACACGGTCTTGCTGGTCTTCCACCGAGTAGAGACCTTGCATTCGGACAGGTAACGTGTGAAGCGAGGAGCCAGTCAGCAAGTGTATTTACGAGGACTGGCGGAAGGTTCTTCAGGTGTTCTGGTCTTATCCTGTCCGGATCTGGTGCTGTTCGATTTTTCACCGACGAAATGGCATGTCGGATTTCGGAAGGGAGAACCGTTGGTACAACATATCCATCCTCCTTTATTTCATATGACGGAAGGTGGACATGGCTATCGAAGAGATCTAAGTAGTATTCGTGAATGATTTTCTCCTTTGCCTTTCTGGAAGCTGTAATTGTCCCGTTTGGGCGTCGGAGTGCAATCATCTTGGTCTTGTAATTGGCGAAGCTTCGGTGGGCTTTGCGAGTGTTTTTCGCATCCATTGCGGGATCGATCATTACTGCTACTCTTTTCTGTTTAAGATTTTCTTTTATAGCCTGTCAACATAGTTTTGCAAGTTCGGTCGTGAGTTAGCGGTTGCTTGCAGCTCGTGCGATTCCACGCTGGTGTTTCAGCTCGAGTGTTTCTGGAGACAAACGTCTTTTGGTGACTTTCGAACTCTCAGGTTTCGTAGCGCCAACGTAAAGATGTTGAATGAGCCGATCGTATTCTTCGTCGATGTTATCGACAACGGCATATTTCCAACACCCGATTAGTGAATTGAATAAGTCCCAGTTTATGGTGGTTCTGGGACTTCGGTTTTTGAATTTAGCAGCTTTTTCTCCTTTCCGCGAGAAAAAGAATCTGGCACGAAAGAGACGATGGTCTGATATCGTGTAGAATTTTGGGACAACAATGTCATCGGTTAGGCAAAATCTATTTACTATGATGTGGTCTATTTCGTTATGGTCCTCTTCATTGGGAGACTCCCACGTCCAAGGTTGAGGGAGGGGCTTCTGGAATTGTGAGTTACCATGAATGGTCTTGGTCGCCATGATTAACTCAGACAGCCGCCCACCTTGTTCGTTCCATTCTAATTCATGGGTCTCAATGTGACGTTCTTCAGACGTTCTTCTTGGTCCAATCTTGGCATTGAAATCTCCAATGATGACCTTGAAGAATGTATGGTCTTCTCTGTAGAACTTCTCCATGTCCATATAGAACCCTTCGACTTCTTCTTCGTCATAGTTTGATGTCGGCGCGTAAACGACCAACATTTTCAAAGCCGGTATTGATTCACATCTTTTTTAATCGTAAACGTCCGATTCATTAGTTAGTTTGGGTTGTTAGTTGTTCGAATGAATCAGTTTTCATGGACAAACTCGTGTTGACGAGAACGCCGGCGTCACCGACTCCTCTACTGTCGCATGTTTCGAGGGACTGTTCTTCTCCGGTGTCATAGACGGCGTTGAATGGGTGGCGTCGTCTCGTGTCGGCCAGGCCGATAACGTCATACCTTATCCTTCTTGCTTGCATGAGCATGTCTTCTATCGAAGATTCGGATGTAAGTGTACGTGCACTGTAGGTACAGATCGTCACCGTAGTTCTTCGTGATCCAGACAGCTTCCATTGGCCCTGAGATTTTAGCAGCCTCTGCGTACTCGTCCTACCCAACGCTGCGAAATTGGGGGCTCCTTTGGGAGTCAGGGGAATGAGGCCCGTTTCTTTTTACTGTTTTTAGCTTTTTGAGACCCGCGTATAGCTTCCTGTGCTCTGGACGTGGGGGGCTGGGTATACTCACGGGTAGCTTGCCATGCTCTGCCAGAGTGGACATGGAGCTTATTTGTTGAAGGCTACTCCTAACAGCCTACGCTGTCACTTGATGCCAGGCTTTTGGCCGAATTCACTTGTAGAATACAATCCGTATTAACTAGAACGCACCCACACACGAGTGCATGAATACGCCTCGTAAGTACAGAAAGTATGTGCCAAATCAGCGTAGCGGAAACCGGGACTCCATCTCCCTGGATGCAGCTGCATCTCAGGGAGGCAAAGCTAGCTTTTGTTCCGCGGTTAACCCCCTATCCGCCGCCTGGGGACGCGCCACGTAGTCTGGCGACTAATGGGCTATCGAGATCCCTCGTATGAGGGAGATCCATTGGCATAGGCAACAGAAAACACTTTATTACGTATTTCTTCTAGTGATTTTGTAAGATGTCAAGTATTCTTCCAGTCAGCCAAGTACAGCCATTATTGTGATTGACGAAACTCTATGAATACGTCGTAGTATGTCGACCTGATTCAGTGAGAAAAGAGTTGTTGAGAAAACTTATCGTTCCTTAGATGCACTAGTAAACAGTTGTCGTTGTTCATGGCCAATGTTGCCCAACACTCAGAAAACTATACTTTTAGATGGGATATATTTTCCACTGGAGGCCTTATTCAACCTAAGTGGTGGTTAGAGAACAGTGATATTCCAGTGTGGGGTGTCAATAATGCGTTGCTTGGACAACATTGCGTTGCTGCTTGGACGAGAGTTCTAATATGACTGGATAAGCAGTTGTTTTCTATTTCAGGCAGACTTGTTATCTAAGCAACTTACTTGGGCATTCCGTAACACAATATCGATCGTACATGTAACGTCCTTTAGGATTCGGTATCAACATGCCTCGTTTCTTGTCGTGTGCCATCATTGGAGGACACTGATGAACACAAGCACCATCGAGACTCAGTTGTCGACATGCCTAGAATGAGATGAATCGTTGGTAGTCTCATCGTTCCTTCAGAATGTCGTCGTCATCGTCGTTAACATTGTCCACTTACCACACACTGATGTGCACTACGTCCAGTACATCCAGCAGTGCACGCTTCATGGCAGCATTCATAATCAGACGAGTTTACTGGTAGATAGCATTGACGAGACGAGCATTTATCACCGCAAACTGATCGATACTCTGAGAAATACAACCAAAGTGATGTTAAGGTAATTTGCAAAACGCGGACCCTAGTGCAGATTTGAAACCGCGACTACCCTTTTCGGGGCTCACGTGTCACCCGCTGCATCACTGAGCCCCTTAATTTTCTTTTCTCTCAGCCGGACTCTCTGAGACTGCTAGAAATAATCGACAGTTTCGAGAGAGTGTTTAAATTATAACTGGTTGAAGTTTTTAAGAGCTTGATACCTTCTTGACAGTATTTTTCTTTTCCGCTCCAGCAATGTTCACATCCTGTACATTTCAGTAGTTCTGGATTACATTGTCGAAATGCTGAGTCGGAAGTTATGAGACGATTTGTAGCGTCGTCTTCGAGGAGCTAAAAGTAGCTAAATTCAGGACACCTAGAATTGCTCACTCTCTGAAAACATACTAAAACTTCAGAGCAAGTCTTTGTTCAACAGTATCCAGAGGAAGAAGGACGCGAGAGAAAGGCAAAAAATTAGAAGCGACGTATATTTCATATTTACTCCGTTTCCATAAGTTCGCCATAAGGATATGCCATTGCTGGGAAATGTGAATGGTACAGGACCGGTCACTGTTTGTAAGACTTTTAGTGCCTATTCACAATTTTTTTTCTATACGAAGCGCCTTTTCACATCTAAACTGCGGATCCGAGCACTTCTCACATTCGATTCGTTTCCTCGCATCCATCATCTACTAAGATCCTCCAACTTTTTGCATCTGGGTTTGGCTGCTGCCTAAGAATTTTTGTTCCATCGCAAATGTTGTAGAACGCCGGTGGAGTTGTTTCTTCGTGAAGCCTTGGGAGAGCCGAGCTGAACCGTTCCTAATTGGATTGCAGAGAGTGATTTTTTTACCGGACAAGCCTTGCACCAATCTTCCAACGCTGGAGAGATAAGAATTAGGTGAGCCCGGAGTGCGATCGAACCAGCACTGTCCTTGTGATGATCAGCATCACTACCACTGCGCTCTCCGCCCTCTTCACGATAGTTTGCACTTTGTAATGCTGACTTTAAATAAATTAACAAGGGTGACGCTCTTTTTGGAAACACGCACCTCGTTCCAGTCCACTTTTGATTGGAGATAACATAGAAATGTGCTGTTTTCAATTCGTACATTTCCTTTGTGTATAGCTGAAATAGATATAAGAGGTCAAATTTGGAATACATTTAGCAGAAACTGACTTTTCAATTTTCGCGCCAGAACCTATATTTTCTTCATCATCCTTTTCTTCCGTTTTCATCAGGACAGAATTATTCAAAATAGAAGAAAAAATTGTCGTACACTTTCATCTCACGAGTCCCGTATTAAGGAAAAAAGCATGGAGTTTGAAGACAACCACAGCATAAACTACTTTCCGTTATGACGAAATGAGATAGAATCTTGATCATTATTTTTTTTCATTAAAGTTATATTTCTCAATACATACCTTGCCGTTAAAAAAAAGAGTAGGCAGTAAATAATAAGTCAAAATTGTGATTATAACTGCAGCCTCAGCTTAACTGGGTTCGTTGCCGATTTGGGCCCCCCAGATCAATCCCGCTGACGGGTGATTGCTGATGGCAAAAGATCAATAGAACTAGCTGAGAGACAGACGAAACGAAGGTCCCGCATGGTGTGGTGGTGAGCGCGCTACTCCCCGGAAAGGACAATAGCGCGTTCGTTCCCCCACCGTAGACACCTGCGGCCCGGAGTTTTGCAAATATCTCAGCATCATTAAACTTGATCATTATTTTCTTCCGAAATGAAAGTCGCTTTTACAACACTCTAATCCTTTCCATTGCTGTTTTTTTCTCTTGATTTGTGAAGGTTAATACCTCGTTCTTTTACGAAAAGCTTCAACATTACAGAGAGCACTGAATTTTTTTTATGGAGCTTTCCAAAAAGTTCATCTTATACAATATTTTGCTATTCCATCTACTAAGCTACTCACTTGGATACTTGGACAGCCCGCTTCACTGGTTGTGCGGTCCCGAGCATAATTTCCACTTTCTCGGAGTTTTGGTGGCTTAGTCACTGTGGTTTCCTAGAGTTCCGAGGTCCGCCTAGCCAAAGTGTGCCCCAGGTCGTCACCACCACCACGCGTAGTCGCCGCCTTTGTGGATCAGAAGGAGATTTGCCACCATGCGACTGGTTTCAGATATTAGGACCGTGGTGGATCCCGGTAATGCTTTACTCTTAGCTGGTCTTTCTGATAGAAACGCCGGACTCCTTCTCAGCTTGGGAGACCCTGCCAGGGGATGAATCCCCCGCTGTACATCGCAGCCCGACACCCCGCCAAGCCACGATGAGGCGGTAAACCGTTGGAAGGCAAGTACTAAGTCAGCCCCAAAAAAGAAAGAAGTTTCCGTTTTCACGGGAATATAACAAAAATTGGGGTCGGTTCAACAAGAAGCAGTAATTATTTTCGAAAGAAAATAGTCTTGATTCATGTTTTCGCTTAATGCTGAGGTTAGTCTGAAAACCAAATCCCTTCTATAGCAGTTGATCAGTTTTAAGAACGTTTCAAATGTTCACAAACCTCGCAACTTTGGCATACGTAGTTCCTTCAGTTCCATATTACTGCTTAACGTTAGCGCCGCACTATCATCAAGTAGATCATCACCCCAAATGATCTTCAGATTCGGGAAATCAATACTTCGAATATCGACGTTGTAGATCAAGAGATATCCCTTTGATCTTGAATAGTTCGTATTATTCGATCTCTACCATCACTCGCTATGTTTCTTTTACCATCACTCGCTATGTTTCTTTCTTTATGGAAGAAAAAGGTATTATTAATCTAATTCATGCTTGTTAAATTAACCTTTTTTAGAAATGTGAACAGAAGTCGTTCGATCTGTTAAAATTCACAGATACGTGAATTTATTCGCTAATATTGTTATTATTATTACTTTATATATTTAAGGGACCGGGTAGCACATTGGTAGTGATCTCGTTCATTACGCAATCAGCTCAAGTACTGGTTCGACCACACACTGGATCCAGCATGCCCCTCACGTCTCCGCCTCTTCTACCTCTTGGCTCGAAAGATTGTCAACAGACTTGTCTAAGGCAATGTTTTCTCCCTAATCCACGTTGGAACGGTCTAGCGCGGGTATCCCATGCAAAAATCTCGAAGACTCTGATGCGAGCCAACTAGTGGGATTCATGAAGTGCTGGGATCCGCACAGTGTTATACATGTAATGTTAAGTCATTTAATAAATAGATGAATACTGCTTATTATATAGTATTCTCATTATCAGGATGTGTCACCCCTTTCATCACTCCACCCCTAGATTAGTGCTCTAGTACCCTATTAATATCTAACGAGCTAATATAAATCCTTTCGAATCTTCTGTACTAATGGTGAAGCACTAGTGAAAGACTTATAGCAAAATGTCCTTTTCTTCTAAACATGCATCACTTAGCAATTTTTTCGAAGTATTTGGACAGGCTTTGAGCAGCAGTTGCTCCTTCATCCTATCCCTGAAACTGCGACATCTTTCTCTGTTTCCTTTTTCATCATTCACTTTTTTTTTGGTACCAAATGGCTTCTTATCTTCGTTTGCACCGCAACTTTAGTACTGAAATTTGTGATACTAACTTTAACAAATAATAGTATGAATAATATTTTTTATCTATGGCCTATGCAGTGGGATGGTTAGAGACACTTTGCAATACATACGTGGTTGTTGGTTCATTCCCGCGGCCAGAGCAAGTCAAGCCTCCAATCCGTTCACGGTCAAAGAATTGAGTGTTAAACTTGTATGACAAGAAAATCCCTTTGGCTTGGCAGATTAATAGATGGCGTAAATAACTGCATAGGCTAAATATGCACCCAATCATCTCCACGATTTTGCGAATGGATTCGAATGCTTGGCGCTATGGGATGGACAGTCTTTAACGTTTTATTCTTTTTTATTCTTTATGAAGTAAAACACCAAAATACCTTCTATATACGGTGTCTAAGTAAGAATATAAACGATGAGATTTATGACTGATAAGACTGTATAAAAAATAGCTATGAGACAATTGAAACGCACTATCGAGAAACAAAAGTTCAGGACGAACTTGAGGCTTTCAGCTTTCCAGGTTGGTCTATGCTTACAAAACTGTGGACTACGATACATACGGTATTAATGGAAACCATCAGCAGTGCTACTATGATTTTGAATTTTTTTTCTTTTCTCA
The DNA here is from genome assembly GCA_018806985.1 of Angiostrongylus vasorum. Taxonomy (NCBI): domain Eukaryota; kingdom Metazoa; phylum Nematoda; class Chromadorea; order Rhabditida; family Metastrongylidae; genus Angiostrongylus; species Angiostrongylus vasorum. The sequence goes on from JADANN010000390.1 coordinate 1,536,838, forward strand.
TAACCTGTCATCACGCCTACTCTGCAGATCCCACAACCTCTTCCATTCGATCCTATTCCCATCGCATCCATCATCCCCAAAAGTTCTCCAACTTTTGCATATGGTTTCTGCTGTTGGTTGAGGACTCCATCTTCGTGAATGCAGTAGAATGCTGGCTAGTCGATTCTCCTTGAAACCTTTGGGATAGCCGAACCAAGGCATTCCAGCGTGGATTGGAGGAAGGCACTGGAGTACTGGTCGAACCAGTAGCTTACTTCGTACTGGGCTGCATCACTAAACCCTGCGCTACCTCTCTCTCTATAATTCTGGGCGCGATATAAAAATTCTACATGACAACACCATTATCTTTAAACTACATATGATTCGTATGATAACTCAAGAAAGTCAAAGAAATAAAAACTAAAGAATTGAAATCGTAGCGAACAATTCGGCCAAAGATATGCCACTATGTTTCGTGGATTTCGTCAGTGGGCGTCGATAAACAACAATTTCGACATACTTTTTTCATTAGATGATTTTAAACGCAGCATAATCTTTAGCACAGTTCTAACAAACAACAATTTTGACTCTTGAAAGTCGTATTAGTAGCTTTAGTATTCGATTTTGTAATGAACTAATTAGAATGACAGACGAAAAGAGAAAGAGAGAAAGAAAGAGTTACCTACATGTGTAGAGAGATAGAAAGATGGAGAGAAGTGAGAGAGAGAGGGAAACAGAGAATGAGAACGTGAAAGTGAAAGAAAAAAAGAAGAAATCGAACGCTTTAAAATGGTAACATCTAACATCTGGAAGGACATCAATGTTATTCTGCATCTCCTAAAATCGAAAGAAAGTACCAAATTTTCTTCAGAAAATAGGCATAGAGAGAGTTTCCTACATTGATTGAAGATTTAAAAATATTTTCTTTTGTAAAAATCCAATAGAAGTAACTTTTTGTGAAGCTACTACCATTTTTACTTCCCTAGCAATACCGTACACCTCGGCCTAAACCCTTCAATGACGCCCCCTTTTTTTGTATCCTGATTGATGTTTTTCAACTCACAGGTTACTTCTTTCGCTATATATAGGAACAATCTTATATTTACTTTAATACCAAATCGCTCATTATTAGTTTTACTGGCAGCGAATATTGTTCATACCTCCTGAATATGTTCGAATATTCGTAGTTTTCGACTAAAGTCCACGTCAGTCCAATTTGTTAACGTCGTCTTTGTTAGATGAGTAATTTCCACGTTACCGTATACCCGAATGCAATTCTGATACATCATTGTCAAGTCCTCGATTCGATTATCCGAACCGGCCAATGACCGACCATTACTCGTTCCGGAACAAACTGAAATTCGTTCATCTCATGCAGTTTTCATCACATAGTGTTTCAAAAATATTGCATGACTTTATAGCTGCAAGATGTAAGTGAATAATGTCATGCATTAGTTTTGAGAAGCTTTCCCTTAGTTTAGAAACCAACACCAGGACGAATAAGGGCAAAACAAAAGGTCTTTCTAGGAACGACGACCACTGGAATTCATCCAAGAGATACTTGAAATACTCACAATCACTTTAAGGTAAGATATGTTGACAATACGATTTTAATTATTTCTTTTAAATTCAAGTAGACAAAAAGTATTGTGAAAATGTAAATACCCGTAAAAGTAAGCCTGTTACATTAAGTTCTTCAAAAAAATGAAACGTTCCTTTATATAGAGGAAAATACTTTTTAGGAAAGCCATTCTTAACTTCTCTGATTACACTCAATCTTAATCTCATAAGGTTGCTAAGGTTAGGCGAATAGTCGACCGAGTTCATTTCCTTTTCTATGCTTTCATTTTTTATGAGATCTCTTCGTTACCATTGTCATCAGTTCAAAACTAGTACATTCCGCAATCAACAATCAGAAACCTTCTGATAGCAGCCGTTATTGATCGATAAAGATTGATAACTTACAACACTCAGAGTTGACGTCGGTATTTGCTTGACAACCTGACGATCGCCAATAATGATTAGTGGCCAGCGTAATGCGAAGAATAGTAAGTAGTAATGAGTAAGTTACGGTAGGTGGATGCATAAAAAATTACATACACAGCGAATGTTAGTGTTTGAGAACGCTTCTATGACTGATGGCATGGGCGGGCGAAGAAAAATGGAAAGCAATTTGACTGAATGCCTCGACTGGCAGAGTGGAATTAGTTTTACGATGATAATTTGGAACATTTTCCTAATGAATGAACGATACAGCTCCAGATTCAGGCTAAGTTGAAAGTATACAAATTGATCAATGGAGTCCTCTGGAAAATTCTCAACAGTTCAGAGGGAATTTTGTCCAATAAAGAAGATGTTCGACGGCATTTTGCAATGCTTGCAGTGATTTTGTTGACACTTCAGGGTTTGACGAATTCACAGAATCCCTCTACTGTTTTTCAAAGTTCGGTGTGCAGCAGAAACGCGATTACTGACAGTCATCTTTAAGACGGCTGAGCACGATCTTCATACCAGAGGATCGAATCCGCATCTACCGTATCCACTGGTGAAGTAGGTGGTACTGGATGGTGATTATACTCGATTAGATGACATCATATGATACTCATTTTCGTTACATTACCACCATTCAAAAGTGATCGTAGTGCTCTTAGTCCACGGGTTTTTTCCAGAAGCATCGCAAAAAATCTTAACAAATCCTTCCATTTTAGCGCATTTAACATAGTCAATATGGACGCTATTCTGAAAGAAAGACAAAAGGAAAAAGCTCTTAGTCTTGACGAATTTTCAGAACAGAACGTGTCGAGAAGGTCCAGAACATTTTTTCATCATCGGAGTTTTTTGGAGTAAAAACGAAACAAATCTTCACCACCCATTCCTAGCTATTAAATTTTGATATTTTTTGATATTTGAAAATACAAGAGTCATTAGAAGATGAAACACCTTCCTAATGGGCTGCTCTTTTGTCTTACTTGTTATTTTTACTTCTTACATATACATTCTTCATTTTCCCTATTATTTTTTTCTATCTTAAATGCACTTTCACATTGAACACTTCGATTTTTAATAATACAACACTATTTTTTTTTGGCGCAGTGGTCGGAGACGCCTTGCAACACACACGTGGAATCGATCCCCGCTCCCATGGCCCAGCAAGCCTTCCATCCCTCCGGGGTCGACAAATTGGCTGCACTGGCTCGATACATCGGTAGGCCACCGCGAGTCATTGTAAAGGCCAGATATGTACTTAATCACCTCCAAACGATGCTTAGTGAAGTCGAATGCATGGCGCATCCCTCAAGGATTGATCAGCGCCGACAGCCTTGTCCTTTTATTATTTTTGTTTACATTTCAATTTTATTTCACGAGGAAAAACATCGAAAGCCTTCATTGGGCACACTAAATCGAGAAAACACTTGTTTTGCTTAAATCTTGTGACTTTTATGGCTCTGATAAGAAAATTTTATGAGCCACATGAAGGCTCTCCGTAAAACCTGAGGAGAAGTTCTCGAAGTTTGCAAATCGTTCTCTCCTTGGGAAAGCTTACCTACGTTTACATCTGGCTTAAAAGTTAGACAAGGAATGGCCACAAATTTGGCTTATATGAGTCTGATTTGGATAAGTAAAGGTTTCCAAAGAAGATTTTTAAAAGAAGGATATTCTAGATTCAATCACGTTTACTTTCCTACCTTAAAAAGGATTTGGACTCGTTCGTCTTACGACCAGCAGCAATGATTAAACCAACTAACCACAAGGTTAAATATTAAGCATTTAAGTTGTTTTGCTCCTTGCTGTAATGCTTTTGTCATAATATCGATAGCGATATTCATTGAACCTCGTCATGGATAATCAATGTTTTGGTCTATTGATAACCTTACTCGTGTTTGTTCTAAATTTTTTATTACGGCTAGCGTTACGGCGGTTTCGACTTCTTCGGAGCCACAATGATTTGACTCTAGTGTCCCGAGGAGGTGTTTCTTCACTTTGCGATATCGGTGTTCATAGTCGTCTCATTGAGTCGACAGTGGAGCAACTCACGAATGAAGTAGCGTCACCTAGCACTACCCCTTTTGTACACGAGTGTAGTCGCGTTGAAGTTACTTGGTTACTTGGCCTCAATCGGCAGTTCTCCAGGATAAAGGCCGGTCCTCGGTTTATTGCCAACCGTGATTCTCGCTTTATTTACTCGTAACCCATCCTGAAGCAGCTGGACTAGTATTAGCTGTGGGAGAGAAGTTGCTGAACTACTGGAACGTCAGCGACAATGGAAATTTACAACAAGAACCTGTGGCAAAAATTTGCCAGTTTTTTCTAATAATTCCTCATATACTGCAACTCTGTCGGTGGGTGTAGAGCTATGACTGGATTGCGTGGTCGACGGGTTCGTACTCGTGTCCTCGGCCCAATAAGCCTTCCATCCTTCTGGGGGTAAGGAAATTGGTAATGGACTTGTCTGAGGGGATAAAAACACTGGTTTTGTACATCGATGGGCCGCCGCAAGTTCTATGGGTCAAATGTGCTTCTAGTTAACACACAGTAGTTACGGAATTGAACGTATAGTGCTTCCCTCAGGGATTGATCGGTGCCCTAATTCTTTACCGGTTATCGTTAGTGGAATTTGTACCTTATGGAGTAAGTCTTAATTATGTTTATGAGGGAGCCTAGCAAGATATCTGTAGTTACCAATCTAAACAAAACTACCAAACAAATTAGTATTTTCAGATATTCAACCTTAAGCCAATAGATAATATAGATAATTGACAGGATCGGTGATGATAGCGGAGTTGACCTAGTACTACATGCCGAGTTTTCTACGGCTGTCGCTAGTTGACTGATAGCAATCAGAAAAAAACACTATACCTTAACCGAGTAAATTTGTTTTGCAACAAAAAAACATAGCTACAGCCTCAGCTTAACTGGGTTCATTACCGATTTGGGGTCCACTGATCAATCCTTTTAACGGGTGATTTCTGAAGGAACTGATCGATAAAGAATTAGCTGAGAGACAGGCGAACTGAAGGACCCTCACAGTGTGATGGTGAACGCGTCAGCCACCGGAAAAGGTAATAGCGCGTTCGTTTCCCACCGTAGACACCTGCGGTCTGGAGTTATGCATATATCTCAGAATCATTGTGGTTGTAACAAAAAAATATTATTCACGGGCCATTTCTTTTATTTTTCTCCACCTTTCTTATTTATTCCATTTTTCTTACTTCCTTTTATCATAAGATTGGGTCCTTCCTAAAAATTCAAAATTACTCTTTCCTCGAATGTCAAATACCAACATTTGTGGAACGCATGAAAAACATGATTATCGATTTCTGTGATAATTATTGATTACTGATTGATGTTTTCAATCCCTCTATTTATCTTTTTTTCCCTTTTTTCTTTTCATAATAATAAATCATATCGTATTCTGCACACATAATGTTAGCTTGTCATATTTTATAGCCTTTATATCCAGATGTTTCTTTATTCTGAGAAGAAGGAAAAAGAAAGGAGAAAGAAGATTAAAACGAATCATAAAGTGTTTTTTTCAATGCTCTCTATTAATTATATTAACCACAAGATGTTAAATAACAGAAAAAAGTAGTTAAAAGTTGCTAAAACGAGAAGAATTTGGGAAGAACTCTAATAGGTCTGATTGAGCAGTCAGAATCGACAGCATCAATACGATCACTTCTAATGTTAATCTTCCATTTGCTTCCTATTACAATTTTTCATGGAAGGGTATTATGCGTGATACAACCACAATGGTGATGAGATATTTGCAAAACTCCCTTCTCCACCACAGACAGCTGCGGTTCGGAGTTTGCGACTATATCAGCGCCATTGTGGTTGTATCATTAATTATTTGGATACTTGGATGGGCTGTTCTCACTCGTTGTGCTGGTCCCAGCATAATTTCCATTGTTTCGAGTTTTTCTGGTTAAGCAATTGTGGTTCCGCTGCTTGGAGTCCCGGAGTCAAACTTTTCGAAGTCTGCCCCAGGTTGTCACCATCACATACCTTCGCCGCCGTTGTGGATCGGAAGGAGATTTGCCACAATGCGTCTAGTTTGATACCAGAACGGTGGTGGATCCTCGTATTGCTTTACTCTTAGCTTTCTCAATTTGAAAAATCCTGTTGGGGAGATTAATCTTTCGCTGTACATCGCAACCCAATGCCCATGAACACCCCCTCAGCTACGATGAGGGTGTAAACTGTTGCAAATAATACCATCATTATCATAAAAAAAAATCGCAGGTGGACAACTTATGACGATATTTTTCTTCGTGTCATTTATTGTCATCCAAACCATCATAGACTTTTACAATGTTGCTGTTGGCAAAAAAATGTCACGATCATAATCAGACAGTGGTTTTCTCAGTTGAACTTTAAGCGTGCGTACATGTTCCCATCATGGCTATTGATTTCAGCGCTGATCCATTTCGATCAATACGTATCAATATCGTAGCAAAACGGACATCGGACGAAGGCATCGGCTTTTATACAGTGTTTGAAATGGCAAAAATTCGTTGGATTTTGAAAATTTCCTCCTTATCTACATATCACTAAATTACTTGATAGTTTTCACTCCTATGATACACTCTGTTGTTTTTTGAAGCGAGCAACTTCAGTTACCAGCTTCTTTCAGTTTTTAAAAGTCTCATCTCAATTTTTTTCTGGGTTTTATAAGCTGAACAGGCTAAAGGCATGTATTCCTTGCATTTACTTGTTCGTATCTTGATGATCGAAAAAACTTTCGAAGTTCTTAATAACCTCAGTGAGATGGATTTGAACTGATCGATTGAGTAATGCGATTGACGAGATTAACTCATTGATTACAAGTAATGATGTAATGAATTGGTGATAGACATGAAAATATACCATCATACACAACTGGTCTTAAATCAGTAACGAAATTCATCTGCATTCATTTTCTATGGCTGAGTGGATGGTGTGATGATAGAAGACGTGGTGGAATGACCAGGACATGACATGATGCGATGTGCCATTGATAGCAGTTCTGGGTAGCTGCTTAGACAGCTTAATGGTGAGAATAAGCCAGAGCCGTTCCATGATGGTAGCTGCAGATGGGAAAAAAGCTCGGCGTTGATCAATCCCTGAGGGATGCGCCATGCATTCGACTTCATTAAGTATCGTTGGCGGTGATTGAATGCATACCTGGCCTTTACAATGACTCGCGGGTGGCCTAACGATGTATCGAGCCAGTGCTGCTGTCCTCCCTAGACAATTCTGGTACCAATTTGTCGACCCCAGAGAGATAAAAGACTTGGTGGGCCACGGGTGCGGGGATCGGTTCCTCTTGTGTGTTGCAGGGCGCCTCCGAGCACTGCGCCACATGCGCCACCGATTGTTACGGTAAAACAAGAAAATCAATCTTCTCTGTCATAAATATTGAAAAAACAAAAAAAATCAATCTTCATAAATAATAGACTCCACTTTTTTATTATGATGTAAATGAATATGTCGTTAACAAACTTAATGACTTGCAATGTTTTCAATCTAAATTTTTGTCCAATAAGTTCAGCTATAAATCAGCAAATTTTAGAAAACGAGAAAAAAACCTCTAAGCCCAGGAAAACAATCTGTAGATGAAAGACGCAATGTATTTGAATAAAATCAGCTACTGTGACGATTGCAATGGATTACCGCCTATGATTTAGTTGAGATCGATTTTTATACTTGGCCCTTAAAGGTTGATAAGCGATTTCCTACTAAAATCATTCATGACAATAAGCTTTTTTTCATGTTCAGCAGTTTCCCCGCTGTTCACGAAGTCCTTCCACCTTACTTTACTAATGTTATTTTTCATGAGCTAATCTATCCTGTTTTATAACCTCAATGATGCTGAGATATCTGCAAAACTCCGGATCGCAGGTGTCTGCGGTGGGGAACGAACGCGTTATTGTCCTTTCCGGGGAGTAACGCGTTCACCACCACACCATGCTGGTCCTTCGTTTCGCCTGTCTCTCAGCTAGTTCTATCGATCTCGCCATCAGCAATCGCCCGTCAACGGGATTGATCTGGGGAGCCCACATCGTCATTGAACCCAGTTGAGCTGTTTTAGTTATAATCACAACCTTAACCGTTTTACTTACTGCCGGAGTTTTGCAAATATCTCAGCATCATTGAAGTTATACTTCGCGATATACCCTGCCATTAGAAAAGAACAGGCAGTAAATAAAGCGGTTAAGATTATCCTGTTTTATTTGGGTTGGCAATATGTTTGTTATTTTGTCAGCAACACTTCTTGTTACCACTAGAAGTGATTTTATTGTAAACTACGAAAAATGAAGTGAAACGTTTGAAGAGCATGGAAAAGCAGAACACACGGAACATTGCAAAGAATGGCTGGATCAGCGACTGAAGTCTCTCACAAAAGTAATTATCACATGGGTAAGAACTACCAGTACTAGAGTTTTCTTATTACAAATTCTCTTATATTAGAAAACTGGGACTGCGTTTCCTCAGTAAATCTTTAGCTACTTGTCGCAAACTCTTAATGTTCTTTAATTTTTTAAGTTTTTTTTTGGACGCGGGCAGGGGCTTAAGTGCATCCTCTATAGTTATTGATTACGTCGGTGGTAGGAAAGACGCCTACTATGGATAGGTGGGTGAAGGGTGTCAGATCATTTTGATCGATTCTGATCGTCTTCGGAATCGTACGAAACGTGATTCAGGATTTTAGTGTGCATTCGATCAAAGCAACTTTTTGCGTGTCACATATTGGCTCTTCTTCTTGATGATAGGCAACGCAAGACTCCAGCAAAAAATATATGTATCGGATTAAAATAGGCCCATTCGACAGTTTCTTCTCGCAGAAGTTGCAATCATAGAAACAAGTTCACAAAGATACAGAAGTGTACTAAGTTATCTCGGAGAGCAACTACTCGGAATATTCGGACCTTCGGACTAAAGAGGATAAATGATAGAGGTTAGGCACTGATCAAACCCATAGGAATGCTCCGTGCATGCGACTCCATTCGTAACATATAGAGGTAATTGAATGCATATCTGGCATTCAGAGTGATTTTCGGTACCCAATCCGTGCATCAATTCAGGGTTTTCATCGTTCCTGACTAGTGTGGTAACAATTTGACGACCACGGAGGGATGAGAGGTTGTTGAGCCGTGGGCGCGGTACAGAACTAATGATCACACGTATATTTTAGGAAACTTCTAAAAACTACACTGCAAGTGTCGTAAACTTTTTAAAGATTTTAAACCACCTTAGACCTACTCAGGGAAAAACTGACCCACATACTTATTTATATGACCTTATAAGCTTATCTTCTTTAGCTGATGCGAGGTTGGGATAGGTCTTCATTGTTGTTGGTGCTGTTGATCGATGGCTGACGTTCCGGCGATTTCGATTTCCTCAGGGCCTGGACGTATTTTATATTAGAATACTTATATTATTCGGTAAGAAAAAAAGCTAAAAGTAGGTCAAACTTTTAAATAGACGCCATATTGAACAGAAAAGCTACTCACCGTAATGTTCCGTGTGGGACTGGCCCACGCGTTGTTCACGTGGGATCGCCAGCGAGGCACACCCAGGGGTCAAAATATTATTTTTGAAATAGGGCGCCAGGTTACGTGTGATTGTGAGGCATTCGTCTTTCCAGTTCATCTTTGGATTTTTGAAATTTATCCAAAAATGCTTCAAGAGTTTTGCGCGTAGATGTTTTCGACTCCTGCGCTAGGATCCGCACAGTCACTTCAAATTCATCGGCGTTGTGCTTTTGTGCTCGATGCGTACCTAGAGGAGTGTTTTGACGGATTTTAACTTTCCCATCTAGATGTTCTTTTATGCGGACACAAAGTGGTCTACCCGTTTCCTCAATATGTTCTAAACCATATCCTGACCCAGTTGCTAAAATTCATTCCAACCCATCTACATAACACCAAAGCATTTCTAGACCACTTACGGTAGTAGCAACCAAACAGCACGCATGTAATGGAGTCATTCGATGTTACTTCATTTTATGCCAAAGTGTCGAATGACTACGCAATGCAAGCCATTCTCGAGTTGCTGGTAGACCACGAAAAGAAAATAAAAATGTACGCTTTGTCGATTGCGCAACTAATGACTTTCTTAAAACAGTGTCTTAGTTGTTCAATCTTCGAGTGGTCTGGAAAATATTTTGCACAAATTAGAGGATTGGCCATGGGACAGCGTTTAGCACTAAGCCTTGCCATCGCTTTCATGTCTAAGGTGGAAGCTGCAGTTCTCGATCACCGACCCTTACTCTACTGTCGATACATAGACGACTGCTTCATCGTGTATTCCACACAAGAACTGATGGATGAGTGCTTTGAATTGTTAAACAGACAGTCAGAGTATATAAAATTTACCCGAGAAAAACCAACCGAAAACTGGCTTCCATTCTTAAACATCCAAATCAAGCTCTCAGAAAGTAGCTATATAACAAAATGGTATCATAAGCCAAGTAGTAAGAACATATTAGTTCACTACCTCTCCTCTCATCCTTCACACATGAACAAATCACTCTCAAAAACATGTACCGTACGACTAAAAATATGTGCACAGGAGAAGAGGAAAGGAAGGAGTCGCAAAACCTGGCACGAAAAGTAGCCATTTCCAATGGCTACGAAATAGAAGCCACTCGGATTAGACCAAAGCGTAGGGTAGTTTCCCCAAAAAATGTTTCAGCCGTAAGTAAGATCCTTTTTTAAGCTACCCTTCATATCAAATGAAGTAAGTTACGCATTAAGAGGTGCTTAGGAAAAGTGGCCTTGAAAACCATGTAACGATTGTTGACATCCCACCCAATACCCTACGCCGTCAGTTAGTTCGCAACCGTCTCTATGATCGTTTGTGCAGCTCAGAAAACTGTACGATCTATCCTAACGGGATAGACAGGGATTGCATGAGTTCAGGCATAATATAATTGATCTCATGTAACGCACGCGGTGAGGAATATATTGGAGAAACGGGTAGACCACTTTGTGTCCGCAAAAAAAGAACATCTAGATGGGAAAGTTAAAATTCGTCAAAGCACTCCTCTAGGTACGCATCGGGTACAAGAGCACAACGGCGATGATTTTGAAATGACTGTGCGGATCCTAGCGCAGGAGTCGAAAACATCAACACGCAAAACTCTTGAGGCGTTTTGCATAAATTTCAAAAATCCAAAGATGAACCGGAAAGACGAATGCTTCACTATCACACGCGACCTGGCGCCCTCTTTCAAAATGATATTTTGACCCCTGGGTGTGCCTCGCTCGCGACCCCACGTGAACAACGCACGGGCCAGTCCCACTCGTAACATCACGGTGAGTAGCCTTTCTGTTCAATATGGCGTAGAACTACATTTGACCGTAGCATCCTAACCCACCATCTATTTAAAAGTTTGGTCTTCATCAATACTTTAGCTTTTTTTCCACCGAATAATTAAACTATTCTATTATAAAATACGTCCAGGCTCTGAGGAAGGCGAAATCGCCGAGACGTTAGCCATCGACCAACAACACCAACAACAACGACAACGACAACGAAGACCTTTACCAACCTCGCATCACCTAAAGAAGATCAGTTTATAAGATCATATAAATAAATATATCGACTATCTATGCCAAGGTTTATAGAAAGTCGGTCTTTTGAGTTATTAAGTGATCGACATACTATTGTTAGGAACATAGGAATGGTGATTTAAAACGCTCTGTGGAATAAATTGATGGTGATCACCAGTGTTTTACTCTCTCAGGCATGGTTTTTTTAAGACGCTGGAGGAAGAAAGACCTTGGGTAAAGTCAAAAATTCAAAGAATCAGGAGAAGAGTCAAAAGACGATATTGAGATGGAAATTTTGCTAGGAGCCGCAAATTTTTTCACAGGTATTCTGTTCAACCAAGTATCCAAATGAGAAGATTAACTCAGCGATAGTTTAGTTTTTTTTGGATAGCTAGTAACCAGAGTGGGTGGCCTTAGGTTCATAATCAAATATTGCATCTTCTTCCAATTAGACACATTTTCTCTTTGTTTTCTGCTATATTGATTTTATTGATCTTTTCGAAGGCGGCTGAAGGAAGCATTTACAGAATGGGTTTTTCCACGAACAATCATATCACTCAGCTTCATCTATAAAAATAAAAAAACGAAGAGAAAGAAAAACGCAACCAAGAAGCTCAGAAACAGAAATAATAATACCAGATGCTGTTCTTCCCTTCATTCCTTAAAAAATTTTTGATTAAGAAAAACTTCGGGTGTTTTCTCGGTCTTCCTTCTTCTTGAACTTTTCACAACGACGAAACGATCCATTTTTTAACAGATCCACGGGAGTGCCAACATACAACAGAGGAAAGACGAACGACATAGAAAGATTTTCTGCATGAAGGTAGAAGTTTTCTTTTCTATCAAAGAAAAAACTCACCGCCAGATTCACCTAATGACCCTGAATGTACAATGAGAAAATAAATTATTAAAAGAGCACATTCAGATCGATAATCTAAAAAACTTACAACTTCTAAGTTTTGGTGCATCGTTAACTTTGTCGGTGTTACAGTACGGTATTAGTAATGATATTGTTAATAATAACAGGAGTATTAGTTGTAAAAAATGATGCCGTCGATCAAGTGCCATTACCTGAAAACCTATTGGTGATTATGAAAATTACGTTCAGTTATAGAACACAAATGTTAACGGAAGACTAAGAAATGTGGTGAGACAGAGAGAGAGAGAGAGAGAGAGAGAGAGAGAGAGAGAGAGAGAGAGAGAGAGATGTGCTTCATCAAAGTTTGAATTCGAATAATCTTATCGTAGCGATCAGGAAGAAAAAGTTAGAAGACGAAGGAAAGAATGGCTCTATGCGAAAATCACTTAACACCGAAACTTCTGGAATCTCGCACGCTTATCTGTCAGCGAAAAAAAGGCTTCCATAACAAAACCGAAGGATTCTCTGTGGAACAAAAAAGACACTTGTCAACGAATGTTTTAAATCCGCATACGCCTATCAGACAATGAAAGAAAAAAGAGAGCGAAGAAGACGAAAAAAAAGATTTCCTGAAAAAGATCACCGATTCCTGAAAATGCTGGATTCGTACACATTTAGCAGAGAATGATAAAGAACAGCTCAAAAGGCGTCAGCAAAGATTCTTCGCGAAGAGAAAAAAAACGCTTATCCAGAAATATTCTGGATTCGCAATTGCTTATCAGAGAGTAAAAAAAATTGCTAAGATAGCAAGAAGCAAAGATGCTTTGCGAAGAACCATTGAATGTTTACAAATTTCGCTAGAGATGGCACTCCAGCTATCGAATGCTTTCATCAATCCCTCACGGTTACGGTAAAATCATCAAATACCAAAAACGATCACCAATCGCGATAAATCACATCACGTCGCTTTTTGTGTCAAATCGCATTTTTCAGCTACGAATGAACAACTTGACATTTCCCAATATTGCACTACACATTACTTAGCTTTAAAGTTACCACTCGTATTTTAGAACTCTATTTCCTGATGAAATATGCCTACAGAAGTTCTTGCAGAAGGATCCGATAAAACATTAGAAAGAGGTAAAATTACAGAAGAAAACGCCGTTGGAAGTCATCAGAAACTCAGACCGAGAAGAGTTTAAAGGGTCCTGAAATAAAAGGTGAACTATGAATTCTTAACAAATTTAAGAGCTTTATCTCTTGAATTTTTTTTGGACGGCAACCAAATGCCTTGGTCTGTTGCCAATTTCGGCGCTGTCTACGTCTCCTACACACTCCCAGTCATTCGGAGAAACACTCTGGTCATACGCTGATGCTTCCTTGGCTTCTAAAAGCCCAGAATTACATGTAAATCAAATCATTATGTCGATGGTGACTAGACAACTATACGGTAATTAACCAATAGTTCATCTTTGAACTGACCATTAAACTAAGCACATGTGTAGAGAAGAAAAGGTGCAGAACGTTTCACAGTGCGCAAGAAATGCTGTAAATAAAACTGAGACCGCCAGTAGAGGAGGAAGAGAAGTACCAAGAGTTTTTTCTTCCATAACCGGAAATGTTCCTAAGTTTTTTTTAGGGAAGTGCAGTAGCGAGTTTTTACTGAAACGGCTCCTACTTCATCAAAAATAGTCTGGTGGTAAGCTAACCTTGTAAGATTATTCGTAACTGGAAAACAAGATCATTTACGAGGACGATTGAACAAATGACACTTATCGGGCATTCCAAGAAAAAAAACTGAAAGAAAGAAAAATATGAGCATTTCTCCTTTTGTGAAAAAAAACAAAGAAGAATGCGAATTACGAAAGGAATAACAGGTGATAGTTTTCAATCATAACAAAATCGTCGCTAACTAAGATAAAAGCTAAGTAAAAATGATAGAAGTTGAAAGTTGATGTGAGGAAATGATGAGTGGCAATTATGAAACTATACAAGGACACCGATTGAACTCATTGCTTCTGCGATTCGTTGGTGACGATGTTCGATCACCACGAACCTTCGCAGTGCAACAGAATCTTAACAGATGACTGACAGCACCATCAGGCCTATTATTACCAGCAACAAAGACAGGCAGAAGCTGCAATAGCAACAATAGCCTTACCTGAAGGGTTTCCATTTAAAGAGCATTAGGAAGAAAAAACTTTACAGTTGAAGTTAAAGTCGTTGTGATTCACGACGTTGACAACATTTTCGAGCATCGAAGTTGAGTTCCATTTCAGAGAATGTCATCACAACAACGGAAAATATCCCATTTTACTGATAATAATGGCAAATGAATTCGATATCTCCCTCTTATTTCAATTACAGCAACAAAGCTTCGACCTCTCTGCACGCTTAATTTAATGAAAGATAGTTAAATCGTTTAAAATCCTCAACAGGTTCTTGAATTTACCAAAAATCTGTCCCACTAGCACAACTTTTTCTGAGCATCAGCACGTCTCCGATGCCAAACACTTGTGATGAAGCAGTACAGTTCTGAAGTTGTCGATAGTACTGGCACAACAACAACTGCGGACGAAACACTCATCAATCCTCTGTTAGTTTACCACTACAATGAATGTATTGGATTATAAGTAAATTCGCTTAGAAGGGAAAAGCAAATGAATACAAACAACGGAAGTTGTCTGCATTCTAGAAGAGAACAGAAGAAAAGACGATAGGAAGTTAGAGGTCGTATTGAAGAGATTAGTGAGATGAGACGTGATGTGCGCCGATGGTGTACCTCAAGGACGAACGCTTAGCCAATGGAATACGTCGACGAGCACAATCACCGGAAATATTGGGTAAGTAATGTGGAAGGATTTGAGCGGATCTTAAGTGACTTGAGTCGCTCTGGCAAACATTTTCATCACACAAACCCTAAAGGTGCATTGGCGCTGAAGGCTGTTCTGCTTGATGTTGAATGAAAAATGAAAATGTTGAATGGTCAGGGTTTCTTAGATCGCCAACAGAAGCAGTCGTTAACTATTATGGGTTGGGTGGTTCTTTGCCGGAAGGTTTCCACCAAGACGGTGACGATTTCCGTGGTCATTTAAAAAAGTGAGGAGCTCGGATGAAGGATCAGCTGTAACCTGGGAATGTGCTATTTTCTCTCCCCGTTGACTTGCTGAATGCTGGTTGAGCAAAACTTTCCTGAGAATCCTGAGCTAGCACTATAATTTACGCCCTCAGATCTTCAACATATGCAGTCAGTTGGCGCTTTCTGTGGATTGGTGAAAGGTTTGCGCTCATTATGGATCAAATTCATCTCGAATAGCAGCGATTAGTGTAAGGGCAAAACCTGGGAGTAATTGACTGATCGCTTGAGGCCAAGTCAGATGTAGCAAGTTGAATTTCTACGAGGAAAGCGTCAACGAATGACAACAAACGAACCCTCGTAACGCGAAAGAGGGTTACTTCATAAATTTCATAGTTATGCCTCCTGTTCCATCTAATATATGAACTCGTATTAATATCTGTATTTGATTCTACTTGTAATTGCGATTCAATTGTAATCATGATTGCCTGCTAAATTTGTCGAGATTGAAATTCGAATGCTAGAAGAGCTAAAGGATAAGGCTCTCGGCGTTGATCAATCCCTGGAAGAATGTGCTATGCATTCGATAAGCACCATTGGAGATCAGTGAATGCATATCTGGTCTTTAGAATGACTCGCTTTCGCCGACCGATGTATCAAGTTAGTGCTGCCATCCTCCTAGACAGGTCTGGTGGCAATTTGCCGACCCGGGGGATGGAAGGTTTGTTGAGCCTTGGGTGCAGAGATCGATCTCGTGTCCATTGCAGAGGGCTTTCGACTTCTGCGCTACATATGCCCCCTGAAGTCCCAGTGCTAAAACTCAGAAATTACTCAGTTTTTATCTTTGAAGGTTTTTTAAAACTGTAACACAATGAGGTGTCGGGTCACATAAAAAATATTTAGTAATAAAGATTAAGAAGCTTTGTTTCAGTTCACAGGGTTCTTATGACTACTTATTACAAATATGAAAGTTTAATTTATTAGTTACAATCCTCAATGGCATGCCCTAAGGTATTCGCTTACTTCTTAAAAAAGACTTCCTATTTAGCACGACCTTAAAAAACTCGTCGTCAATTGATCACTCTCGATAGAAAACAAGGAGATGGCAGAGTGCAAAGAAGAAGAGCTGGAAAAAATATGGATGGTCCGGTTTGTGTTCGATCATAACGTTACGTTTCGTCATCGTTATAACATAGATTACGCATCGCCACATCGTATCTTATTCACTCTCGATCGGAACCATTCAGATGAACGAAGAGAAGAGTGTGTGAAAATGTAGTATGAATTATAAGAGTGCAAAGACATAAAGAAAATGGAGAAATGGTGGACTGAGATGTAAACACATAATATTTCGTCTTTTGGGGACAATCGATGAGGTCACTTAGTCTTATGATAAGCTATCAACTGCCCATACGTCAACATCACTACTGAAGTAATCAGTAGTGCCTGCAACTCAACGAACTTTGAATAATGGACCTTTTTTTACGAGCTTCAACAAAATCTCTATGCAAATTAGCTTAGAACTCCTCTCTACCGTCTGGCTCCTTTGGTTAGAGACACAGAGAACTCAAAGGTTGTCATGAAAGTATATATGATTTTCTGTACTTTTTTATGACTTGGATTAGTTTTACGAAGAATGACCGGTGTTACACCAAGCAGTAGTCTGCTGTTAGCAATCCAAGGTTAGAGATGAAGATGATGAGGACATGAAGTTCGTAAAAATAGCAAGACATCTGTTGTTTTCTTCCTTTCTTTTGGTTTTTTCTTTCGCATTTACAAACTTCACTCGCATACGATCTCTTCAGCGGCAAATTGTTTTAATTAAAGCGCACGCAACTCGTTTGATTTCACAGTTTACTGCGTCTTGGATCGTAACAAAGATGGTTGGCGCCTTTCTCAAGGAGACAACATTGTTAGTTGACGGCTGGCCAAACTACTTGAACTTAATGGGCTTGTGGGAAGAAAAATGTAACACACTTGTATTCTTTGGTAGCTGACTAAGTTACTTGCACGAAAGAAAGAGTGCTAGGTGCCAGGAGGCCCAGTGATAGTCATGCTGTTCAAAAAGGGCAAGGCCATTCATGATTAGACTCTGCTCCGGGTCGACCAAGCCCTCTCACTCACTGGTGTCATAAAGTTGATTCCAGACTTGCCTGAGATAGGTTCGCCCCTTGCAATCCAAAAAGGACAACGCTAAATCACATGTGAAGTATAAGCATAGCTATTAACTGAATCGAAACTAGAAAATAAGGGTACAATGAATGAGCGCAGTTTGCGTTGTTGAACGTCGTTCCACTTTGTAAACTTTGCCCACAAAAGTGTTGCGAAGTTGGTCGGAAACTCTCTCTGCTACCATTCGGGCTGCTATTGTCTATGGAAAAAAATGTCCACTTGAAAATCTGTAGTTAACGCACTGGAATACTGTATTTGCAGCGTTTAGATCGCGAAGCGCACTGATCAGGAGGTGATCTGGATCATAGGACACACTGTGAGTTTAACTTCTGAATCTCTTCTCCAGAGAAGAATTTCTCGACAGCTACATTTTTGCAAGTCAGAGAGGGGAATTATTGACTTCAACGCGATTTTTTTATGATTTGCAGATATCGCTCTCGCAGTTGACTTCCTCACCGTCGACTATAAGTTTTCGTGGACACCGAACTGTGATGTACTACGAAAGCCCATCTTCCAGGAGAATTCCCAGGATGAGAAAAAGTCGCACGTTCATACCAAGACCAGCTAAGAGCGTGATACGAAACAATCTTGCCAGATACCAACGGGTATGTTCTCGTGAAACTCTTGAAAAACAGTTGAAAACAAAAAGCATTAAATCAAAAGTTTCACGATCTTCATCGGCACTGCGCGAGCGGAACCCACTGAACAGCTCTGCCGTGGACGAACAGAGTTTGCCTCTGTCCGGCCCATATAGCGAATATAAACAGGATTACAGGTAACGCAAGTACTATTTAAAACAAGACAAGTTATTACTGTGAGTTTGCACAGTGCAGTGGTTAGACGCGTCCTGCGGTACAAAAGTGGTCTCTAGTTCGATGCCTATCCACAAGTTCACCAAGTGTACCATCCGTCTGTGCTGAAAAATAGGTAACACACTTGTGTGGGAGGATAAGAACATTAGTTTGTTGCATTCGTAAGCCATTCTATGCACCAGATATGCATTCAACCATCTGTTATGCTGCAAATCTAGTAGAGGACTTAGCACATGCGTTGAGGATTGCTGAAAACTCCGAACACTTCATCCTTTATCTCTTCTACAAGCCATAAATTATTACTATACGGGTAATCAAAGTCAAAATAAAAACAGTAAAAAAAAGAATCTGCAAAGAAAAGGATGTGGAACTGACGGTACTGGTTCTGGCTGATGAAACGATGGAATGAAGTCATTGTGACGTGGTGGAAGAAAAGAATGAACGGGCGATCTCGCAGCTTCTTTCCCGACACATCAGCTTTTGCTACATAAATTGACGCTGGACATGAAAAGAACACCTGCGAAAAAAATTGTAACGGAGATCGAATGAGATCATAAAGAAAATAACAAGGACAGAAACGTGAAGAATGGACAAGATGACCGAATGAAGACTATGGCGATGAGCTGTTGATAAAATCGATGAGAGAATGAGGACTTTCGATGCTTTCATAGAGGAAGACTACTGATACACCACTTTTACAAGAGTGACTTGGTTTAACGGATTATTTTATGTTATAAAAGAACCGAGTAGAAACCGTCGTCAAAATCATGGATGCTTATTTGAATGGTTATTTTGAAAAAAGCTCAGAATCAATAATCAATCTTTTAAAACTCTAAGAACTGCCCTTGCTGAATTATCCCGAGCCAGGAACTTCGTCTTCTTTAGAGGTTGGACCTACTTTCTGTAACTCTCTTCCTATTTTTTGGCATTTCTTTTACTTTACACAATCTGTTTTCACATTTATCGTGCGGATCCTAGCAATTTTTGTACTGGATTCCCTTTCTGACCGACGACCAACTGACCACCGAACATCGACGAAGGTCTTTGAGATTTTCGCGCTTGGCTTCGGCTGTTGCTTAAGGATTATCGTTATCTTCATGAATGTCGTTAAATTCCGGTAGAGCCTACTCTTCCTAGAGTCCTGCATTTGCCTGGGTAGAGCGTCCCCATTTGGACTGCAGAGAGTGAACTGTTCTAAGACAAGTACGGTAACAAATTCCCGACCTCGGAGTGATGAGAGGCCTCGTGATCCGAAGGCGTGGCCGAACCTGCACTCTTCTCATATAATTCGATGAATGTTCTGTGGTTTTCATGAACACGTAGTGTACAAAGGATAAAAGGATAAAGCTCTCGGCGTTGATCAATCCCCTGAAGGATGCGCCATGCATTCGATTTCATTAGCCATCGTTGGAGGTGATCGAATGCATATCTGGCCTTTACAATGATTCACGGTGGCCTACCGATGTATCGAGTCAGTGCTGCTATCTTCCCAAACAAGTCTGGTACCAATTTGCCGACCCCGGAGGCATGGAAGGCTTGATGAGTCACGGGCGCGAGGGTCGATTCCATGTGTGTCGCAGGGCGTCTCCGACCACTGCGCCCTTAATGTACAAATGAAAACCAACCGAAACGAAGTTAAAAGGGAACGTGGTGGCAATCAAAGCGGTAACAAAAAAATTCGAATAATTCACACGTGATCAAATGTCATTCTTTAACTTATCCATTCATTAAGAAGATAAAAGATATTGACATTTTTTAACGTTTAGCGCACCATTAGCACAGCCGGAAATATGATATCGACTTAGAAATGGGTAGAGTAATAATAAAAATTATAAGGAAGTTTTCGAACGAAATCGAGCTGGAGATGACGGCACCTCCTATCCAGCGAGTAACAACGAAAATTTTTAATAAACTAATGTCGCCTTCAATGATGCTGAGATATTTGCAAAACTCCTTACCGCAGGTATCTGCCGTGGGGAAACGAACGCGATATTGTCCTTTCCGGGGAGTAACGCGTTCACCACCACACCATGCTGGGTCCTTCGTTTCGCCTGTCTCTCAGCTAGTTCTATCGATCTTTCTTTGCCATCAGCAATCACCCGTCAGCGGGATTAATCTGGGGACCCCAAATCAGCAATGAACTCAGTCAAGCAGACGCTTTGGTTATAATCACAATCTTAAGTGATTTGGGCTCCCCAGATCAATCTCGCTGATTGGGTGATTGCTGATGGCAGAGATCGATAGAACTAGCTGAGAGACAGGCGAAACGAAGGACCCGCATGGTGTGGTGGTGAACGCCTTACTCTCGGAAAGGACAATAACGCGTTCGTTCCCCACCGAAGACACCTGCGGTCCGGAGCCTTGCAAATATCTCAGCATCATTTCAGTTATATTTCGCCACATACCCTGCCATAAAAAAATGAGTAGGCAGTAAATAAAACGGTTAATGTCGCCTTACTTATAAATCCAGTCGATATCATTCTGATGTAATTCTCACAAAGAGTTTGCCATCCTATGTTGAAGTGGCATTCGGCGTCCATATGCTGTGCTACTTTTGAAGCATTAACGGTAATAAATTACGAAAGCGCTTCGGGAAAGTAACAGACAGGAGTAGAGATATGTTTTTGTTGACGAGATCAGCGATGACGAAAAAAGCAATTCAACCTTCTACATAGATCTTCGCTAGGAAAGGCGACTATTTTCTATCTTCTGTCGTACATTAAAATGCTACCGGCGGCAAAAAAAATCTCTGCGGAATGTTCCAATCTGCGAAAGATTACAATTTCTTCCATTCCATCATAAGCTGAGAACAGTCGAAAAAAATTCTTAGTCAAATAAAATTCTATGCAAATGTCCATAAATGATAAAACCGTCGTCAAAAAGGTAGAAGCGATCTTGACAATATTAATGTTGATGGTAGTGCTGGTGGTTATGGTGGTGGTGGCAATGTTGACGATGATGGTGATGATGGTGATTGTGATGATGATGATAATGATGATGATGATGGTAATGGTAATGGTGAAGACGGTGATGATCATAGCGAATGGAGACAATGGTGATGATGTTGGTGATGTGTGTTTGACTGTGAGAATATTATGGGTGGTACGAGGAAACTACTGATGGTGGCGCTAGACAATCTGGCAGCAAAGTATTATAGATGAGGCACGCGTAATGCAGTTGCAGAAAAAAACACACACACACCGAACGACGAACGATCCTTCAGCAACCATATGCGAAAAAGTAATAGCAGGTAACTGCGACACGATTTATTCGGTGACGAATCGATAATCGATCGCGTTCAAAAAACGTCAAAAAAACGGTGACTTAAAGATGCGATCGATAACGCTAAGTTTACAGAGTTTACGGTAAATGTGAAATTAAATTACCGTTTGTTTGTGAATTAGACCCCCTCTTTACCGTCACCGATCATTTCCTAGTTGTGGTTGTAACAGATTTTGCTTCCAGTTTTACAGTAAATAGATGAAAATAACGGAACATGGATATAAAAGGTCACCTGAGAATAATGACAAAATGCTAAAAGAGAAGAGAAA
The DNA here is from genome assembly GCA_018806985.1 of Angiostrongylus vasorum. Classification (NCBI taxonomy): domain Eukaryota; kingdom Metazoa; phylum Nematoda; class Chromadorea; order Rhabditida; family Metastrongylidae; genus Angiostrongylus; species Angiostrongylus vasorum. The sequence goes on from JADANN010000390.1 coordinate 1,558,824, forward strand.
TTTTGCACAATTTCTATTTCACTGAATACCTTCAATATTTAATGGGTATCTCCATCAAGCACTCCTAAGCCTGTTGCATCATCCTCGATGGATCGGTTGGTTGACTAATCACGAGAGGCTCTGCTGTTCTGGAAAAATCCCATTCGCAAAGCAGCGAGCCTCTCTCCGCTCTGACCCACATAGGCGAGCGACTATCTGCGGTAAACATCTGGAGGCGCCCTAGCACGGCTATCTCGGAATTCCGAGGAAAAGCGCACTCAAGCAAAAAATCAACATTTGAAGAGAAACGGACAGATCGACAAGCTATTGCCGAACGTAAGCGCGAACACAACCACTTTAAACGGATGACTAAAGTAAGGCAACGGATCGGAATGAAGAACTATTGAAGGGGGTTCATTTATGAGGATGGTCCATCCAAAACATCTAACTGCGTTCTATGGATAGTTAATTAGACACTAAAGACTTTGATAGAACGATAGCTTAATGTCTGTCGGTCATTTTCCTTTACCTAACAGTGGTCCTTGCACGAACTCTAACCTCGTCGTTTAGATTATCGCTTGCTACAGTTAAGCAGCAGTACAAGGATTTCTTTCCTCCAACACAGTTGAGATTAATCGTAGTTACAAAGTAGCGAAAACCATCCGCTGAGTCATAAAGGCGGCCTTCAGTATGTAATGGAAATCTGAGCACAAGCGAGCATTCTCTCGGTCGAAGCGACCACTGTAAGGCGAATTTCTCGAGAGGGTTGCGTTAAAGATGAAGGAGAAAGCGATTAAGCGTCCAGCGCTGATCATTCCCTCAAGCATGCACTATACATTCGACCGCACTTATAACATTGTAAACGTAACTGAATGCTTCATTGGCTTATGCGGTTTCTTACACGGACCCGGAAAATACAAAGTAAGTTTTTTTAGCCTCCAGTGAAAGACCAGTATCAATTTGCAGCCGCCAAAGTAAATGTGATGTTTTTGGACTTCAGACTCAAATAAACTGGGTAGAAAAACTTTGCATAAAAAGTAGGTTTGCAAAGAGAGGAACTTGAAAAGAATGCGCCAAACTTTTTACATTGCAGAGTTAATATATTCACAGAGTCTCAAGTTTAACGCAGCTCTCTTTTACCAGCGCAATATTGCAATTGTTACGGTACTGGAGAGAGATTGTTTTCGTTCGATATTTGTTCAAATCTGAAAGTAAGGTTGATGCTTAAAGAAGAAAACCATTTGCTTAGTCCATGTGGACGTAGTAGTTTGTGAGCAGTGATTTAGAGTAAAGAGAAGGCGCAAAAAACAACAAGCAATGCCACTTGGTGAAGGTCGTTGAGGGAGGTTGTCCCGTTGCTAATCTGCCTCATTAACGATCGTATATATTACTTGGAATGAAATAATGCCACTTCTTAGCGACGTATGCCACTTCTTTTCGACAACGACCTCGACAAATGACACGGCTAAAGAAAAGAATGGCTCATAGATCAGTAGCACTCCAGGTGGTCGTCGTCGGCGACGGCCACCAAAGAGAAACGGTCACTTCGTGTGAGGGCCGCCGGATGTTGCAAGTTTCAGGAACGTGTTAGCAAAATTGTACGTTATACGCTCTTCCTCTGTGGAAACTATGAATTATACAATAATTTCTTCTGCGTCTTAATGAGCGAAGGTGGCTTGGGCGACAGTTCACAAGGTTTTTTAAAAAATGGTAAGAATTCGAGCTTCAGTGCCTGGAAGGCCTGAGTGATAGTTCGTAACCCGCCGCGTGAAAGAGTAGTCCAGTGGGCCCTGCTTGCTTCAGGGACTCGTTAAGGATCACATATTTCTTCTAGAGTTCAAAGCATCTTAACAAAGGCAAATCCATTTTCGTATTGAATTATTCTTTGAACAACTCACAAAGAAAAAATAGCTGACTGTTTTACTGAGTGTCAGTGATGCACAATGACCCATATTCTCGATCACCTTCTCTTCCGCAGCTGTAAAGTGGTAAATTACTGAGGGGTATCGATATGTAAGTATTTGTGAAATATTGATGCTGCAGTCTTATTAGTTGTCTTAAGAATACGACAGACACATCGTCATCATGTAGAAAATGCAACTTTGAAAGTTATTAGCAAGCACATTTGTATCTGATAATAGATGAAAATGATCGATAGTGAAGTGAAATGTGATTGGCGACGGCGTAGGAGTTCTCCACTCATGGAAGTGAGTCAATTGACACTAGTCAGTTGCCTTTTATGTTCCAATATTTGCCAACGTCTTAGATCAACGGAGCTAGGTAGTTTCTTTAACATGTACCCAACCCCAGGTTAATTTGAGCGACGAAGTTCCAATACAAGGAACAAACCGTGTTAAGCAATCGTAAATTTCAAATGACCCTAAATTGTAGTTTGTGACCGATCAACTACCTGTGCCAACATATAGGCCCGTTAATTATCGAGTAACTCGAGGTAGCACAAGTGAAGACACGGTTCGCCCTTGCCACGTGCTAAAGCAGCCCCGTGAACGCCGCTCCTTCAAGGGGATAGAAGCATGCTCGCAATTTCCGCGTGAGTCTATAGGTAGGAGTTGTTTTGGTGAAAATATAGCGACGAGTATCTCATCCGGCTTTGCGGCGGCATATGTTTGTTCTTGGGTAAGCTCCTTCGTTAAAAATGTCAAAGTTCCTGCAAACTTGAGTGATTCGTCTTTGGTGTTAAAACTTATTCTGTGAGCTCTATCTCGATTTGTTGGCCCCAAAAGATGTAATCACAAATTAGGGAATGAACCATATTTGAGAAATTCTGCTGAGTACTCGGGTGATTCAGCGATCACTATGCCAAGTTGCTAAAATAGTGACAAATGTGCTGAGTGCTATCTTAATCTGCACAAAGACATCATCTATTGGAGTTGAAGAATTCAAAATCGTCCCACCATTTTAATTTATGTATCTCACCTTTTCTTTTTAGTTTGTAGCAAGGTGTTCTTAGAAATTGAGAATTAAGCACATAAGGGCATACACTGGATATCCACTGAAAAAATTTGGCTGGAACTAAGTTTATGTTACAGCAAAGCTTTGCACACTATTAGTTTGCCAAGGGCGAATGAAGGATTTACAAACGCCGTCCCGAGTCACTCGATAACGAATGGAATTGCCGATGTTATAGATGAATTTTCAATTGTTTACCACTTCATCGTGGGTGGAAGGTGTTTTTTGGATGTGGAGCTGCGATGGTCGAAAGAGATTGATCACCCCAGCAGGGTCTCCCAAGCTGAGAATGAGTCCGACTTTCTCATCCAGAAGCCTGGCTAAAGCCTAAGCCTGTAAACTAATGCAAGAAACCGCTAAAATCGTCTTATCAAATACCCACATTATGTGAAATCTCTCTCTAATCCACAAGGGTGGCAACTGCTTGGGGTAGTGCTGTCTTGTGGAAGGCTTCGACTACGACGAGTTCGGGATTCCAGAAAACTATATTGGCTAAGCCCACAAAACTTCGATCTCAAGAGTCCGCGCACTGGGGGGCTCCCGTCTCCGGCGTCGAGCGGCGAGACAAACACTGGGGTCCAAGTTTTGCAATTATCTCAACATCGTAGTGGTTGTACAACAGTAATAGTTCAGTCATGGTCAACATGCCAATTCAAATTTGGCAAGAACGCATGCATTCTCAGTCTTTTCCTTTACAAGGATGGACAATTAGGGCTTTTCTGCTGTCTTACTGTTTTTCGTTACATAATGTTGACGGCACACTCTTATTATAACAGAAGCGTTGCTCATTTATAGATCTCTGCTATCGTCCACCGGCACCACCTATAATCTCAGTCACTTAAGCGCTCCTCACGAGCATGGGCTCAAGGGGTTCCGGTTGTTTAAGAGAGATGAAGTGCGTCATATTCCTCGTACTAAACATAAAATTTTGCTGTTTTTTAAAGGGAAAATACTCACGAATGTGATGACATAGGGTAACGCGTTCGGCGTTGATCAATCGCATACGTATGAGGCATGCAGACGACCCTAATCGTGTGGTCATAGATTTGGATTCAATGGATGCCTCGCCTTGTGAAGTCGGAGATGATATCCTCCTAGACAAGATACAGACATGTGTGTCCACTTTGTCGACCACGGTGAAATGGAGGTGGAATCAGTGAATGCTTGTGTGCAGTGCGTCCCTTCTAACCATAACGCTACACACGTCACTATAGATGAGTAGATTTTCCAAATGAAGATCAGGGAATACTATAGGGATAGCTTGCAAATTCTTCGGGATGGGCGTGCAATTTATATTATACTTGACTCCTTACTGCTTCTCATATAACATCTTTTAGCCATCTCTAGCAATCGACTTTTTATTTCTTAGGACCAACCTTCTTTATATTCGGCGTTTATAAACATTTCACTCTTTTCTTGAGGTGTTATGGTTGATCTCGATTTCTTCAGAGCCTAGAAAGGTCAAATTGACTTGAATTCTACTCAGCCGAACACGTTCACCATTTTAGAAGATAAACCAACTACATAAAAATCGATTTTTCTTTTCTTTTTCAGTTTTTTTCCTTGCAAAGTTTCGAAAGACCTTAGTAAAAGACAGGTGACAGCATGTGTTCGACGGCTCTTCTGTGCAAATCTGTACCTTTTTTCTGGTATTTCCTATTGTGGGTTCGCAATAGTAAAGGCAGTTTACTTCTCCTACATTAGGAACTCTTCATTTCTAATTACGAAGGTTTGGCGTAATTCTTTCTCTAAAATATTAGTAAGCCAAAGGATTTTTTTCAATGTGAAAAAGTGATGGCAAGGAAATTTGCGAAACCAGGTTTATACTCCATGGATTGTGCATAGCACTTGGGCACAATTTTGCAAAGAACATGCCCTTCTTGCGCCATGTATGCATGTAAGATAAGCGCTAGGGTAACTCTAAAGAATAGAGAGAGAATCAAACGGGTTAGACAGTACCAAAACGGGTATCGAAATAAGCCATAGATAATAACATACAACAAAATGGGAGCACACCCAACGGTTTACCGCCTCATCGTCGCTGGGAAGTGTTCCTGGGTGTCACGCTACGACGTAGAAAAGGGGATTCATACCACAGCAGGGGCTCCAAAGCTGAGAGGGAGTTCGGCGTTTCTAACAGAAAGCCCACCTAAGAGTAAACCACTACCGGGATTCATGACTGTCCTAGCATGAAACCAGTCGCATAGTGACAAATAAATTTCCTTTTGACCCGCAAGAGCTGCGAATGCCTGTGCTGGTGATGACTGGGACAGACTTTGGCTGCGCTGACCTCGGAATTCCAAAGAACCACAATGGCTAAACTAGCAAATCTTTGAGAAAATGGAAACTATACTCAGACCCGCGGAACCAGTGAAGCCGGGCCGTCCAAGCATTTAAGTAAGTATCCAGGTAGGCCACCGCGTGTCATTTTTAAAGGCCAGATATTCATTCAATTAGCTCCAAACGATGCTTAATGAAGTCGAATGCATGGCGCATCCCTCACGGATTGATCAGCGCTGAAAGCTTTTTTCCTTTCATCCTTATTATCCAGTTACAATCCTTTTAATCGTCCATGAGCTCAACTTGGCAATCGTAAACATTATTTGCGACGACCGCGTACCACTGCTACTTAGTGGACCCTATTCGCTTAGGATGGGCAAGGATCTGGTGATCAATCTTAAGACAGTGGAACATCCTTGATCAAAAATACCACTTAATAACTTGCATAGAAACAAAAAACAACCCCGAATGATTATCAAGCGTAGGGATGATTGAAGAGTAAAACTATTAACAAAGCAGACTTTCAACAAACGTCAGCGGTAACAATCAAGTTATGTTAAGCTTGCGAACTCTTGTTGATGAGCTTACACCAGTTTGTTAACACGCATCTTTGACCTTGGGTCGATAACATTTATGTGAATTCCTCTTCTTTAGATCCTGGACGCATTGTTCTATACTCCCACTTCACTTAACATTCCTAATGAAAAACTAATATAGAAACTAAAACCTAGTCTTTTCAAAATCATTTACCATTTTCGTTTACTAAAAAGTAAACTCGTCCACCTTTCATGCGGAACCAAGCCCATCTGCCGTTCCAAAACTCGATCATGGGATAGCCGTGCTAAGTTTCGAGGTTTCGTGGTCTCAGGCAACTTCCTAGGCAAATTTGGCACCAACTCACCGACTCTGCACAGATGGAATGCTGGCCTGGCTTAGCGTGGGGTAAAGTCATGGTTTTGAGTGAATTGAGTGTCATGACTATTTCTGTCCCACCCGATCACCCGACTGCCTCTGCTTAGAAAATGGAAATGGTGGGCGTGTTCAACAGATCAGGAGTTTTCTCGCCTCAACAAGACGTTAGAAACGCAAGATACGTGTTAGCAGTCGCGTGTCAGCTAATCAAGAAGAGTTCGTTAACCTGAATTAAGGAACCACTAATGTTAAAATCGTAGGCATGAAGTTAAATAATTCTGCATATTCTATGAAAAAATACAACAACGTGCGCCGATGTTCGACTAGTCGAAGTAGTTACTTCCTCCATGAACTTCCTCCTGCTTAAAAATCAAATCTGCCAACGCTGTAATTAAACCACTCATTCATCGAGATAAGAAAAAAAATTTCCTTACCACTTAGATGTTGAAATAGCGAGAAAAACATCTTGAAGACGCTTCGTTTCATCGCGCATTATGTGAAAAGGAACTGAAAGATCAATATCGAAAGTTGAACAACGAATGGATCAAAGTGACAAGGGCTGCAGGTTTGAAACGATCTGATATTTCGTATCCTAAAATCGAATTATGAACACATCCCATCTTATAGTTGCTTTTGAAAACTCATGAGTTTTTATCCTCTGATGATCTGGTGTCTACCGATCCCTCAGCCTTCAAGGTTAGACCCATCCTCAGTTGTGAAGACGGGCGGGCCTACCGATAGAACAGTCTGGTTTGTAAACCTGATTCTCATCCAGTTGCTGAAACGCATACCAGCCAATCTTACGATTACCCAAATGTTCCTGAATCGTCTGCGTAATACGCGTCCTTACAACGCGTACGTTATAGAGTCCTTCGACGTAGCCGTCCTCTACACCAACGTGTCAAAAGACTCCGCAATGCAAGCCATCCGCGAGCTTCCTATGCTTCACGAAGGAGTAATAAACATGTATGGTTTCTCGATTCACCAGCTCATGACCTCCCTAAAGATGTGCCTAAACGGCTCGATCTCCAAATGGTTTGAAAATTAAAAAGGATGAAATGATGAAGCTGTCAACGTTGATCAATCCGTGAGGGATGCGCCATGCATTCGACTTCATTAAGCATCGTTTGGAGATGATTGAATGCATATCTGGCCTTTACAATGACTCGCGGTGGCCAACTGACGTATCGAGCCAGTGCTGCCATCCTATTAGACAAGCCTTTTACCAATATGCCGAACCCGGAAGGATGAAAGGCTTGGTGGGCCATGAGCACGAGGATCGATTCCACGCGTGTGTTGAGGAACGCCCACTGCGCCACAAGCACCCTATTTTCCGGGCAATATTAGGCACAAATTGGAGGATTGATAAAGGAATAGCGACTGGCACCAAACCTTGCAGTTGCCTTTATGTTTAAGGTGGAAGCACCAGTAATCGATCTCCGGTCATTGCGCTACAGTAGGTAAATAGGTGATTGTTTTATCATCTTCTCCACAAAAGAGGAGGTGGACAAATGTTCTGAGTTATTGAAAGAAGAGTCAGAGTACATAACATTCACTCTAGAAGAACCGAAGAAAAAACTGGCTTTCATTCCTGAACGTTGAAATCAACACATCCGAAAAAGGCTACATTACGAAATGGCACCGAATGCCAAGTGGTAAGAACATAGTGGTTCATTACCTTTCCTCTCACCCCTCACACCATAAAAAGGGCACTTGTCAAAAAGTACGTTTCGAGCAGATACCAGCGTGTGCACAGGGAAGAGAGCAGGAGGAATAATCCTTTAAATTGGCGCGACAAATAGTTATTTCGAATGACTACGGAGCTGTAGCTCCTCGGCATAAGCTAGAGGAAAGGAAAGAGGCTATGGTGACTGTTTGGTGGTCTGCAGCCGAGCTGATTCATCACTGCTTTTTGAATCCGGGCAAAACGATTACGGTAGTGAGGTATTGCCAACAAATCGACGAAATGCACCGTTAACTCCAACAACAACGAGCGGCATTAGTCAACAGAAAGGACCAATCCTTCTCCACAATAACGCCTGGCCTCACGTTGCGCAACCACCGATGCAGAAGGTGGACGAGTTGGGCTACTGATCTTTGCCTCATCCGCCTTCAGATCTCTCCTACCGACTACCACTTCTTCAAGCACCTTAACAACTTTTTGCGCTAGAAATGTTTCGCCAACGACGATGACATGAAAAAATGCCTTCAACGAATTTATCGCTTCCAGAATTCCAGATTTTTTTGTAACTGAAATAAATGAATTTGTTTTTCGTTAACAAAAAATGTGTTAATTCAAATGGCTTTTATTTTGATTAATAAGGTTTTGTTTGAAGCAAGTCAGAACATTTGGAATAACATAGTTAAAAATGCTCATTCATTTCAGAACGCCTTGGAACCAAAAAACTCCACTAAGTGCTTATCAGAACACTAAAAGTAAAAGCCATTATCCTTGCACAGAAATCCAAAACATCAGCGCGTAAAACCATTGAAGCGTTTTCTATTAATTCCAAAAGTCCAAAAATGAGCCGTAAGGAGGAGTGTCTTGTTGTCAGGAGTGAACTAGCGTCATTTCTCAGGATGATTCTGTGACCTGACCGAAGCACGTTTCCCACCCATTTATTACTATGTGCGGCTGCTCTCCGCCACTTAACTGGAATACTTGCAAGGATTAAAACGCTGGGTGTTTAAAAGAAGCTGTTTATTATGCGAATGCAAATTTGTGTGTTAATCCTTATCTGCTAAGGTTTTAGAAGTGTTTGGGCAAGTAGATTTCATGTCGATTTGACCCTTTCCAGGCTCTGAAGAAGGCGACACGGCCGAAACGACAGCTATTGTGTGCTAATAAGTTCTATAATACCAACCTCGTGATTGCCCATTGAAGGATAAAACGGCGAAGAAATAGTAATCTAATTAAATTTGTGTTTTAAAAGAAGATAATAAACTGTGAACCACTAGAAAAAAAGAAAAACCTTTTAAAAGAACCCCAAAAAATGCTGCTTAACGCATTCACGAAGGCGCTTGTTTTTTGACAGCTGCCGGATCACTAGAATATCTGATATTTTGAGAACTTGGCGGGGTTATACAAAAATTATGGTCCTCTCGCTTATGGATATCTCCTTCAAAAGTTTTTAAAAAATACTAGTGCTACAAACAATTTTTAAAACTTCAAAGCAATTTCGACACACTAAAGCATGGCTTTGTTCTGTTGTGCGAAAACCATGTTGTCAACCAATGTGTTTCCTGTAATAGAAACCTTGTCAAAGGAAGTAAAAGATATTTTATATGTATACATATTCTTACGAATTGCCCTCGTTGAGTCGATGCGAGGTTGCTATAAGTTGCCGATGTTGTTGTTGTTGTTGTTGTTATTGTTGTTGTTGTTGTTGTTGTTGTTGCTGTTGTGGTTGTTGCTGTTGTTGTTCGATGGCTGATGTTTCGGTGATTTCGGCCTTCTCAGAGACTGAACGTATTTTGTGCTACTCTAGTCTTATAAATCAGTGAGATATCTATAGAAGTAACGAAGATCTAACATACAAATGAACACCGTTTTGTGTAAAACAACTTACCGTGCTGTCGTGTGTGGGACTACCCATGTGTTGTTCACGTGGAATGACGAATGAGGCCTACCCAGATAAAAAAAAATCAATTTGAGGAAAAGTGCCAGATCAAGTAGGATAGTAGGTACTCGTCTTCCCTGTTTATCTTTGATCTTTTAAAAATTTACCCATAAATTTTTGGCTCGTGCGCATGGATCCGAACAGTCAATCACTTAAAAATCATCACCACTGTCCTTTTTTTCCCTATGTGTACCTAGAGAACTACTCTGACGAGTTTTAGGTTTCCCACCTAGGTGTTCCTTTACACGAACACAAAGTGGCCTACCTTCATCACCACACGCCCTACATAAAATCAAGCATATTGTAACTGAAGTCATGAAGTACCGTCTCTCCCATTAGGACAGATTACACAATTTTCTGAGCTGTGCAAGCGTTTACAAAGACGGTTGTGAACTAGCTAATCGTGTAGGGTATTGGAAGGAAGGTCATTAACCGCCACATAACTTTCAGGCTCACTTTTTCTAAGGCACCTCTTAATGGCGTAATTTATTTCGTTTGATATGAAGGGTAGCTTTAAAAAGGATCTTGTCTTGGTTTAGAACATTATTTTGGAGAATGATCATATCTTATCCTTGTCTTGGTTTTTCGCGTGTAAATTTTATACACTCAGACTGTATTCTAAAGCATTCATCCATCTGTTCTTGTGTGGAACAGGCGACGAAGTAGTTGTCTGTGTATCAACAGTAGAGTAAGAGTCAACGATCGTGAACCGGAGCTTCCACCTTAAATGTAAAAGCGATGGCATGGCTTGGTGATTATCGCTATTCCATGGACAACCCTCTAATTTGTACAGAAAATATCTTCAAGACCACCTAAAAATTGAACATCTGAGACACTGTTTTAGGAGAGTCATTAGTTGCTCAATCTATAAGCCATACGTATTCGTTATTTGTTTCCATTTCATGTTCTACGAGCATCTCGAGGATGAGTTGTATTGCGAAGCCAATCGACACGTTGGTATAAAGTGAAGTAACATCGAATGACTCCACGCGTGCTGCTTGGTTTTGCACACACCGTAGGTGATCTAGGAATGCTTTGGTGTTATGTAGATTTACGATATGTCTTAGGAACCACGTCATTCTATCCGTTGGCCCGCCTATACAACTGATGATACGTATATTTTTTAAACCGATGACGGGTTGGTGGAGGCAAGACCATCAGTAGAAGTAAGCTTATGTGTCTAAATAAGGTAGTATGAACGAAATAAGTTGGATGGACAATTTTAAGCTGATAGATAACTAGAGGCTTTAGACCCGGTGTCTTTTCCGCATTGACCAACTCCCAATTTAGTTTTTGGTATTGATTTCTATACTTCTTTTCTCAGCATAATCAACAGAGGAAGGCATCGTTGAGATGTTTTCCTACTATTCTAACGTCCAACTGATTAGGAACAACCATAAATTCCCAGCTTTTGTCGTTAATAGATAGTCGAATAGGTTTTGAATTTATAAGTTTTCTAACCTGGCGTATACCTCATTTTTGTACGTGTGCAAGGTTTGCAGCTTAGTTTACTATATCGGTAGTGATCAAGTACTTAGAGAATTTCGTCCAAAACAAGAGAAAGGCAGGGCCCAATTTCGCTATTTGGTGGTTCTTGCTTGAGGAAAGCTCGGAAGAAAGGTATTGGTGGTAAAGCTCCTCTAGGTACTTCGTTACCTAGCCTTTCTAGCCTGGTCTTATAATGCAGTTGATCTTGTAGTTCGTAAAGACTGCAAGTGATCCCGCGCACAAAAATCTAGGGACCCAGTTTCTATCAATAGTGAACGCGGACCTTCCCGAAGTGCTATGCCTCCCTAATACAGTAACTCTAAAACGTTTTGGTGCCCACTCTATCTCAAAGTTACTACTTAGAACGTGAATGACGGTGGTGCTTTGTATAAAACCTTGTGTGCGTAATAGATCTCCAAACTTCCCCCTTAACTTGTTTTTAATATCACGTTGAATTTTGTTATAAATAGATATGAACGTAGCTACTATTCTCTTCTAGAAGTTCTTCTCCATATACTGAGCACAACGATTTTCTTTGGACGCACATTTGTTGAGTTGAAGAAAAGGATTCGTTCTATGTATGTAACAGGTTACCTGTATCACCTCTCGTCCCACTGATAGTCGAGTGACTCTAGCGGGCGCCAGCAAATCTTCCATTTTTCCCTGTCGCGTGCAGTAGTAGCCCAGTGAGTTTTGCTTGCTTTAGGGAGCTCGTTGAACATCATATCTTTCTTCTAGGCTTTTCGTGAAGAACTCTGACCATTGGGTCGGTGGTCTTCCTGTTGTACGTTCGACATGACGAGGATTCCGGTCACTACCGGCTCTTGTCCATCGGTTGTCATTTCATACGTACTACGAGTCCGGCCCACTTTATCTTCGACTGTTTCGCGTACAGAATGGCATCCTTGATTTTTGGTCGTCGACGCAGATCGGAGTTTCGGATCCCATCCCTTGCTTGTGTGGAACGGGATACTTCTAGCATCGTCCCTTTCGACTGCGCGTTCAATAACGCTGAGCGGTCTTTTCATCCTGCTTACGCAGCGACCAGGTTTCTGACGCACACTTTAAGAAAGGGAGTACTGTTGAAATCGAAAAGGTGGGGACGTAGTCGGGTGTTCTTTGTTCTCTTCAGTACATCCTCCATGCACCTGAAAGCTCCACAAGTCGCTCGTTTTCTTCTGCTGAACTCTGGAGCCATGTCATTCATCACATTGATTCCCGAACTAGATATATGTAACTAGAGCATTAGGAGATATCTGAGCGTGAATGGGGGCATACAAAACCAATCCGTTCCTCATGAACATCGTTTTTTGTGAGATTTAGTCGAAGACCAATCTTTCCACAGGCTTTATCAAAGTCGGCATGCATACGTTTCGCTTGGCTGATGTAATGTTTGGTGTTATAAGGATGATGTCATCAGAAAAGCGAAGATGGTGTAATTGCCAATCATCGATTTTCACTCCCCATATTATCCCATTCCAATGTACACATGACGTTCTCGAGAGTGGCGGTAAATAGTTTTGGCGAGATGCTATGGCCTCGTCCAACCGCTTTTTGAGGTTGATTTTAATATCGCTGTTAAATGGTGATCTCTTGGTTGTGAAAGTTTTATACAGCTCACGAAGAGTCTTTATGTACTGAGTAAAGACTCCTTGACTGTCCAAGGCTTCGTTGATTGCTTCTATCTCAGTTGAGTCAAAGAGGATCTTTAAATTGATGCAAGTGAAACAGAGTGCTCTTTTGTACTCTCCCGACACTTCAATGAGTCTTGTTATCCTTCCGCTGGTCCTCGTCAACACGCTGGTCCGGCTCTTCACACTTAACCTGTAAAAAATTCAAGGTTCTTGTTTAGTGGAAGACCAGCGAAAGTGTGCCATTGATCAAGAAGGGTGACTTCAACGATATCAGCAACTAATTCCCTATCTGCCTACTGTGTGGCGTCTACAAAGTTTTCACTCGAATCGTCCCAAAGAGGGTTGGCAGATTACTGGACGAAGGACAGCTGTGTGAGCAAGCAGGCTTTCAAAAAGGATTCAAAGAGGGTGGATCGCATTCACATGACGGCAAGATTCATTGAGGTATCGCTGTAGTACAAAGAGGCTGCTCTGTCTCACTATCATCGATTTAAGGGCAGCTTTTGAGTCGGTTGAGATAGAAGCAGTCATGAAAGCCCTTCACAGCGAGTGCATCCCAAAAGCGTATAATGATTTTTCGAAAAGGTGTTGAGAAAGTTCAAAATCAAAACATGACCATTCTAAAAATATGTTAACATCGACGTCAAAAGAGAACATGACCATTCTAAAAATTGTGTTAACATCGACGTCAAAAGAGTTCGTAGGCAAGGCGATACCATCTCGCCACGATGATATACAGCTACTCTCGAGAACGTCATGCTAACACTGCAGCAGACTCTTCTGATGACATCATCCAAGTAACAACACGCATTATCCACGTGGCACAAATGGTTTCCGACTTTGATAACGCCTGTGGAAAGATTGTTTTTTGATGAGATCTCATAAAAACCATGTTTGTGAGAAGAGGATTTGTTTCGTATTCCCCATTCACGCTCAACATCTCCGAATGCTCCAGCTATGTCTCTCTAGGTCAAGAAATCAATATGATGAACGAGTTAGCCGCAGATTTGAGCGGGAGGAAGCGAGCGGCTTAGTGAGCTTTCAACAGCATTGAGAATTTAGTGAGTAGAAAGCTTAACGAGTCCATGGATTGAGCATAACCAACAAGGCTACTGTTGCCCGCGACAGGGGGGACATGGAGAGTTTATTGCCGCCCGCTCGAGTCACTCGACGATCAGCGGAAAGACGGGTGATACAGGTGATCCACATGTATATAGTTTTTATATCCACGTATTTGTCTGTTTATATATCCACTTTAAAAAACCGTCTTTTATTTTCACTTGGGCATTAACTGCCGATATATTGTTCTTCACGTAAGAGTACACAAGGTTGGTACCCATATCGTATATGTCGCATGTACTACATTTATGTCAGGTATTCCAATGGTTTTCGTTTCATTTAGTGTTGGTTTAAATTTGAAAGATTGTGTTACTCCAAACAACTTATGCCATTTAAGTCTGTGTGAAACACTGCGAATGTGTCAAATATTTTTTTTGGTACTTCGGTCCTCTCAACGGTTTACCGCCTCATCGTGGCTGGGTGTTCCCTGGATGTCGTGTTGCGATGTTCAGCGGTGTGATTCATCCCCTCGGCAGGGTGTCCTAAGCTGAGAAGGAGTCCCGCGTATCCATCAGGAAGCCCAGTTAAGAGTAAAACAATACTACGATCCACCACCGTCCCGGTATCGAACTAGTCGTGTTGTGGCTAATCTCCCTCTGATCCACAAGGGCGGCGACTGCTTGTGGTGATGACGGGCAGAATCTCGAGACTCCAGGAAAACACAATGGCTATACCAGCAAAACTCCGAGAAATGGAGAATATACTGGGGCCAACTAATGCGGACGGGCTGTCCAAGTATTCAGGTAAGTAGGTGGATAACTAGGAATCGATTATCGATCGATAATAGGAGTCGAAGAAAACATAGGTAATCTCATGCGTTAAATTGGGAAAAGTCGAAAGAGAGAGAGACAGAGAGACAGAGAGTGAAACGGATTAAAGGTTCCCTAGGTAGCAGGTGTTAGCGCATTAGCGAAGCTGGAAGAAACGGCGGCAGATTGGGTATAGTGAAAACAAAAGACGTCGGGAATTAAGCACGAAAGAAAGAAAGGAAAACAGACATAGAAAGAAGGAGAGGGAGAAGACTGTGAGTGATCAAACCTACCAGTGCTGCGAATCACGCATGCTTGGTAATATACTGCAGTATCTGCTGAAAAAATACTTCCTATGACCTTGTCAGTCCTTTCAAACATTTCGCCTTACTTGTGTTTAAATTATCTGCATTGTCTAGATATAATCCATGTAATCATTCAGTAGGGGGCTGCTATTGCAGTGGTTGTGATGCCAGTTATCACGAGCACGGTGCTGGTTCGATCCCGTCGTCGTTTATCAAGCCCCTCATCCTTTTCAGGATTAGAAAATCGGTACCGGACTTGTCCGGGAAAAATATCAATCTCTTCAATCCAGCTGGGAACGCTGTAGTCAGGCAATCTTAGGAATCAAGTGGCCAGTAGGAATCGACTCTAACAGCATTCTAAGACATTCAACACGAAGTGTGAATCCACAAGCGGCAGCCGAAGCCACATGTAAAAGTTGGAAGACCTTAATGGATGATAGATGTGAGAAAGTGAATCGAGTGTGAGAAGTGCTGCGATCCGCACAGTAGATGTGAAGAGGAGTCGTACAAAAAAAAATCATCTAATAAGCTAAGTAGGCACCCGTAAGCATCATTTGCCACGATCGCGTACCACTGCTACTCAGTGGAAGAGCAAGTGACCAATCGAAAGTCAACAGAGCAGCCTTGGAACTGACAATTTTTCCCTCCTGTTCTAATGAAAGATATTTGTTCACTTAAATTTAAAGTAGCGAATAGTAGATAATCCGACATCAAAAAAATCATTTTATAACATGTGTATGGGAAAAAGGAAACACCGAATGACATTAGGTAGAGGTACGACTGAAGAGTGAGAATTCTCGTTGATGAGCGCACACAAGTTTGTTAACGCAGATATTTAACCTACGACTGCCAGAATTTCGAGGAATTGTCTTCTTCGGAACGTTGACGCATTGTTTTATAGTCTCACTCTGTGATTATTCAATAGTCCTATTAAAAAGTTGGTGTAAAAACGGAGTACTAATCATTAACAATCACTCGCCGTTTTCGCTTATTAAGAAGTGGGCCAGCCATGTTCTATGCTGATCCCAGGCCTCCTCCCATTCCGAAACTTGATCCTGGGATAGCCATGCTAGAGCGTTTCTAGGTTTCCTGGTCCTCAAGGAGCTTCCCAGAGAAGTATGGCACCAATTCTCTGACCCAGGAGGGATCGAAGGTTTGCCTAGCTTAGAGTGTGGTAGAACAAGCGCTTTAAGCGAATTACACGTCATCACTACTGTTGGGCCACAGGACCGTGTTTCTGGAGAAAACGAAAACGGTGAGCGTCTTTAACAGAACAGAGCCTTTTCTGGTATCAAGAAGCACTTGAAAATTAAAGGTACATGTTAACAATCTCGTGTGAATTCATCAAGAAGGTCTAATTGAAAAACCGCCAATATTAAATCTGAAGGTGCGAAGTTAGGTGGTCTTGGCTATTTTCCGCAAAGTAGACCAACGAAGTGCGTCCACATTCGATCAGTCCAAGTTATCACCTCCTCTCCAGATAATCGTATGCTTAAATAAATCAAATTTACTCATATCTTCATTCGACGGCACTTAGTAAAAATATCAACGGAGAAAATATTTTAATTAAAGATGTGTACTAAAGAAGAACATATTCAGTTATGCACCCTTACATGAAAAAATTCCTAAAAAATAACCCTAGTTGTTATTTAACACATTCACAGCGGCGCTGTTTTTGGACAGTCGACAGTTGTAGAACAGTTGAGATTTTGAAACATTGACAGACTTATGGAAAAAAATTTGGCCATATCGTTTATGGGCTTTCGCTTAAAAGTTCTGGGAAATTACTAATGCAACTAACAGTAATGATGCTGAGATATTTGCAAAACTCCGGACCGCAGGTGTCTGCCGTGGGGAACGAACGCGCTATTGTCCTTTCCGGGGGAGTAACGCGTTCACCACCACACCATGCGGGTCCTTCGTTTTGCCTGTCTCTCAGCTAGTTCTATCGATCTCTGCCATCAGCAATCGCCCATCAGCGGAATTGATCTGGGGTGCCCAAATCATTTAAGATTGTGATTATAACTGAAGCCTCTGCTTAACTGGGTTCATTGCTGATTTGGGCCCCCCCCAGATCAATCCCGCTCACGGGTGATTGCTGATGGCAAAAGATCAATAGAACTAGCTGAGAGAAAGGCGAAACGAAGGACCCGCATGGTGTGGTGGTGAGCGCGCTACTCCCCGGAAAGGACAATAGCGCGTTCGTTCCCCACCATAGGCACCTGCGGTCCAGAGTTTTGCAAATATCTCAGCATCATTAGAGTTATATTTCGCAACGCATACCCTGCCGCTAAAAAAGAGTAGGCAGTAAATAATAAGTCAAAATTGTGATTATAACTGCAGCCTCAGCTTAACTGGGTTCGTTGCCGATTTGGGCTCCCCCAGATCAATCCCGCTCACGGGTGATTGCTGATGGCAAAAGATCAATAGAACTAGCTGAGAGAAAGGCGAAACGAAGGACCCGCATGGTGTGGTGGTGAGCGCGCTACTCCCCCGGAAAGGACAATAGCGCGTTCGTTCCCCACCATAGGCACCTGCGGTCCAGAGTTTTGCAAATATCTCAGCATCATTAGAGTTATATTTCGCAACGCATACCCTGCCGCTAAAAAGAGTAGGCAGTAAATAATAAGTCGAAATCCATTTTGTTCAAACAATTTGTTTCTTGAAAACTAGCCTTCACAAAAAAGGGAACGAGTATGTTTTGTGAGCTCCAGAAGATCAGAGTTTCATCGTCTATGAATAGGAAGACCCTATGGTCTTACAGACAAAGATCCTTGGACTTCAAACTTATTATTCTAAGCAGTAATACTCTCTATGAAAATAAATAGCTCCTATATGACAATTGAGGCCTCGAATGTGTTAAAAAGCATCTAGGGAGAGTGAAATACAATGGCTATCGTACCGTATTACGAAACGTGTCAATCTCTACTTCTTGGAGATGAGACTGGATAAGCTGAAGCCAATAGTCCATACTTTTTTGGCGGCAATAAATTCGTAACATTTTCCAGCTATGAGAAAAGCTTTGATCGCCGTCACGGTCACAATCTAATGAAAAGATTTGACCTTTGAAAAAAAACTTACTGTACGGAAACCATGAACGTTTGGTTCCCGATGCATGTAAGCGAAATTACGAATAAGGCGTAAGTAAGCCTTTTCATCATTGCTCAACGTTGATGACCGCATTGTTGCGTTTTGATGCTAAAAGGTTTATGAGTGGAAAAAAAGTTTTAGTGCTTTCCAACATTGTACTCCAGTAAGAATTACCTTACGTTAAAATTAGATCAGATTATGTGTAGGGCACGACCCAGTATGGAATACCAACAAAACCATTTATATTCCACATTTTTGCCTCCCAACGGTTTAGCGCCTCGTCGTGGCTGGGAGGTGTTCCTGGGTGTCGGACTGCGATGTACAGCGGGGGGATTCGTCCCCCCGGCATGGTCTCCCAAGCTGAGAAGGAGTGCGGCGTTTCCATCAGGAAGCCTAGCTAAGAGCAAACCAATTCCAGGATCCGCCACTGTCCTGGTATCAAAGTCGCAAGGTGGCGAATCTCCCTTTGATCCACAAGGGCTGCGACTGCCCGTGGTTGTGAAGACCCGGGGCAGACTTTGGCCAGGCTGACCTCGGGATTCCACGGAACCACAGTGGCTTAACCAGCAAATCTCCGAAAAATGGTGATTATGCTGGGGGCACGCACAACCAGTGAGGACGGGCCGTTCAAGTATCAAGTATCAAGTATTCATATTTCTTGCTCTTTACAGCTAATGCTGTTATTGGAATCCTAGCCACACATGGATAAAACTAGTTTAACCTAGTTTAACTAATGAATTTTCCATCTATTCAGTATGATCCAACATGAGGTGACAAGAAATTCACTAATTCAATAGTAGTGAACAAGAAGAGTCTGAATGGTACATGCGATTACCTGAAACTGGTTGGCAAACGTACCTACGATACACAGGCTCGTCCCCCTAGAGCTAGGACAGTAGTTGGGATTAATTTTGGCTAAAAAACACGCATAAACCATTGATGAACGCTTTATGCTAGGGAGCTGGACGTTACGGCCCATGAATAGGACCGGCGCAAAAATTGAGCGAGCACCAAAGCGGCTTGTTATATGCTCCAAAAGCAGCAGGGCCGAATAATCCTAGAAACCGTTGTCGTCACGTGGGTCTCTGTCGCCATGGAAGAATCCGATTCACAAAGCGGAAAACCTCCTTCGCTTCAAGAAAAATCAATTTGGCATGGTGACGACTTGAGAACACCGTAGCAGGGCTACTCTAGCATTGCAAGGAAAGTCGTCATATACATAACCAGCTTGATTTCGCTTAGGCTAAAAAAAATTCTTGTATCTCAGACAATAAAGGATAAATTTTCGACAGCTAGAGTACTTATGGGGGTCATTACGGTGTCACAGAAAAGGACACTGTCAATTGCTAGAAGGACTAAAAAGTGGTACGTTTGGCTCTGTCTCTTCATGCATTAGACTCACCTTTCTCTTACTCATGCTTTATACACACACATGTTTTCTCCTACTTGATCACACAGGCGTGCGTGTTGAACGCAAGGAAAAAGTACAATGAGTGCGTGCAGAAAACTACCAGTGACTCCAGGATTTGCGAAAATTGAAAATGTTAGGTGAAGATTAAAGGTTGCGTAAGAACGACACCTGAGTGACCCCATCGAATACGATTGGTTCACTGAAAGGATCTCTAACCAATCGACTATCACTTTTTCAAATACCTCAGCAACTATTTCTAGAGAAAAGTTTTATAAACAAAGCAAAAAAACAGTCACGAAGAATTAGCCAATTTCAGAACGTCAGAAGTTTCTATGCTAATAGGATAAGCAAGCTTGTATCCTATTGGCAAAGATCTTTATACTCCAACGATTCTTATTTCAAACAATCAAGCCAATTCTCCATAAAGACTCATACATAATTCGCGTATGGATGAAAACGCGCATGTATGCACTTAACTGCCTTTATAACAATATATTAATGCCTTAATAATAATATATATTATTACTCACAGAATGAAGATTCGATGATGGTCTGTTCGTCCCCATATCAGAAAGTGGCCGATTTTGCAAGCTCTGTCGAGAACTGAAACATATTTCTATTTCCCAAACCTTCGAACATCGAACATAATACGTTAAAAAAGTGTGCCCGTCCGTTCCATTTGTAGCCTTTCGCGAAGTTGGCAGTTTATAAACACCGCTGAAACAATGGTAAATGGGTTGAGCAGAATTAATCCACTCCAATTCTCCATAAAGGAGAGCTCACAATCACCTTTTCCCTAACTCTCCCAGATGACACCCATCGTTCCCATAGATACCTCCACTCTGTTTATACGTATTGTCATTGAAAGTGTACATCCTCTCACACTCGAAAAAATGGATCCTGTTGAAATATTATACGTGCTCATCCTCAATATAGTTACCACCGCCAATAAAGGAGCGACAAAGATGGCCACCATTGGTCATTTTTTTCCTCGCCAAGAGATTTTTTAAAAGCAGAGCTCAGGTTGGTTCGCGCTAATTGGCTGCTAAAAAATTGTCCATTTGAAAGGAGAGCGGATTACAAGTTTGGTACGGATATGCTTTAAAGTCATTTCTACAGCGGAAATGGTTTACTGAGTTGGAGATTAAACGCCATTTTATGTAACTGCAGTGTTCTCTGAAATGTAATAACTAGCTCACAACGAGTTTTGAAGGAAAAAAACTTGGTAAAATTCATTGATAGTATTCAAAATGTACCTTGACATCTCCTGGCATTGTCCATTGGAATCACGCTGAAAGGACATCTTTTGAACAGGAGGGTTCAAAATGCACCTTGACATCTCCTGGCATTTTCTATTGGAATCACGCTGAAAGGACACCTTTTGAACAGGGTGGTTTTAGATGTTTCATGAACACAGGAAACAACATCACACGGAATAACCAACATGTTGGAACCATAAATTTCTTTCTCGTTCGTATAGTTCATTCATTTCTGCCATGTGGTGAGATGCGCGTACTGCATGTTTCATACGAACAACATACATCTTCTCATGTTCTCTCTATTAGCGTATATTCAAGATGTGTAACCAAAACTGAAGGAAAATGTTACCTCTTCAACACTTGATGCAGCTTTATAAACATCGAAAGCTGGACCATGACGCGGAGTTCGAGAGGACGACTGCGGCTGTGTAGAGAGGTGGTTGTACAAGCCAGTTCTTGGTACAGAAGGAACACCTGCCGATGGTACCAGCGCTGCTTGTATACTGTCGTCATGGCATTCTCGTTGGGACCATGTGTGTTTCTACCGAGCTATTTACGTCGGCAAACTGAAATAGAACTCAACGGCATATAAAAGAATTAAATGTCCACATCATAATGAGAAAAAACCTCTAGTGTTTCGTCAGATAGTTCTCTAGAAGCACCAAAATCATATCTGGATTTACTTGAACAAAATGGGTTGGCAGTGCTAAACGATGTCTGGAAACTTCGACGACAGCCTGGGAAGAGGTTGGCGAGCATAAAAGTCTTTTGGCAAACGTTCCTGAAGTATTCTGGCGGTGAAGCTCAAAAAATTAGCAAAGGCACAGTAAGAGGTCTAAATGCGTACCCTGCGCGAACGTGTGGGACAGCATGAGTTGATTTCAATGCATTTAAGTTTCCGACTGTCGTTTTTTCCCCTACGAAATTCTTGTTAGATTCTTTTTATGCATTCGACGGTTTGCCACATACAGATGTGTGAAACGCCATCAGAAAAAAAGCTACTGTATACACTAAATGGCATATGAAACCCTTTAGAAGAGTTTATTCGCCAAGGAAAGAGACCACTGCTAGAGAGAAAAGTACTATGATATCCTGAGGCACACACACATCTCGCTCTCATCAATGTATTTTCACATAGTGCACCTTTCAAACACCTACCGGTTTACAACTACGTTCCGTCCAGATGTAGCTGAAGAGAAGAAAATCTACAAAAATTTAAAAATGTACTAAACATAGGAGGCGCGTGTGGCGCAGTGGTCGGATGCGCCCTGCTACACACAAGTGGGATCCATCCCAGCACCCCTGGCTCACTAAGCCTTCCATCCCTACCAGGTTGCCAAATTGATACCACACTTGTCTGGCAGGATAGCAGCACTGGCCCGATACATCGGTAGGCCACCGCGAGTCATCGAGGCCAGCTATGCATTCAATGACCTCCAAGGACGCCTAATGAGTGCATGGGCATCATTCGAGGATTGATCAACGCCGAGAGCTTTATACCTTATTTTTTTAATTTTATACTGCTGTTTAGAAATACCTCAACTGATGATTGAAAGACGAAATGACATCGATTCCATATCAAAATAGTGAATGTGTACCAGACTGTTTTCTTCATCAGTGGTATAGACGCCAGTTTTTTCTCGCAAGGTCCTCCGAACCACGTTCACAACTGTAGTTGTCGTGAGATGAGAAAGGTGCGATGTAAGGCGAATCATCAACAACGGGCCGACGAGGCTGAAATGAACATAGGCAATATTTCAAAAATGAAATGGAATCACACCACAACAAATATAGTGCCAAGTGTAATTTATAGACATAGAATATCATTAAGATTTTATTGTAGCTCGAAGCAAACACGGCAAACCGGAACTAAAAATGCCTTATAATATACGCATGCTAAAAATGCCTAGTTGAAAAGTTCGAACTCAACATCACGGAAAGATTGTCAGAAACTCCTGAACACTTCAATGAGAGGGAAAAAACAAGTCTGCGAACACCATCGAAGAAAGTTCCAATTTAGCTGACACGTACCTTATCATTGAAATCAAAACGAATAGGAGGAATACTTGGAGAGCGAAGTGATTCCTCGCTTGCTACGACAGTAGGTCTTTTCATCTGAAAACAACGAAACAATAAGGATATTTAAGCTTTTCATTTGAAAACAACGAAACAATAAGGATATTTAAGCTGACGTTCATTCAGCGGTGGGATGGTCGAAATCTTGATGATAATGATAGGCCTACATACAACTCTTAAGGAATTGCTGTTGTGACTGACGCTGTCATGCGATATCGTAAACAATTCGTCGGTGTCATTCCCATGTTTTACGCAACGATTTCTTCTTCTTCACTGACAACTTCTTCCAAGCCAAACAGAATTGGTAATTCGTAGGTGATCAATGCCAGTTTGGGAAGATCTATCGAAAGTTGACTATACGCTCCATCCTGACTGAGCTAATCTCCAGATTATTTCGATTCTACTTCAAGATGCTATTTCGAAGACGCAGATCGTATGGAATATTAACCAAGACTCCTCTCGAAACACTGCAGCTGCGATGATATCGATTTCGCCGAAGTGTCAGCAGCTATGAAAGTTTTGCTATTAATCCCATGTACACTTACAAATGAATACAATAAACTGAGTCAACCACAAGTTGGACAAAGGCAAAAGTTGGAAAGTCTTCGTACTGATGGTCCCAGCGAAAGAGTCGAATGCAATACGTGCTGCGACCCACACAGTAGATGCGATCACGGGTAATATAAAGTGGAAAAGACCAAAAATCAGTCCGATTACCCAAGTTTCAGAGTTACAAGCTGCAACACTTGAAAAAAAATCTTGCGTGGCAGGTTGAAAGCAGAAAAGAAACTTTCAAAAAGCATTTGAAAAAAAACACATGATGGGTTAGGCGAGTCAATGAAGGGCGCTCGAGAACTCAACACAGACGCGAAGGTGCCTAAGCACGCGACGCAATACGTAACGCATAGACGAGGCAAGACCAACGGCGCAGCGCATAGACCAGGGATGCACAATGGATATGCGATCAATATCGCGTATAATCAACCTCGAAAACTGAAGCTTATGAAGACCCCAAGACTCGAAATCGAACAAAGAACCACGGGCGTTGAAGGGAACCTCTAGGCACTCTGCTACGCGTGCTACTCAAGAGTAGGGCGACCATATACTGGTTTTCCCTTATCAAACAGCATTTTCCTCGTATCACTTCCATCGGCTGTCGTCTCGTTGACCATCCAGTAACTCAACCGGGTGCCGGTAAATCTCTGATTTCTCTCTGCTGTGTGCAAAAAATAGCCCAGTTGGTTCCGATCGTTCTAAGGACTTGTTGAGTATCATATCTTATATGGTTTTCGCGAAGAACTGAATAAAAATAGCCAAATAACTTTCTACATTCTTGTTTAGCAAACAAGAAATATCACTTTATTCCTTTGTTTCCACACAAGCTGAGTTTTCGGCGAATTCGCCTTCCTCATAACCTGGGAAAGTCATGTTGACCGCAACCTACCCATCTAGCCCAATCTGCCCAAAAACATAAGACTATCCAGTAGTGACAAGGGTAAAGAGTTTGTAGTAATTCCTTATCGGTTAGATGTTGAGATAACGAAAAAAGCATCTTTAAGATGTTGCCCTTCATCGTCATCGTCTGAGATGGAATTTGAAAGTCAATACCGAAAATTAAACAACGAATGGGTTAAGATGGCAAAAGCGGCTGGGTTAAAACTATAAGTTATCGCTCAACTCAAAGTCATATCCCGTCTTGTACTTACTTATCAAAACTCATAAGTTACTATCCAGTAATGGTCTTGGTCTGCCGATAAATCATTATTTATGATTAGGCCATAGACGGAACAACGGATAGAATAACTTGATGGTTTATAACTCTAATAGTTACGCAGTTGCTAAAACACATTTCAGCCCATATAACAAACACCCAGGTGTTCCTGGATCATCTACGTACTGCGCGTCCCAACTGCACGTACGTGATGGAGTTCTTCAACGACCGCCCCTTATATAAACACATCTAATGACTCCGCATGCAAGCCACCCCGAACTCCTTATACAAAACGAAGGAGCAATTAACACTTATGGGTTCATGATTCAGCAGTTGATGCCACTCTGAAATGAGTGTCTAAACTGCTCAGTCTTCAAATAGCCCGGAAGGTAATACGCACATATAAGAGAGCTGGCAATGGGGCAACGGCTAGCACCAAGCCTTGCCATCGCATTTGTGTCTAAAGTGGAAGCACCAGTAACCGATCTCTAGCCATTACTCTACTGTAGGTATATAGACGATTGCTTTATCATTTGCCCAATGGACAAACGTTTTGAGTTATTGAATGAGCAGTCAGAGCACATTAAGTTTACCCGAGAGAAAATGAAAGAAAAGCGGCTTCTATTTCTGAACGTCTCAATTAATCTATCACAAAACGGTCGTATTATGAATTGGTACCGAAAGCCGTGTGGCGCAGTGGTCGGAGGCGCCCTGCAACGCACACCTGGAATCGCTCCCCGCGCCCTGGCCCACCAAGCCTTCCATCCCTTGTTCTTGCTCTCTGAAGAATACACGATTGTTTGGAATTCATTCATAGTGCGTCACTAAGATTTTGCATTCTGCTACTGCAAATGGGCGCGTGTGGCGCCGAGGTCGGAGGAACCCCGCAATACACATGGGATCGATCTCCGCGTCTGTGGGTCACCAAGCTTTCCATCCCTCCTCCGGAGGCGGCAAATTGGTGCCAGACCTGTCTAGGAGGACAGCAGCACTGGCTCGATATATCGGTAGATCACCGCGAGCTATTGTAAAGGGCAGATATGCATTCAATCACCTCCGAACGATGATTAATGAAGTCGAATGCATGGCACATCCTACAGGGATTGATCGATGCCGAGAACTTTATCCTTTATCCTTTTTTACCGAAAGCCAAGTAATGAAAACATTCTGGTTCATCACCACTCCTCTCACCCTTCACACACAAAAAGGGCGCTTGCAAGAAACATGTTTCAAACAGCACCCCGGCGTGAGCACAGGAAGGAAGCAGGAGGAGATGCAGCATGGCGCAATGAATAGCCATTTCAATTGGCTACGAAACCGTAGCTCCTTAGGGTAGCTGTAGAGGAAAACCCAAGCCCCCAAACGACAACTCTAGCGATAGTAAGGTTCTATTTATCCTGCTTTTCATTCCAAATGAAATAAGTGCAGCTATAAAACGTTGCTTAAGAAGGGTCGGTATAGAGAAACCGGTAGCCGTAATTGAAAGGGCACGGAGCACTCTAAGACGCCAGCTAGTTCGTAACCGCCTATATGACCTATGTCTATGCACAACGCAAAATTGCACATTTTGCCCGAACAGTAGAGACGGTGATTGCATGAGCTCTGGCACAGTCTATCTGTTCTATTGCAAAGGGTGCAGAGACGAATACACGGGGAAACGGGTAGACTTCTCTATCTCTGTGTAAAAGAACACCTAGTCGGTAAACTTAAACGAAATACTGAACTAGGTACGCATAGGCCACTGATAGAGAACGGGGAAGGTTTTGAAGTAGAAGTTACAATCCTCGCACAGGAATCGAAAACACCAACGTGAAAATTTTTCGAAGAATTCTGCATAGATTCCAAGGATCCGAAAATGAACCGCAGAAAGGAATGCCTTATAATCACGCGTGATATTGGACTGTATTTAAATTTGTTATTCTAAAGTGAGGGTACATTGCGCTCCCATGTGAACTCTGTGAGGCTGGTCTCCACGTGACAAATTCAGTGGAAGACTCATAGAAAGCGGTGAATGCGCAAAGAAGCTATTCTGTGTCCAGTATGATTGAAATCATGGTTTAGCACTTTCTCTCTTTGGTTATGGAGCTGTTTGGCTAATTAGGTTGTGATGAACTTGACCTTTCCAGGCTCTGAGAAAGGTAATCCTCCGAAACGTCAGCTTCTGCGTAAATAAAGCAATAAAATAATACCTTCGTATTCTTGTTGAGCAGACACGAGGTGTTATTTTTATTCTTTATTCACGAACAAGCTGACGTTTCAGCGGATTTCGCCTTCCTCAGAGCCTGGAAAGGTCATGTTGACAGCAATCTATTCGGCCAAACACCTTCATAACCAAACAGAGAAAACGCTGAACCAAGATTTCAATCACATTGAACACAGCTTTGCACACTCACAGCTTTAACAGCCTTATATACTGCCCAATGTCACGTGTGATAATGAGGCATTCTTCCCTGCGGTTCATTTTCGGATTTCTGGAATTAATCCAGAACGCCTCGAGAGTTTTGCGAGCTTGTGTTCTCGATTCCTGGGCGAGGATCGTGACACGTACTTCAAAGTCCTCCCACGCTATGTCTCTGGGTCCTATGCGTGCCTAGTGGGGTATTTGGTTTACGTTTGCCGACTAGGTGTTCTTTTTATGCAGACACAGAGGGGTCTGCCCGTTTCGCCAATGTATTCGTCTCCGCACGTCTTACAGGAGATCAGATAAACTGTACCCGACATCATGCAATTACCGTCTCTACCATTAGGGCAAACTATGCAATTTTTCGTTGCACATAGACGGTCATATAGGCGGTTACGAACTAGTTGGCGCCTAAGATTACTCGGTGGCATTTCAACTACGTTTACCGAATTTTCTAGACCCGCCCTTCTTAAGCAGCGTTTTATAGCTGCACTTACATCATTTGGGACGTGGGAGTTAAAATAATACCTTGTGCTTGTTAAACGGGGATATTGAGAATTGTTCGATCAATGCCGAGGCTAAGCGAAAGTTGGTCGTGGGAATGACCAAATAGTTTTGGCGAGATGGCGCGGCTTTACCTAACCCATCTTTGGATGTTGATATTAATATCGTTATAGAACGATGATATTTTGGCTGCGAAATTTTTATACAGCTCACCAACAATCTTTATACAATGGGTTGGAATGCGCAAGATGTGAAGACCTTCCACGAAACCTTCTATCTCAGTTGAATGGAAAGCTTTCCTTAAATCGATGAAAGTTTGACAGAGCCGCCTTTTGTACACTCGCGGCACTTCGATGAGTCTTGCCATCGTGTGGATGTGGTCCATCGCAATTTCGATATCCCTACCCGCCTATATGGCTGTTTCTTCATCTAGTATTTTGTCAGCCCAGTTTAGGATGACTCCACCGGAGAGTTTCTAGACTATAGACAGCAAGCAGATCGGCGGTAGTTGCAATATCGTGTAAGTTGCTTTACCGTTCTTAAACATTACCGTTTGACGCCTATGTATAGATTGCCGATCTGTGCACGTGAGGGACTCACTGGTAGCCTGCCAGTCTGTCCCAGAGAAGGCGACAGGCTTGGTTGATAAAGGCGATTCCTCAAGGCAGGCCTTTTACCGGTTTGACCCTTAAAATACAATTCGCATTAACAGGAACATACCCTTGTGCGCAAGCACGAGTATATCTTTGTAAATGCAAAATATAGGTGTCAAATCGGCGAACGAGAAACAGGGAGGTTAACCCTCGATCCACCTGCGTCTCTGAGAAGGCCAAGATCGCTTTTCATCGGTGACTAACTAACTCCCTGTCCTCCCCAGGAGACGCGCCACGTTGCCTCGCGACTAACAGGCATGATAGTCTCTGTGAGGGAGATCAGTGACAAGACATTATAATAGTAACAAAATAGAGACAAGTACCGTTATTTCAGGGGTTTAGCACAGTAAGAAAAATTTTAATTTTTGGGTTGTAGCAGTTCGTGAAATCGCAATTGAAGACGTCTGCCGTTCGTTGTAAACAATGGACCAGATTTCTGTCGGCGGATTTTTTCATCCTCACCCACCTGGACAAGGCTGAATCTAGTTACTCGTGAAAAATTTTGTGTTTCTGTAAGACTTAGTCTGATTCTTGAATGACAACACATTAGCTTATTAACACTTCTATAGATCGTTGTAGAATCTGGTAGGGACTGTTTGTCATTTTCAGGCAAAATAGCAGAAGATTGGTCACTCATCTGCTTTTTAACAAGTTTGTAGAAAGAATTTCTGACTGTTTTGTAGCTATTTCACTGCCTTCCAAATGCAAGGTTGTCCTGGAAGAATCAAACTGACATGCAACCCTCTCGCTCAAACACTTCCGTGACCGCAGCAGATAACACTTCATAGATAGAGTTTTTGTTCGCTCAGTGAACATCTTCTTTTAAACACTTCTTTTATCTTGAAATTCGAGGAAATAACACAGTCATACAGTGTGCACTCCTTTGGGGAGGAAGAGAGAAAATGACAGATTGACAAGCTGTAGTCACACTCACACACGAATCAAACCACTTTCATAGATGATTGTTAAAATACAACGAATCGAGCTAAAGAATTTCTTGAACCCGTACGAAATGGGAAGAGTGACCACCTAAATGAGAAAGTATTTTAAGAAAGTATCTGTAGATACCTTTACCGTGGGTAGCACAACTGTTTAGTTGTGGAGGCACACAGGGCGTCAACAGTTAGCGGTTAGGGGTTATTGTGATCGAACGTTAAATGTAAGTACTGGGTTGTCTAGAGATGCAGGTTGATAAGGCAGGGCTAATAATAAATGAGAAATTCGACAAAAGGTGCATAAAGTTTACAGATCGGTTTCTTGATCAGACCATAAGGAGTCGAAGTTGTTTCAAATCATTGTCACTTCGTTTTTTGTTCCATATTTTTATTAAATGTTGTCGTCATCAACAACGCAGTGTAGAAGGTATATGATCATCAACTGCCTTATCAAAAGCGACAAGTTCATTGAAACTAAGAACTATAATAAAGACAACTTGACAGCAGCTATTTGCTATGACTATGTGATGTTCCAGCTTTTGAGCTGATAAACGTTAGCGATAGAAGAACATTTAAAGAAGAGCAGAGAAACAACGATGCTAGAAGTTTTTGCAGTTCAAAAAGGAATGTTCAATCTCCGTGGGAACTCTACCAACTAGAGTCATAATGATGTCCATCCATCAAAGCTAGGCTCTTCGATGACGGTTATCGAGAGCACAAATTAGCACTGTGTCCTTTCTTGATTTATAAAAGTTCTCTTAAGTTCTACAAGTCTAATGGAAAGAACGTTGCCATTCTTCATTCGCAAATCACGAACGTAAAAGTAGCCACAGGAAAAAGTGAGAGTGTCCTACCAAAATTTCTTATTCCCTCGTACTTCAAGGGCATGCGGAAGTTAACACTAAGAAACATCGACCGAGATAGCAGACTGCCACCCTAGAGCCGAAAATTGAGCTCATATAAATCCCACAAGACTGCCTAAGAAGTAGTCAAGCGTTTCCATCCATTTATGATCAGCGGGACGATTGTCATCGAATGCAGTACTTAGCACTTTATAGCAAGTATGGTCGCTCTCATATATGATGAGGATCTGGCTACACCTCAGTATAAGTCAAGTAAGTATATGAGCCAGAAATACTGAAACAAAGACGCCATTACGCACGCGATAACGTTCAATTATCGGGTCGTCCGGAAACGTCGCAAGATTTAAAAACTTTCACCTGAATAAAATCTGAAACGGATTGGGCTCCGAATGATGTTCGCCTGTATCACCTGTGGTCCCGTTGATCGTCGAGCGACTAGAGCGGGTGCCAGTAAATCTTCCATTTTTCCCCTGTCTCGTGCAGTAGTAGCCCAATGGGTTCTGCTCGCTCTAGGAACTCGTCGAGCTTCACATCTTTCTTCTAGACTCACCGTGAAGAACTCTGACCATCGGGTCGGCGGTCTTCCTGTTGTACGTTCGACATCACGAGGATTCCGGTCACTACCGGCTCTTGTCCATCGGTTGCCATTCATACGCTTTACGTGTCCTGCCCACCTTATCTTCGATTGTTTGGCGTACAGAACGGCATCCTTGATTTTTGGTCGTCGACGCAGATCGGAGCTTCGGATCCCTTCCCTTACTTCCTAGCATCGCCCTTTCGACTGCGCGTTCAATAACGCTGAGCGGTTTTTCACTCCCTGCTTACGCAGCGACCAGGTTTCTGACGCATGCGTTAGGGCAGGAAGTACTGCTGAGTCGAAAAGGTGGGTCAGACGTCGGGTGTTCTTTGTTCTCTTCACTAAATCCTCGATGCTCTTGAAAGCTACCCAAGCCGCTCGTTTCCTTCTGCTCAGTTCTGGAGCTAAGTCGTTCAACATATTAATTTCCCGACCAAGATAGACATAACTGGAGCATTCGGAGATATTCGTTCCATTGAGCGTGAATGGGGCAAACAAAACCAATCCGTTCCTCAAGAACATCGTTTTTGTGAGATTTAGTCGAAGACCAATCTTTCCATAGGCTTTATCAAAGTCGGCAAGCATACGTTCCGCTTGGCTAATATTTGGTGTTATAAGCACGATGTCATCAGCAAAGCGAAAATGGTGTAATTGCTAACCATCGATTTTCACTCCCATATTATCCCATTTCAACATTCGCATGACGTTCTGGAGGGTGGCGGTATATAATTGTGGCGAGATGGTATCGCCTTGCCTAACTCCTCTTTTGACGTCAATGTTAATATCGTTGTTGAATGGTGATTTCTTGGATTTGAAATTTTTGTATAACTCACGAAGAATTTTTATGTACCGAGTGGGAACTCCTTGACTATCAAGGGCTTCCATGACTGCTTCTATCCCAGTTGAATCAAAGGCCTTCTGTAAATCAATGAAAGTGAGACAGAGCGGTCTTTTGTACTCTCGCGATGCTGCAGTGAGTCTTTGTTATCGTATGGATGTGGTCTGTCGTACTAAATCCTTTTCCAAACCCCTGCTTTCTCACATGGCTGTTCTTAGTCCAGTGTTCTGTCAAACCTGTTTAGGATGACTCGAGTGAAAAGTTTGTAGACGACAGACAGCAAGCAGAATGGGCGATAGTTGCCGATATCGTGGAGGTCTCTCTTCTTGAACAATAGCATGGTCTTGCTGGTCTTCCACTGAGTAGGAACTTTGCATTCAGACAGGTTAGGTGTGAAGAGCCGACCCAGTGTGTTTACGAGGACTGGCGGAAGGTTCTTCAGGTGTTCTGGTCTTATCTTGCCCTGGACCTGCTGTTCGATTTTTCCACCGACGAATTGGCATGTCAGATTTCGGAAGGGAGAACAGGTGGAGGTGGCTATCGAAGAGATCTGAGTAGTATTCGTGAATGATTTTCTCCATTGGCTTTCTGGATGCTGTAAATGTTCCGTCTGGGCGCCGGAGTGCAATCATTTTGGTCCTTTAATTGGCGAAGCTTCGGTGGGCTTTGCGAATGCTTTTCCCGAGCCTCTGCAGCTTCGACCATTACTGCTGCTCTTCTCTCTTTAAGATCTTCTTTTATCGCCTGTCTGCACTGTTTTGCAAGTTCGGACGCTAGTTCGCGGTTGCCTCAGTGCTTGTGCAATTCCAAGCTGGCGTATCAGCTCGAGTGTTTCTGAAGACAGACGTCTCTTGGTGACTTTTGAACTTTCAGCTTTCATAGAGCTAACGTAAAGATGTTGAATGAGCCGATCGTATTCTTCGTCGATGTTATAGACAACGGCATCTTTCCAACAGCCGATTAGTGAATTGAATAAGTCCAGTTTACGGTTGTTCTTGCACTTCGGTTTTTGAATACAGCGGCTTTTTTTCTCCTTTCCGCGAGAAATAGAATCTTGCACAGAAGAGACGGTGGCCTGATCCCGTGTAGAATTTTGGGACAACAGCAACATCGGTTAGGCAAAACCTTCTATTTACTATGGTGTGGTCTATTTCGTTATGGTACCCTCCATTGGGAGACTCCCACGTCCAGCGTTGAGGGTGGGGCTTCTGGAATTGCGAGTTACCATGGATGGTCCTGGTCATCTTGATAGACTCAGAGAGCCGCGCTCACCCCCATTCGTTCCATTCTAATCCGTGGGTTCCAGTGTGACCTTCTTCAAATGTCCTTCTTCTTCCAGTCTTAGCGTTAAAATCTGTAGTGATAACCTTGAAGAATGTGTGGTCTTTCTTCTCTGTAGAACTTGTCTAAGTCGATATAGAACGCTTCGACTTCTTCTTCGTCATAGTTTGATGTCAGCGCTAAACAACCATCCTTTTTAATCGTAAACGTCCGATTCGGGTTGTAAGTTGTTCGAATGAATCGATGTTCATGGACAAACTCGCGTTTACGAGAACGCCGACGCCGCCAAACCCTCTATTGTTGCATGTTCCGAGGAACAGTTCTTCTCCGGTGTCATAGTCAGCGTTGAAAGGCTGGCGTCTTCTCTTCTCGGCCGGGCCGATGACGTCATACTTTATCCTTCTTGCTTGCATGAGCAAATCTTCTGTTGAGGACTCGGATGCAAGTGTACGTGCATTGTAGGTACAGATCGTCACCACAGTTCTTTGAAATCCAGGCAGCTTCCACTGGTCCTGAGATTTTAGCAGCCTTTCCGTACTCGTCCTACCCAACGCTGCGAAATTGGGGAGCTCTTTCGGGGTCACTGGGAATGAGGCCCGTTTTTTTTTACTGTGTTTAGCATTTTTGATAAGCACGTATAGCTTGCTGGGCTCTGAACGTGGGGGCTGGGTATACTCACGGGTAGCTTGCCGGGCTCTCCCATTGTGGACATGGAGCTAATTTGTTGGACGCAACTCCTAACCGCCTCCCATATTGTTCCCTGTCACTTGATTGCAGGCTTTTGGCCGAATTGACTCATAGAATACAATCTGCATAAACTAGAAGGCACTCTCACACGCGTGCATGAATGCGCCCTGTAAATGCAGAAAGTATGTGCCAAATCGGCGCAGCAGAAACAGGGAGTCCATTCCCTAGATCCACATGTGTGTCAGGGAAGCAAAGGTCGCTTTTGGTCCGCGGTTAACCCTCTATCCGCCACCTGAGGACGCGCCACGTAGCCTCGCGACTAACCGGTTCGATATCCCTCATATGAGGGAGATCCGTGGTCAAGTGATGAAGTTAAGTGATGTTAGACAAATAAAATAGAACTAGCTTAGGTGGCAACATAGTAATCGAATAATCCTTCGTCGGTGCACTGATGGTGAGCTAGATGATGTTCTTCACTTTTTTCTTCTTCTGCTTGTTGAGACAGAAATTGCCTACAGAGAGGAAGATCATTAGAGCGGACAATTCCTGACACCGACGCAATTAAGTCGTTGACTGAAAGGGTTGCAGTTGAACTAGAGAAAATTGATTTCATAGATAACTGTAGATAAATTTTAGCTTCAACTAAGATGATGCTGAGATATTCGCAAAGTCCGGACCGCAGGTGTCTGCGGTGGGGAACGAACGCGCTGTTGTTCTTTCCTTGGAGTCCCGTTGACGGGTGATTGCTGGTAGCGCAGATCAGTAGAACTAGCTGAGAGACAGGAGAAACGAAGGACCCGCGTAGTGTGGTGGTGAACGCGTTACTCCCCGGAAAGGACAATAGCGCGTTCGTTCTCCACCGTAGACACCTGCGGTCCGGAGTTTGCAAATATCTCGGCATCATCTTATTTGTATTTCACATGATACCCTGCCGTTAAAAATTATAAGTAGGCAGCAAATAAAAAAGGTTAAGATTGTGATTTTAACTTCAGCATTAACAGGTACTTGCCAAGCAGTCATTTTCAAGAGTGATCCACTAACTTCACTTATGCAGTGATCTCGCTATTACAGATTTTAAAAGTAATTTTTAGTACTGTTTGAGCAGCAATAACTGGGTAATGAGATGCTCCGATGTTCATTCCAGCTTGAGAACTGTCACTTGTAGACCTAGAAATTCATTAAAGGCTAGAACCATGGTATGTGTACCAGCTATAAAACTATATAAAACAGCTATAAAACGCCTCCGAACTCGACTTCTGGAGGGAAAAAAAACAAGAAAAATAATTAATTTGAACGATGAAGTCAAATCTGGCGAAGGTTAGGAATGCTGTTGGTTTTGTATCAGCTTTCCTGACAAAGTATGGAATGTGAGAATATCTTACCAGGTTTATGAATTCCGACAAAAAGCCCATTTCCAGTAGGTGGGCTGCGTTGAGTTCTTTATTTACTGTCACCAACGCGAAACATCCACGAAGTGCTCTTTCCGAGATGTCGAGGTGTTTGATCCATTGGCACGTGAATGTTTCAGGAAGAAAATGTTAGCATAGTTATCCACCTTCTTTTTTGTGGCGTTATCACTTCACTCTCCTGTGCGTGGTCAATTTTTGTCCTCGACCATTTTATTACATTATTGGTGTGTCAAATTTTAGTGGCCTATTTGTTTGACAAGGACAAAGTTGTTTTTCATTTCATCGTATCCATTTCTTCAGACCTGATTTTCTTTCGTCAACTCATTAATTTTTTAGTAGTTTCATGTCTCTTACTTGCTCTTCTGGTCAACTAATCTGAAGTTAACATCGCCAAAGTGCGTGATCGTCTCTGTAATGACATGTGTAAGCAGTAAGAAAGCGCTGACATTATGGAGGACAAACCATCTAAAGGTACGTGAAGTGGAAGAAGATAATAGCTCTTCGTCTGTAACATGGGTAATAAATAAATGTATGGTACAATTCACAATGCATCGACAGACATGTGTCCGTCTTAGTCACTGAGATATTGCGAAATAATCAGCTGTTGGTGAAGGTGACATTGTCGTTTCAAAGCGTTACGGGCAGTATTTACGCTGAGCTTACTTGGATACTTGGACGGCCTGTCCTCACTGCCTATGTGGGCCCCAGCATATTCTCTATTCTTCGGAATTTTGCTTGATTAGCCACTGTGTTCGCTAGAGTCCCAAGGTCAGCCTGGCCAAAGTCTCACCCAGATTGTTCCCACCACAGGTAGTCGCGGCCCTTGTAGCTTAAAGGGAGATTTGCCAGTACGTGACTAGTTTGGCACAAGAACGGTGGTGGATCTTTGATTTACCCTTAGTTGAGCTTCCTGATGTACGCCGGACTCCTTCTCAGATTGGAAGACAATGCCGAGGAGATGAACCCCCAGCTGTACACTGTAGCCAGACACCCAGGAACACCTTCTAGCCGCGATGAGGCGATAAACCATTGGGAGGATTTAAGCTGAACAGTTGAAACAACTCGAAATTGACGTGGAAGAATGATCGAAAAACGTAGATTTCTGGTTTGTTTTCAGGCCTTTTATCATATGTTCAGGATTAATAAAAAGAAAGGATAAAGTTCTCGGCGTTGATCAATTCCTGAAAGACGCGCAACGCACTCGCTTTCATTAAGTACCCTTTCGAGGTGATTGAATGCATATCCGGCATTTACAATGACTCGTGGTGGCTTAGCGATGTATTGAACCAATGCTGCCATACTTCCAGACAAGTCTGGTACCAATTTGCAGACCCCGGAGGAATGGAAGGCTTGGTGGGTCATGGGCACAGGGATCGATCCCGTGTGTGTTAAACAAGGCGCCACACGCGTCCTTTTGTTTAAGTTTAACATCACATATTTGACTCGTAATTTCAAAATCTCTCCACTGTTATGAAGCTGTATCCAAAAGATAAGGTATTCTTCATAGACTCAGCCAATTACTTCGTTTTGTAACTACTTCACTTGCGAAGATTGCTCTGCAGATGAAAAAAGAATCCTATTTTTCAAATGACTGGTAATACTTTCGATTGCCCATGTTTATTTTACGTCTAATATTTGGGTAATGTCTTCCATCACTAGTAGTTCTGCCAAAGTTGCGAAAAGAGTGTTTCTTTTCGTTTCTCGTGTTCAAATTTGTCAGGCATTTAGACACGTGTTACTCTTCTACTCATCTTAAATGTTATTTGGTTTTTTGGTTGCGCTGTTCTGGTTTTCGTCCTGTAGTGAAGAGCTTCTACGCATCTCCATCATATGAGGGATCCTGAGAGCCGGTTAGTCGCGAGGCTGCGTGGCGCGTACCCAGGTGGCGGATAGGGGGTTAATCGCGGACCAAAAGCGACCGTTGCTTCCCTGGGACGCAGATGGATGCAGGGGGATGGATCCCTGCTCCTGCTGCTCCGATTTTGTACATACTTTCTGTATTTACGAGGCGTACTCATGCACGCGTGTGTGGGTGCGTTCTCGCTTATGCGGATTGTATTCTACGAGTCAATTCGGCTAAAAGCCTGTAATCAAGTGACAGCGTTGGCTGTTAGGAGTAGCCTTCAACAAATAAGCTCCATGTCCACTCTAGGAGGGCCTGTTAAGCTACTCGTGAGTATACCCAGCCCCCTACGTTTAGAGCCCAGCAAGCTATACGTGGGTATCGAAATGCTAAACATAGTAAAGAAAACGGGCCTCATTCCCCTGACTCCGAAGGAGCCTCTAATTCGGCAACCTACAAGGCACGTACATTTGCATCCGAGTCCTCGATAGAAGACTTGCTCAAACAAGCGAGAAGGATAAGGCACGACGTCATCGGTCTGCCCGACACGAGACGACGCCACCGATTCAACACCGTCTATGACACCGGAGAAGAACTGTTACTCGGAACATGCGACAGTAGAGGAGTCGGCGGCGCGGCATTCTCGTCAGCACGAGTTTGTTCCTGCACATCGATTCATTCGAACAACTAACAATCCGAATCGGATGTTTACGATTAAAAAGGTGTGGATCAATACCGGCCTTTACTCGTCGTCTACACGCTGACATCACACTATGACGAAGAAAAAGTCGAAGCGTTCTATAAGAACTTGGAGAAGTTCTACACAGAAGACCACAGATTCTTCAAGGTTGTCACTTGAAATTTTAACGCTAAGACTGGAAGAAGACGAACGTCTGAAGAACGTCACATTGGGACCCACGGAAAAGAATGGAACGAAAAGGGTGACCCGCTCTCTGAGTTTACCATGACGACCAGGACCATTCCTGGTAACTCGCAATTCCAAAAGCCCCAACCTCAACGATGGACATGGGAGTCTCCCAATGGAGAGTACCATAACGGAATACACCACATCATAATAAATAGAAGTTTTTGCCCACCTGACGTCGTTTTTGTGCCAAAAATACTACACGGGATCAGACAATCGCCTCCTTCGTGCAAGATTCTATTTTTCGCGGAAATGAGAAAAAGCCGCCAATTTCAAAAACCGTAGTCCCACATCCACCATAAACTGGGACTTAGTCAATTCATTAGTCGGCTGTTGGGAAGATGACGTTCTCGATAATATCGACGAGGAATACGATCAGCTCATTCAACATTTCACGTTAGCGCTATGATTGCTGAGAGTACAAAAGTCACTAAGAGACGTCTGTCTTAGAAACACTCGAGCTGATACGCCAGCTTGAATTGCACAAGCACTAGGCAACCGCGAACTAGCGTCCGAACTTGCAAAACAGTGCAAACAGGCGATAAAAAGAAGATCTTAAAGAGAGAAGAGCAGCAGTAATGGTCGAAGCTGCAGAGGCTCGGAAAAGCATTCGCAAAGCCAACCGAAGCTTCGCCAATTACAAGACCAAGATAATTGCATTCCGACGCCCAGACGGAACAGTTGCAGCGTCCAGAAAGGCAATGGAGAAAATCATTCACGAATACTACTCAGATCTCTTCGATAGCCACGTCCACATTCCGTCATATGAAATAAAGGAGGATAGATATGTTGTACCACCGATTCTCCCTTCCGAAATCCGACATGCCATTTCGTCGGTGAAAAATCGAACAGCACCAGGTCCGGACAGGATAAGATCAGAATACCTGAATAAGCTTCCGCCAGTCCTCGTAAATACACTGTCTCGGCTCTTTATATGTTACCTGTCTGAATGCAAGGTCCCTACTCAGTGAAAGACGAGCAAGATCGTGTTATTGTTCAAGAAGGGTGACCTACACGATATTGGCAACTATCGACCAATCTGCTTGCTGTCTGTCGTCTACAAACTTTTCACTCGAGTCATCCTAAACAGGGTTGACAGATTGGACGAAGGACACCCATGTGAGCAAGCAGGGTTAGAAAAGGATTTAGTACGATGGACCACATGCACACAATAACAAGGTTCCTTGAAGTTTCCCAAGAGTGCAAAAAGACCGCTCTGTCTCACTTTCATGGATTTACAGAAGTCCTTTGGCTCAAATGAGATAGAAGCAGTCATGAAGCCCTTAATAGTCAAGGAGTCCCTACTCGGTACATAGAGATTCCTCGTTAGCTGTACAAAAATTTCAAATCCAAGATATCACCATTCAACAACAATATTAACACTGACGTAAAAAGAGGAGTTAGGCAAGGCGATACCATCTCGCCACAATTATTTACCGCCACCCTCCAGAACGTCATGCGAATGTTGAAATGGGATAATATGGGAGTGAAAATCGATGGTTAGCAATTACACCATTTTCGCTTTACTGATGATCCTTATAACACGAAACATTAGCCAAGCGGAACGAATGCTTGCCGACTTTGAGAGAGCCTGTGGAAAGATTGGTCTTCGACTAAATCTCACAAAAACGATGTTCATGAGGAACCGATTGGTTTTATATGCCCCATTCACCTTCAACGGAACCAATATCTCCGAATGCTCCAGTTATGTGTATCTAGGTCAAGAAATCAATATGATGAATGACTTAGCTCCAAAGCTGAGCAGAAGGAAACGAGCGGCTTGGGGAGCTTTCAAGAGCATCGAGGATGTAGTGAACAGGGAAAAAAGAACACCCAACTCCGTGCCCACCTTTTCGACTCAACGGTAGTTCTTGTCCCTAACGTATGCGTCAGAAACTTGGTCGCAGCCTAAGGAGGATGAAAGATCACTCAGCGTTATTGAAGGCGCAGTCGAAAGGACGATGCTGTTAGTTTCCCGTTTCACACAAGTAAAGGAAGGGATCCGAACCACCGACCTGCGTCAGCGATCAAAAAGCAAAGATGCCGTTCTGTACGCCAAACAGTCGAAGATAAGGTGGGCCAAACACGTAATGCGTATGAATGACAACCGATGAACAAGAGCCGTTAGTGACTTGCTTGCTCGGCATGTTAGAAGCACTGCTGGAAGACCACCGACTCGATGGTCAGAGTACTTCACGAAAAGCCTAGAAGAAAGATATGATGTTCAACGAGTCCCTAAAACAAGCAGAACCCACTGGGCTAATCTTGCACGCGACAGGGGAAAAAATGGAAGATTCACTGGCGCACGCTCAAGTCAATCGACGATCAACAGGACCACAGGTGATACATGTGATACAGTGAAGAGCTTAGGTTTGGGCAGTTCCAACAACACAACGTTGGATACCTTTACATACTGTCACGGACTAATTTTAACGTCGTAGTATAACGTTTTATGATAAATATAAAACGACGTATAAGCATACTTGGAATGCACTAGTTTTACTTATACTTAAGTCTGTGTTTGTTAGAAATTGGGCGATAGCATTTTGGTTCACATTGCATCTCTTAAAGATTCCATCTGCTGCACCTATTTCAGTTCTGTTACAACTACAGGGTTGCCGTAACTAATCGTAACGGCCATCACTCATTGGTCATCTTCACATGTGCTCCATTATAGGTGAATGAACAACCCGGTGTTGAGAAATCGGGAACTGGCCGGCCTAGCACCACTTGCGCTATGGGATTTCGCTGCAGACAAGCAAGCTACGCAGCAAGAGCAGCTATTTCACGTAATTAACAAGGTTTGCTGTTCTGCATCATTGACTACTATGCATTTCCTTATTCCATCATGATCCTGTTTTATTTCTTGGTTGCTCTGTGCACGAAAACGACAGCTGGTTAAGATGAAAATGATAGTACGAGGACGCTGGCGATTCTTGATATTGGGTTTACTTCTTGCTGGGTTTCTCGATTGAAACGCAGGGCTCTTTCCCATCTTGGGAAGCACTCTTGGGGGGATAAAATTAGGTACTGTGATACATTTTGTTTTATTTTTTTTCCTACCGCGGATCTCCCTCCTATGACGGATTTCGAGCCGATTAGTCGCGAGGCTACGTGACGCATCCCCAGGTGGCGGATAAGGGTTAATTGCGGGCCAAAAGCAACCTTTGGTTCCCTGAGACGCAGATGGATCCAGGAAATGGACTCCCTGCTCCTGCTGCTCCGATTTTGTACATACTTTCTGTATTTACGATGCGTACCCATGCACGAGTGTGTGGGTGCGTTCTAGTTTATGCGGATTGCATTCTACAAGTCAATTCGGTCAAAAGCCTACAATCAAGTGATAGGGAAGTAGGTGGGAGGCGGTTAGAGTCGCCTCCAACAAATAAGCTCCATTTTCACTCTGGAAGAGACTAGCAAGCTACTCATCGGTGTACCCAGCCCCCCATTTTTAGAGCCCAAGAAGCTGTATGTGAGTATCAAAAAGCTAAAAACAGTAAAAGAAACGAGCGTCATTTCCTGATCCCGAAAGAGCCCTCATTCGGCAGCTTTGGATAGGACGAGTACGGTGGGGCCGCTAAAATTTCAGGGACAATGGAAGCTGACTGGATCGCAATGAACTAAGCTGACGATCTGC
This sequence comes from Angiostrongylus vasorum, assembly GCA_018806985.1. Taxonomy (NCBI): domain Eukaryota; kingdom Metazoa; phylum Nematoda; class Chromadorea; order Rhabditida; family Metastrongylidae; genus Angiostrongylus; species Angiostrongylus vasorum. Next base: position 1,599,980 of record JADANN010000390.1, read on the forward strand.
ACCTACAATGCGCGGACAATTGCATCCGAGTCCTCGATAGGAGACTTCATCATTCCACCGAAAAGGATAAGGTACGACGTGATGGGGTTGGCCGAGATGAGACGACGCCACCTATTCAAGGCAGTATATGACACCAGAGAGGAATTGTTCCTTGGCAGATGCGACAGTAGAGGGATCGGCGGCGCGGCATTCCCGTCAGCACGAGTTTGTTCCTGCACATCGATTCATTCGAACAACTAACAATCCGAATCGGACGTTTACGATTGAAGAGATGTGGATCAATGCTAGCTTTGATAGCCTACGTCGTTTACGTGCCGACATCAAATTATGACGAAGAAGAAGTCGATGCGTTAGTGCGCTTGAGTATTTCTCGATTACCGAATTCTCAATATATACACTTTTGTCATTGTTCATTTAATCATTTCGTGGGCACACCAACGGTCCAGCCTCCAAGTAGAAAATCATTTCTGCAAGAAGCGGAAACGTTAGAAACGAGACTAACAATCAGAGTTCTTGAACGCGTGCTGACAGATGCAGACGGGGACGCATAAGACCGTCGCGTCGTAACGCGTCGGAACCAAGCTGATGGTGTCACGTGGCTGAAGATACAACAAAGTGCTGGGATCGATCGATTCATTCTCCTCAGTTGACGACTCAGCGGGTGCCCATTGTTTCGACAACGACGGTGGTCAGTTCAGTTCTTCTACAGTTTCTCACAGTTTTCCGTTTGCCATTCACTACTCACTATTGGTCGAATCTTTTCAATCTGGAAGAAATTCTAAAGGCAACAAATCATTACAAATAGAGCGAAATTATCATCCATTAGTGTTGTACAAAATAAGCCAATAAGACCGCTGCATTCCAATTATAAGTAGCAGACCGGTACGAGCAACCCAATGCAGGCTATTGTTTGTAACAATAATTTTCAACTTAGTAGGAAGCCAACATTCGAGCAAAGTGAAAGTGTAGAATATCAAAGAAGCACACTGATTCCTGTAGAAACGGACACAAATTCGTGACGGCTTTTCATGAAGTATGGTTTAGTGTTATGCTCGCCAATGCGAAACCATAGTACATGGACCACCCTAACTCAGTTGACGACTCAGCGGGTGACCATTGCTTCTACAACGATGGTGGTCAGTTCTGTTCTTCTACAGTTTTTCATAGTTTACCGTTTGCCATTCACTGCTCCGTATTGGTCGAATCCCTTGGCACATATTAAAATAAACACTTTTTTCGTGTAAAAAGAAATTCTAAAGGGAGCAGATCTTTACAAATGGAGCGAAATTATCATCGGTTAGTGTTGTACAACATAAGCCAATAAGACCGCTGCATTCCAATTATAAGTAGCAGACCGGTACGAGCAACCCAATGCAGGCTATTGTTTGTAACAAAAATTTTCAACTTAGTAGGAAGCCGACATTCGAACAAAGTGAAAGTGTAGAATATCAAAGAAGCACACTGATTTCTGTAGAAACGGACACAAATTCATGACGGCTTTTTCAGGAACGATGGTTTACACATACAGGAGCGTCCAATTGCTTTCATTACTGGAGCAAACCAAGGTCATATCGACCTCACTATTCATAAATATGCAGCAGGCCTGTCCTTACAAAACTCGATGACTTGAATCAGAGGGTCTTGATCTTTTAAAACTCGCTTCAACGCTGGAACTATCTGCAGTTGAGTGCGATCCAGAATTAGTGATTCATAAACGCTTGGATACTTGGATGGCTCGTCCTCAGTGATTGTGCCGGCCCCAGCATAATTCCTCTTTTCTCGGAGTTTTGCTGGCTTGGCCATTGTGTTTCAGTGGAGTCCCGAGGACAGCCTGCCCAAAGTCTGTCCTACGTTGTCACCACCACGGGCAGTCGCCGCCCTTGTGAATCAGATGGAGATTTGCCACCATGCGACTAGTTTGATACCAGAACGGTGACGCATCCCGGTATTCGTTTACTTTTAGCTGGGCTTCCTGATGGAAACGCCGGACTTCTCAGCTCAAGAATTTAGTTGATCTCAATAGTATTCTCAGTTATTTAAGCACGATAATAGGCAATTTTCCGTTCACTTCAATCAATCAGTAGTGGCCACCCACGCCAGTAAGAAAATCAAATTTCATTTATTGGTAGCATACCAGGATAAACACTAAAATGTGTGCTACTTGGTTGTTAGAAGAAGTTTTAATTTGCTAGGTAATGGTGAGTTCGAACAAATAAGAAGTAAGGAATATTAAAGAGTCTTGTTGGTTTCTTAAACAAAGACGCAAATTCTTAACGGCTTTTCAGGAACGTCAGTTGATGATTAGATTCACTATGGTGAACCGAGAATACTTGGAAGGGCTGTTGAGCTACGCGGTACGAATGGTTGTCTGTCGTTTCTTCAATAACAGCTCGTACATTTCTAAACGTTACATCTGTGTTCAGCTTGACGAGAGTGTGAATTTCGGCGTCACCCATCACGTCGTTCTGTGTCCGAGCAGCGGCCATATGAGTTTCTAAAAATTGTTACAGTTTATAATGATCGCCATGTGAGGTGAAGTGAAATATCCGATGAAGTCTACGTATTACCAGAGCAATCAAGAAGGTAGTGAAGTATTTATATGTAAACTTCACTAATCAAAATAAAAATTACTTGAATGTATGAAGTTTTGCCCATGAGAAACGTTTGTTTATTCCGTTTGCATAAAATTCTGGGTTTCTGGTAGCGTTGAATTCATTGAAGGTGTTTTTTGCGTCGTCGTGGTTGGTGAAGCATTTCTCGCCCAGAAAGTTGTCAAAGTGCTTGAAGAAGTGATAGTCGGCAGGCGAGGGGTCTGGTGAATATGGTGGATGAGGAAAAGTTACGTAGCCCAAACCATTCAACTTCTGAGCGCTGGTTCCCCAACGTGAAGTCCGGCGTTATCGTGAAGGATTGGTCCTTTTCTGTTGACTAAGGCCACTTGTTGTTGGTGTTGCTTACGGTGCATTTCGTCGTCGTCGATTTGGTGACAATATTTCTCTGCTGTAACCGTTTCCCTGGATTCAAAAAAGCTGTGATAAATCAGCCCGCCTGCAGACCACCGATATGACAGTAACATGGATGATATGGTGAGTTTTCTTCCCGGTGATCATCATTTTTAGTGTTAGTACTATCCTTCTTAGATTATTATCATTTTTTGATTGCTATTATTCATTATACCCTCTGCCAGCGTCTCCCTAAGCTGAGAAGGAGTCCAGCGTTTCCACTAGGAAGCCCAGCTGGGAGTAAAACACTGCCAGGATCCACCACCGTCCTGGTATCAAAGCGCATGGTGGCAAATCTCCCTCTGATCCACAAGGGCTGCGACTGCCCGTGGTGGTGAAGACCTGAGGCAGACTTTCGCCAGGCTGACCTCGGGATTCTAGGAAACCACAATGGCTTAACAGCAAATCTCCGAAAAGTGGAGATTGTGATGGAGATCGCACAACCAGTGAGTAAGGGCCATTCAAGTGTCAAGTAAGTATTGTGCGACACCCACTTGCCGAGTTTTTTTGTCTTTCCTATGCGATTCAAGTGAGTGGAAATTGTTCCTGTGCCTAGTCAAGCTGTTCCGCAAGCTCTCGAACAGTTGTTCGCGTGTTTGCTTCCGGTACTGTCTTCAATTCGTCCTCGTCAAGTCCACTGGGACGTCCGCGGTATTCCTTGACTTCGAGGTCGAAGTCACCAAATCGGAATATCCTAAAGCATTTTTTGCATTATTGATTCACCAACACTACCTTCAACCCAAACTTGATGATATGCCGAGCTCCTGCCGCGGCATTATGTCCACACTTCCACTCGTACAAAAAAGTACACGAACATCACGTTGATTTATACCAAAGTTAAAGCTTATAAAAACCTGAAAATTGTAAATTCTAAAAAACCTATATTATAAGAAGTGCAGATTTTGGGCTTTAAAAAATATGTGTTAAACATACATTAAAACAAATTTCTTTCAAAAAATCACACGAAAGTTAAAACAATAAAACCAGACATCTCATATGTTACAACAAAATGCATGTCCTTGTCCCATTCGGGTGACATCACTATCCACTGCAGTGCGGCGGTGAACCTCTTTCGCGATATTGTGTCGCTTTCTCGAATCCTATTTTCTATGGATACTGTATCCTCCGGGATATCAAATTCACAGCAGCAACAATACGAGAACGATGAAGAGCGTTCTTTACGAAAGCCCTAGAAAAAAAATATTATACCCAACTAATCGCTGGAGGGAGCAGAACCAACTGGGCAGAACTTGAACGCTACAGTTTGAAATTAAAGATTTATTCGCTCCACTCCAAGTGACTGGAGTACCAACGGGATAGCAATAGGTGCAGGTGATTACTATTATTCTAATCACACCGTGCAATCTCCATATCGTGAAAGAGTGGTGATTTAAAGCCTTCGACTGCTCTTTGAAGATTTTCATCTTAGTCATGAGAATCGTTGAATGCTTGTCGATTCGATCTTTCCTGGAACCTTGGAATAGCCACGACCACGCTACGACGTTCTTGCGCAGATTGGAGGGAGTAAGCTGTTTCCAGATGGGTTCGGAAGTAATTTACCGAGGATTGATAGAGCTGGCGAGCTCAAGGCGAGTTCGGATCAGTGCTTTGCTCGTGATGGAAGGCATCGTTAGCACTTCGATCACTCCCAAAAACACGATGAAAGCTGATGAAAGGTAATTCAAAGAAGAGCACCCAAAACAATGTATTTTACAAGCGATATATTTATTTAAGAAACCACCCATCAAACAGACTGCATTAATGTCTGTTTTTGCAATTCGTAACGATGTTATTTGCCCATAATGCTTATATCTTCATCAGATACCCTTTCCAGTCCTATCACAACGTTTTTGACCTCAAAAAAGAGTCTTAAAAGGTAAAAAGACCTAATTGGGGTGATACGGATATTTTCCGAAGCCTTAGAAAGAGCACTGAAGTACAAACATATAAACTTTATGGCAAACACTTTTTGAGATTTAACGGAACAAGTGGCGAGGCATTGTCTTATACCCGCGCACCTACTGTGGGCTCATACGGGCCACGTTCCTCTCCCCGTTGTTAGATTGTAGAAGCTGCTTAACTGCATGCACAAAAGAGTGTGTCGACGACTCATTTTTATCGAATGATTCGATGTCCAAAAAATAGCTCTCTTATTTCGAGGATCAACGTGACATATGGAGTATTCGTAGGCGGAATGCATAAATCGCACAATTCTTCTACTTAGGATTCAGAGAAACAGCGCTACCTGGAATTCTGCAAGAGTCACGGAGTTCGATCAATATAATTGGAACCATTCCGTTGAAATGTACTTAGCTTGGATAATTGGACGGCCCGTCCTCACTTGGTTGTGGGGGCTCCACCACAACCTTCATTTTTTCGAGTTTGCTGGCTTAGCTACTGTGTTTCTCTGGAGTGCCCAGGACAGCCTATCCAAAATCTGCCCCCCCAGTCATCACCACCACAGGCTGTCGCAGCCCTTGTGGATCAGAGGGAGATCTCCCATAACGGGACTACTTTGATACCAGGACGGTGGTAGATCCAGATATTGGCTTACCCTTACCTAGGCTTCCTGAAGGAAATGGCGGACTCCTTCCCGGCTTGGGCGACCCTGCCAGGGAGATGAATTCCCCTGCTGTACATCGCAGCCCAACACCCAGGAACACTTCTCAGCCACGAAGAGGCGGTAAACCGTTGGAACATCCGTTAAAAATATTTCAAACTGGATACATATGAATGTGCATGCCAACAAACCAAAGATTAAAACTGGCCGAACGAACTTCTACTTGTCGTTTTTATACAGGAGACATGGGACCACTCGATGACACCAACACGGCAAGCTAAGAATTCCAGTTGCAATTTCTCACACCAGTTTCAGACCTTGCAATACTTCGCTGTAAAAACACAACTTATAAATGACAAAGAGCAGAAAAAGTATAGGAACAAAGGATACAACAAAACGTTTACAAACTGAAACCACTCAGTGTTACAATCCATAAAAAGGTACTATGGAATTAATCAATAAGAGTTTTGGTTGATCTGAAATGGGACTACGTGTAACAAATTACTCCAGCTACTTTTTACAGATAAGTGTGTTCAGATAAGTGCGCTCCACTATTTCTCGTTTACCGAGTTTCCGATAAATACACTTTTGTCATTGTCCGTTTTACCATTTCGTGGAGCACCATCCATTCAACCTAAACGTTTTCTCCAAAAAGAGAAAACGAATTAACGTTAGAAACGAAACAACAACCAGCGTTGTTGAACGCGTGCTGACAGGTGCACACGGCGCACACAGGACTGTCGTGTTGTAACGTGTCGGAACAGGGCTGAGATGGTGCCACGTGGCTGGAGGTACAACAAAGTGCTGGGATCCATCGAATCATCTTGCTCAGTCGACGACTCAGCGGGTGGCAACTGCTTCGACAACGACGGTGGTCAGTTCAGTTTTTCTACAATTTTTCACAGTTTACCGTTTGTCATTCACTGCTCCGTATTGGTCGAATCCCTTGGCACATATTAAAATAAACACTTTTTCGTGTAAAAGAAATTCTAAAGAGAGCAGATCTTTACAAATGGAGCGAAATTATCATCGGTTAGTGTTGTACAACATAAGCCAATAAGACCGCTGCATTCCAATTATAAGTAGCAGACCGGTACGAGCAACACAATGCAGGCTATTGTTTGTAACAAAAAATTTTCAACTTAGTAGGAAGCCGACATTCGAGCAAAGTGAAAGTGTAGAATATCAAAGAAGCACACTGATTCCTGTAGAAACGGACACAAATTCGTGACGGCTTTTCATGAACGATGGTTTAACATTATGCTCGCCAATGCGAAACCATAGCACATGGACCACCTAACAACATACGCGGGACGAACGACTGTCCAGTGGTTTCTTAATAACACCTCATATTTCCAAACACTGCACTGAATACTGTGCACCTTTTTATTGCCGTTATTGGGTTTGTTTCAGCCCGACCATGGTCTCAAATGCGACGCCCGAAGCGTCGCTGCACCGGCGGGTGGCGTCTTTGTGAGTTTCTGCAAATTGTTGCTGCTCATTACGATCACCATTTGAGATGGAACAAGATATAAAAGCATTGAATAGTACGGAAATAGCGAAGCAGTAAAATAATGTTCGGAAAGAAATAGTCACCATGTTCAGCCTGTCACAGCGCTCACTCACACATACAGGAGCGTCCACTTGCTTTCATTACTGGAGCCAACCGAGAACATATCGACCTCACTACTCATAAATATGCAGAAGGCGTACCCTTATAGAACTGGATTGCTTGAATCAGAAGATCTCGATCTTTGCAAAATAATGTCAATACTGGAAATACCTGCAGTTGTATGCGATCCTGCATTACTGATCCATAAACACTTGGATGCATGGATGGCCCATCCTCACTGGTTGTACGGGCTCTAGCACAAATCCTTTCTCCTCGGAGATTTGCTGGTTTAGCCATTGTTTCAGTGGAGTCCCGCGGACAGCCTGCCCGAAGTCTATCCTATGTTGTCACCACCACCACGTGCAGTCGCCGCCCTTGTGAATCAGAAGGAGATTTGCCACCATCCGACTAGTTTGACACCAGAACGGTGGTGGATCCTGGTATTGGTTTACTCTTAGCTAGGCTTCCTCATGGAAACGCCGGACTCCTTCTCAACTTGGGAGACCCTGCCAGGGGATGAACCCGCCGCTGTATTTCGCAGTCCGACACCTGGGAACACCTCCTAGCCACGATAAGGTGGTAAACCGTTGGAGGGTGTCTTCAGTTTAGCACCAATAACTATTGTTATAGACTTTATTTCTCCAAAAGTTCTAAGACTTCATAAAGATCGTAACTGAGCAACACTTTGCTGAAAATCAGCGTACTCCACACCGAAAAAATCGCATCATTGGCCCGATCAATAGGGTCCCTTTCACGGACTGTGTGCTGCAGAGTTGCGCGTGGTTATCGCATTATTGAGACAACAAGTGAAGTTTCTTATCTGTGTGCTAACCAAACTAAAGGAACTCTACTCTTCATTGGAGGCACTTACCGATTCCGAATCGAGTCTTTTTTCCATAACGCAGGCTGGCGAAAATCCACATTTTGTTCTTTACTTCTCATGCTTAATTTCATCTCAACAAACGCCTTTCTCAATTTGTAGAGTGCTGTGGTGAATTTCGTCGCAATTTGAGCACCTTCTTAAGCCTTGAATTGCCCGTTTCGTTTGCTGCATAAATTTTTAAAAAGTGTGAAAGGAAGCAGGGAATTGAAGCTGGTCTGTCAATAATTAGCTCGCTGACACTTTTGGCTGACTGACTTTGTTCAATTCTGTTCTTTTTGCTTAGATTTTATCTCAATTCCGTTCTTTGAAGTCAGTTTCCACCGCAAGAAGAGAGCGGTATGACCAAATGATGCGACAGTAGATGGGCGCTTTGAAGAAATCTCTGTGATAACAATTAAATGTCTCTGTTTGGAATGTCTTTTGCCAGTCAGCCAGTCAAAACTGGCTATGACGTATATTTCGTTGGAAGCAAATACGATGGGACGACCTGGTTGAACATGTAGAAAACTGCCCTAATTGATATGCGATCTGGATGATTGTTCGTATGCGCTAGCAGTTTCTAAATTCCACACGAATTTTAAAGGTTAATCCAAATGTCTGTTAGGGAAACAAGGTGTCAGTCGCTGTGTGAATTCTGCATACATTGGAGATCGTGTCTGCGAGAGGAAGAGAAATCGACGAATGACGGTCGCTTTCAAAACTATTGTTTTGCTAGTCGCCATGTGCTAGCTGACGTAAAACCGAATGCTGCAGGGTGGATTACCTGTTGAGAAAAAAAGTTGTTATCAACGGATGTCAGTGTCAAGAACATTCGCTCTTTATAAAAGAGCAACGCCGGGTGAGTATGGCTCACTCGAGATGCCCAACTGAGGAAGATCCGGTTCGATGCGAGATGAAGACATCGTCTTGAGAACATGAACAACTGTGGACCATTGACTCGGATCATCGGCTCTGATGAAGACCAAACCGCCGAAACGTTAGCCGAATAAGCATCTTCATCAACCTCGTGTAAGCACAACTTTATGAACAGATTGGAGATCGTCTGTGTGAGAGAAGTCACCACATCAACGACCCAGGTGAAACATGACGGATACTTTAACAAGATCTCGCGATCGCTGATTAAGAAACAGTTAAATATCGGTCAATTCTGAAGTTAAACGAGAATCGCTTTGAAATGACTCACAATGGTTTTAACTCTAACGAATGAGCTTCGATATTACGTTCTGGAAATGTTGCTGAACCAGGTGAACGCCATTCCTCGCACAAATTAATGGAACTTTATGGTCCGTACGAATCTATGACAGAGACACGTATTGACCACCACGATGAGGAAAAAGAAATGGTTGCAAGCTTACTAGGACCAAAAGTTCTCGACGTTATGCGACCTGAGCTGTTGAGCGAGAAAGCACAGCACAACAATGATCCAACGAACGTAATAAATGTTGGATATAATATTTAAAGATTTGCTTCACGAAGAAAATCGACAAGCTCTTCCAATTTGTTCCTTATCAGCGACAGGACGACACGGAAAATGAGTCAGCCCAGAATGAAAAATCCGATCACCACGGTATATTAGCTCTCGAGATCAACACACATCGAATGGGTAATCATGAAGACATCCATATTCGTACTAAAACGCATTTCTGGCCCTCATCGACGTTGGTTCGTCAAAGACAGCCACAGCCGACCGACCTACCATTGCAAAGTGGAGGTAGAGACATCTTCTAATAGCAGTTTGGACGATATCTTTTGCTTTCAAGACGGAATATTGTGGCTAAAAAATAGCTCCTGTTCTGAAATTACCAGGTTTATTTCTTGTCTCCTCCCATGATTATTTTCCTTTATTCTCTTTAATGCAAGGACAACTTGATTGAACAAATTGTTTTCTGTCTTTGCTGGATATTTATAACAAAGTAGTCTTCCCTGATGTTGATGGCAAATATGTAGTAGTAGCACTGGGACTCGAAATAGTCTTGTTTGATGTAGCAGACTGACCAACACCTAGTATGTCGAAGCCTACCCTTCGAACAAAATCTTGGAAAAAATAGGGAGAACTAGTTTGTTAACAAGGAACGCTGCTCTAGTTTTACATCAAAAATCACTTTTTTAGAACTGAAAACCTGGTCAGCAATGTGAGATCGGTTTTTTACATCAATATACATTTCTTATTGAGACTACTTTGCTGTGTATTTTTTAGGGCAGCCACGAGTCGATCCTAGGCCGCTTAAGCGACTGTCAACTAGACCATGCGCAAAGCCGTCAAGACGACGACGAGAGTCATGATGGCCAGTCCGTACAACTCCAAGATATAGGAAAATCGTAATGAAAATGTATAGCTACGTCATAAACAAGACTGCAATAAAAACCACAGGGTCGACAGTTCGGCGATTCATTGCGGTGAACACGTGCAGCAACATGAGGATGCCCATTACCACAGTAGTTCCTCTTCAAATCCCTCAAGTAGTTCCTATCTTCTGTATTAGCGTATGTTTCCCATACTAACTGGTTACCTGTAACTATCTTAAATCTATGCTTACATCTTCTGTAAGTTGTCTCTTAGCGACCTTCTCATGCACTTGCTTGGCAGCTAGCTGGAGACGGATTCCGTATCTTCTTCGTATAAACCGCTCTTCTTTGTCCAACAGTTCGGCGACTGAATGAGCAGCTGTCACCTGCATGTACTTTCCACCATGTGCCGTCCAATCAAATTTTTGTATAAGCCACTGCATTGTTGTCACATGCATTTTCTGTATAAACAATTGCATAGACTTCAACAGCCTTCTGTACAAGTAGTTCTATCAGATTCTACTAACTGAGAAAGTTTCAGAACCTCTCTCTTTGAGCGATGTCTCTAGTTCCCTCTGTAGAAGCCCCTCCCCACTCCTTCCATTACAGATGGAATATAAGGAGCACTACTATTCATCAAACGAGTGCTTGCGTTTCAATCCCCCCGTGCTCCAGTATCTTGGCATTCCGGTGCCTCACTACCCCAGTGTCCCAACTTCAGTGTTTGTCCAACTTCCTCCAAGTGTTTCACTTATCCTCATTGCAATCTCGCTCGTGCCTGCTCACTCAGCTAGCCATCTCCGATTGTGTATATTGTATTGTTGTTATTGTCATAAACAGTTGTAACCCGAACTTGAGATTCTTTTCCGTGCCTACGTCAAAAAAATCTCGCGTGGAGCAGTCACACAGAGTCGAGCATTCTACTTCGAGTTAGTCACTATTGCGTGCCAAAGACTGACCCAAAGTCCCATATTCCGTTGCACCAACTAATACATTTGGTACACTGGCCAATCTAAATCGAACTCAACACACAACGCTTCTACACTACCACACCACTGCACCAACTAATACAGCATGGTGGCAAGTCTCCCTCTGATCCACAAGAGTGTGGGCCACGATGGCTAAACCACCAAAACTGCAGAAAAGTTGATGTCATGCTGGGGCCGCACTACCAGTAAGGACGGGCCGTCCAAGTTTATTTTTTCACTGCAGGAGATTCAAGTGTTGCAAATATCTTAATATCACAGTGGTTGTATATCGTTTGTATTCTCTTAGATTTTCAAGGACAAAACCCAAAACATTTGTGAGGCCGAGTTGTTCACTTGGCAAATATGCAAAGCAGGCGTCTACAAATGCATTATATGTCACCACTCAATTGCACATAACTATGGATCTTGCGCTTTCACACATTTTCAAGTTAGATTCTCGGTAGGACTGACCACATTGTAAACAGAGCAAGAAGAATGGCAAAAACCTAGTCAACGAATACTTAAAGGAGCATTCAGATTCTTTCCATTTATGTCATTTGTGTCTTTGTTCAACTCAAGCCTCATTTTTTACATTCTTAATGAAGAGCCATTATAAGATGTCACAGGCGTGGTAACCCTCATCTTACTTGCTACACCAAATTGAAGTTATGGCCATTTGGTAGAGTTCGTACACCACCCTGCCAAGACTTTTAATTCCCACCATTGAACGAGCAACGACTACGAACGATTGGTTGGTTCAACCACGGAACTATACATCGCATTCAATGAACTCGTTAGCAAAGAGTTTTCGAAATCTTTCCCACATAAACATCAAATGTGACTGACCAGTGCACCTAAACAGCATGCACTTACCAGCACAGGACATCTGGGCACTTCAGTGTTATGATAAAAAAAAGCTCTCGGCGTTGATCAATCCCTGAGGAATGCGCCATGCATTTGACTTCATTACGTATCGTTGGAGGTGATTGAATGCATACCTGGCTCGTTGTATCGAGCCAGTGCTGCTATCCAACCAGACAAGTCTGGTACCAATTTGCTGACCCCGGAGGCATGGAAGGCTTGATGAGCCATGGGCGCTAGGATCGATTCCACGTGTGTGTCCCAGTGGTGCCTCCAGCCACTGCGCCACACGCGCTCTTCAGTGTTATAATACGGTTGGAATAATTATCAACTTTTAATAAAACTTAACGATTCTAAGCGAAAATTTTCCAACTTCCTACCGCTATACACTTGTAAATTTTGGTTTCGACGTTCCCGCTCAGCTCTATCTATGCCTTCCCGTATAGATAAGTGGATCAGGAATTTTCATGAAAACGATGACCTTTTCAGAAACCTGTCGTCGAAACTTCTCCTACGTTTCTTTTGCTTCCTTCTTTAACCGTGCAGTTAGTTTTCAGCACTGCAGACAATTTCCGTATAGCGTGTTGACATCCCGGTTTTTATATTACCCAAATGACAGCAAGCTCATTTTCTCGGTAATCGTAAAATGGGGTCGCCAGAAGCACTGTGGCTAGACGTCCTGGTCAAAAGTACGTGCAAGGTGTAGTATGATCTCACGTTGGGTCAAAAAGCCTCCCATCCTATTAACTTCTCGAATTGTTAACAAACTTGTTTAGGAAAATTCTATATTTCATCAAGGCTGGCAGGGACTTCCGGTGAAATACCACTTGACGCTGTCATGGAATTGCCCGAGAATTCTTAGAAGAATCAGCTCTACCAATGATCCAGAACATTGTTAAATTACTTAAGTACGTTTTATATTGTATTATATATGTATATATATAATACAATATAAAGTTGTTTCGAATAAATACGTATATATATATGGGGGAGGATAGCACAGTGGTAGTGATGTCCGTCATCAAGAGCATGGTGCTAGTTGGACTGCGCTCCTGGCCAAGCAAGCCTCTCATCTCTCCGGTGTCGGGAAATTGGTACCGGACTTGTCCGAGAAAAAATCACTTTTTGCAATCCATTTGGGAACGCTCCATCCCGGCTATCTCAGAACACCAATGAGAACTGCTTGACCAGCATTCTACGACATTCAAGATGAAATGAAAATCCTCAAGCATCAACTGAAGCCACACATAAATAGTTGGAAGATCTTCATCGACGATGGATGCGAGGAAACGAATCGAATATGAGAAGTGCTGCGATCGTCACCGTAGCCGTGAAGACGGGTCATATAAAATAAAGTAAAATGAAAAATATATGCATATACACAGTGCACTTTATACAACACTAGTAAGTGTATTAAACAAGAAAAAAGGTTTCTTTCATTTGGCCCTTTCCTAGTCGTTTAGCTTCGTTTTGAACTTCAATCATACTTTCGGCCTTTGGTCGGCTTCACATGAGATGTTCGTTTGATGAAGTGTGGTAGTTAACACTTCTTTTCCACCTATTAAATTTTGATTAAGGTTTGTTTCCCTGTCATAACTAGAGACAGCATAATTGTTTGCACATAGTTAAATACAAGTTATTATATACGTGTTAATGTATTTTCAACTGAAAGCTTAGCAGAGCCCGCAGTTGGTAGACCAATTAATGCAACCAGAACTGAAATAAACCAAATCCCTACTGCGATTTTTGATTCTGGCCAGTTCCTTCTAAAGTAAGAATGCAGCTGTGCCACTTCAAATACTTCGCTTCTTTGGTTACTTTGAAACAATACATCTGCCAAATTATAAACATCGTTTCAATAACAAATAATCCTCCAACTGTACAAAAAACCACTTCTTCTCCAGTAATGATGTCCGTGTTTCAGATTTTATTAACTACGTGTTAATTTCCCATAGCAGAGGATGGTTTGTAGTGCAGCAACAGGTGCTGAGATATGAAGAAAAATCGGGTCCTCAGGAAGGCCTCCAACTCGCAACCACTCACCGTGGTCTCGCGCAACATCCACCACACCAACCGAATCCCTTGCTCTCACTACCTTTCCCTCAACCTTGTTTTTTTCTATCGGTGCTATCACAGGCCAGAATGTATTTCATAACGTCGACTATTCGTAGAACGCTGCCAAATCTTAAACTTTCTGCATCACCTAAAAAATGTGCGTTGGTTGTACATTGAACGAAAAAAAATCCAAGAAATGTACTGATTTAACTTTCAAAAAAGCTGCTAAATCCACAATACTTGTAAAACAGAAGATCCGCTTGTTCATGCAGTAGGAACAGCCGCAATTCCGTCAAGTCCATCGGTTAGGAAGCTGAATGCATGAAATATCCCTCAGGAAGAGATCATGGAAGGGCGCTCTATCCCTTATTTGACCCAACGTTTGCAAGCTCACTTTCGTTCTCTCCTTAAATCTGCGACTGATCTTATCCCAACAGAAAACATTGCTGTAGTTATAATAACCTCAGATGAAATTTCGTGTATTTCATTGAGAGATGTAATTCCTTCATCCGTTCATCGGCTCTGATGAAGGCGAAACCGTCGAAACGTTAGCCGAAAAACAAAGAATATTTATCAACCTCGTGAAGTTATCAAGGAAAAAGAATACATATTGATTGGTCATACCAAGATTAAAGCAAAGTTGATTTTGAAATATTCCTATGCTTTGTACCAGCTGATAACGATACCAACTTCTACAGGATCGATTGCTCGGAAAAAAACAAGTGGTTATCACCGGACAATCACCGCCACCGATAAAAACCGTCCTGTATAAAAGAGAATCGCCGGGTGAATATGGCTTATTCAAGGGAGATGCTCCACTGGGGAAGATCCGGCTGGCTCGATGAACGACGAAGATGCTACCTCATGAACACGAACAACTGTGGAACGCTGACGGGCTCGGATCATCGGGTCTGATGAAAACGAAACCGTCGGAACGCTAAAAAGAAAACAAAGAATATTTTATATTTAGAATAAATATTTATCAACCTTGTGTAAGCAATCAAAGAAAGAATACATATTGATTAGTCATGCCATGGTTGAAGGAAAGCCGGTTTTGAAATATGATATGAGAAATCACAACAGATGTTACAGTAACAAATGAAAGACACATTGGCCGATCAATAAGAGGAAGAGGAATGAAAAGAAAACTCTGAGAGGTGCTAAACAGCATTCACTTTTCTAAATCGCTGTTTAGCCTTGACAAAAGACGAGATCGCAGTTAGATAGATCTACTGCTTCTCAGAATCGACATTTTTTGTGATATTGTACCGAAACAACGGACAAAGCCTAACAAATGCATCTTCAAGATGCAGTTCCATTGAACACCTGAAATTACTAAAACCATTCTATACAGTGATCAATTAAATGCAACCGCACATGTATACATAACGTAGTGAAACATCGGTTTTTCTCAACCTGCGTTGTTTGAAGAAAGATGGAAGGATCGGGACCAACGTTAATGCTGAGAACTTAAACTACTCATTTGGTGTAGAAATTCTTGCAGACGAGTTAAAGCTCGATGAACCTCGAATTAGAGCACAACTAATCGATGGGACACATTTAAGTGCAAATGGCAAGTGTTCTAAGAACATTAGAATAAATTTTGCCGTTTATTACATAATAAAAAGATAAAAAATTTAGGCGTTGATCAATACCTGAGGGATGCGCCATACATTCGACTTTATTAAGCACCGTTTAGAGATAACTGAATGGATATCTGGCCTGTATAATGACTAGCGGTGGCCTACCGATGCACCGAGCCAGTGCTGCTATCTTCCCAGACAAGTCTGGTATGAATTTGCCGACTCTGAAGGGATGAAGGGCTTTGTGGCTTGAAAGGGCTTCAAAAAACCAGTCGTCACAAAAATACTCACTTGCGTTTTCATTGGTTCCCACCATAAGCAAACCCGAGCTGTTATCGCAGCCAATTCGCTAGAAAACTGCATGGTTCAATCCCTTCGTAATTTTCCTCCGACTGGTCAATTTTTTAACAACCTTGGGAAGAAAATCGTTGTGTACCCATACGCACGTATTACATTCTCACTATATTAAATTAGAATATCCAAAGCGTATGGAATTGCTTGCACGTACTTCGCTATTAAGAAAAGGTTCAGTAAAATCGAGTCCGTAACGTTTATACTTATCCATCAGATCTTCGTCTCGGTTTTCGGCTTTGGTGACCATGTTCTAGTATCTTCGCTGGATCACCTGCCAGGGAACCTAAAACAGATGAAGAACATCGTAGGAATCGCTTATAACCCCATTTGAGCCTCGAATATGCACAAGTGAAAACTTTCATCCCGCAAAGCTTCATTTTTTTCAAAGAATAAGAACACGAAGCTGTATTACAACTACAACAATGCCGGGATATTCGCAAAACTTGGAATCGCACCAGATCGAACCATGAACATGATGATGATGTGATTGTAATTGATGTGATTAGTTGTAATTCACCTCGCACTCTGCTGTGAAGCATTATAGTAGGCAGAAAAATAAAAGATTAACGTTGTGATTTAGACTATAGCCTTAGCTTGACTGCATTCAATCCCTATTTGTGCTCGCTAGATCAATCCCGCTGACGGATGATTGCTGATGGCAGTGTTAGGTAGAAAACTAACTGAGAGAAACGCAAAGCAATGGCCTTTGTGGGGGCAGTGTGTGATAGCGAGCCACCGGAAAGGGAAATCGTGGTTTGATCTGTGCCGTGGTTCAAATTTTGCGAATATCTCAGCATAGCTGTAGATGTAATTCACAACATACCCTGCTGTAAAACATTACAATAGGCAGAAAATAAAAGGTTAACACTAACCTGTATATTCAGAGATTTTCGACAACACGGTAGCCATGTATAGCTCACTGGAATCTGTTATGGGGACTGGAAATGATTTTCAGTAGCATGTGCACTCTCGATGGAGATATCTGGTTGGTTTTTTGCAAAGGAAAAAGCATCAAAACTGGACCAATATAATCAATTTCAATGCACTCATTAAGGCCATCAGCTGAACGTGCAAGATTCGTTCTGGACACACCAGACCCATAAATATAATTACTCGTATGAGGAAGTTACAAGACAATCTGATGTCGTAAAGACGAGAAGCTCGTCCTCCGAATTCAATCGCTTTTCGAATGGAAGTATGTGATCGGCATTAACGGTCGTTTAACACGCCTCTCTGATTCTTTGGACGCTGCATATGGCTTCGGAACTAACTGGCTTCTAATTACCCACATGAGGAAAACCATGAAAACCAAAAAAGAGGAATTCGAAATGTGACCGCATAAGGTTCAGAAAAAAAAGAACAGTAACGAGTCATTAAACATCATCTTATAAGCACTGATAAGAATAAATAATAAAAATAAAACAAACACAGTCTCTCCCTTGAGAATGTCGCTCTCTGTTAGTGAGTTCCATCAAAAAATTGCAAGCCTAAAAAATTCTCTGGCAATATTGAATTTATGTCGACTGCCGTAAAAAAAGAAAACTGACAACTTTCAATCTGTAAACATTCTCAGGTCTTGAAAGCTCCTTCTCTTTAGTGGCTTCTTGTCGTTCCTTGCTGAGCACAGCATTAGTATAATTAGTACACTACGTAGAATACTACATTACGCTGAACGGATTTTAGGAACATAAGAGAAGGTTGCTGGGTCACGGCGGACGGTGTGAACAATTCCAACTTATAACAGTTGCCAGGATCGACTTTCTATTAACCGCGGCACTGGAATATAAATGCGTCGTTTTCTTGTTCAACAATCGCTAGGTTGTCATACACCATACATTTACTTCCATAGAAGAACACACAATTCAATACAACAGTAGCTGACGTTTCGGTAAAATCACTTTTTTTCAGAGCCTGGAAAGGTGTCACCTGTATACCGGATAGTTCCGTTGATCGTCGAGTGACTCGAGCGGGCTCCAATAAATCCTCCATTTTTCCCTGTCGCGTGCAAGAGTAGCCCAGTGGGTTCTGCTCGCTCTAGGGACTCGTCGAGCATCATGTCTTTCTTCTAGGCTCTTTGTGAAAAACTCTGACCATCGGGTCGGTGGTCTTCCTGCACTACGTTTGACATCCTGAGGAATCCAGTAACTAACGGCTCTTGTCCATCGGTTGTCATTCATACGCTTTACGTGTCCGGCCCACCTTATCTTCGACTGTTTGGCGTATAGAACGGCATTTTGATTTTCCATCGTTGACGGAGGTCGGAGCTTCGGATCCCATCCCTTACCTGCGTGAAACGGGCTACTCCTGGCATCGTCCTTTCGACTGCGCGTTCAATAACGATGAGTGATTTTTCATCCTGCTTACGCAGCGACCAGGTTTCTGACGCATACGTTAGGGCAGGAAGTACTGTTGAGTCGAAAAGGTGGGTCAGGCGTCGGGTATTTTCTGTTCTCTTCAGTATATCCCTCGATGCTCTTGAAAGCTACCCAAGCCGCTCGTTTCCTTTTGCTCAGCTCTGAAGCCAAGTCGTTCAACAAGTTGATTTCCCGACCCAGATAGACGTAACTGGAGCATTCGGAGAGATTCGTTCCGTTGAGCGTGAACGGGGCTTAAGAAACCAATCCGTTCCTCACGAACATCGTTTTTTGTGAGATTTAGTCGAAGACCAATTTTTCCACGGGCTTTATCGAAGTCGGTATGCATACGTTCCGCTTGGCTACTGTTTAGTGTTATAAGGACGATGTTATCAGAAAAGCGAAGATGGTGTAACTGGCGACCATCGATTTTCACTCCCATATTATCCCATTTCAATGTTCGCATGACGTTCTGGAGGGTGGCGGTAAATAATTGTGGCGAGATGGTATCGCCTTGCCTAACTCCTCTTTTGACGTCAGTGTTAATATTGTTGTTGAATGGTGATATCTTGGATTTGAAATTTTTGTACAGCTCACGAGGAATCTCTATGTACCGAGTGGGAACTCCTTGACTATCAAGGGCTTCCATGACTGCTTCTATCCCAGTTGAATCAAAGGACTTCTGTGAATCCATGAAAGTGAGACAGAGCGGTCTTTTGCACTCTTGCGATACTTCAAGGAACCTTGTTATTGTGTGCATGTGGTCCATCGTACTAAATCCTTTTCTAACCCTGCTTACTCACATGGGTGTCCTTCGTCCAGTGTTCTGTCAATCCTTGTGAGGGTGACTCGAGTGAAAGGTTTATAGACCACAGACCGCAAGGAGATCGGTGGAAATGAGAGGGCGTCCAAGGTACCCAAAAAAACTAACGTGCGTAAAGAGGATTTGGTACCTTGAGGGTGTTCAAGCATATGAGGACTAGGAAGAGTAAGGTCAGATGTCTCACCGTTGACGATTTAGTTCGATTCTGCGTCTTACCCGATGAAAAAGCGCATTTGTGTTGGAAATGTGTTCAGTCCCGAGCGTTACTCAGAGACTTTCGAGCTGAACAAGCAGTAAGTAGTTCATTGATCGAAAGTTTGTTTCCATTATGCAATTCGAAAATGTGATGATCTAAAAAAAGCTGTGCAATTCTGCCCTGCTTTCCACATAGCAGCTTAAAGCTTATGGTACAAACCACCAGCCACTACCTCAAGGAAATGGAGAATAAGTTCTTCACTAGGGAAGAAGCAAAGAATTCGAGAGAAAGAGATCGCTATTACCCGATGTGGTGGAACCGTAAAAGCGGATAGCTTCCACAGAATAAACGAAATGAGTGTGGCGACTAGAATGTTGAACTATTCCACTCATCATGACACTAGCGAAATAGATCCCGTTTAATTTATCACAAATGCATGGTCAGCTAGCATTATCAGTTTTATCCTTTATCCTTTTATCAGCGCCGTCTTGAATTGGTGTTGAAAAAATTCATTTATGTTGAAAAATCGGTCTCTCAAGGAAAGAAATCGACTGCACCTTTTAGTAAAAGAAGCCCAAACCAAGCAAGAGTCTTTCAGACACCCTTTCTTGGCCGACACTATCGATCAAGAAACCTTGTTTTATTGCGTTTCCTTTTCCATTTGACCTGTATAATGTTGCTCCGGAATCTCTTAGATCACATTAGCGTGAATGATTTTTGTATAGGAAAAGTCTTTGCTTTGAATAATGTAGTTCTTACTTGACTCAAGGGAAATCGTCCTTCAGATTTTTGCTTTGTGTTGAGTCCCGCCTGGATTGCGCGCTTAGGTGGTGTAAGAGACATGAGGAAGATCTAGTTTTTAATGTGATGCCCAATAATTTTCAGAACTTAACTACAATTAGTTACTAAGACTTGCCTTCTATTAATTTCGGCAGTGTTAAACACTCATTTTTTTCTTGACTAGCTTGGTAAGCTGCGTTTCAGCTGAAAACATTAAACATTTTTTCCAACTTGAGCGATTCCCGCATCTCTTTTCAACTTGAGTGGTCCCAGTCAGGAGATGGATCAACCTACTGTACACGGCTATTCGACATCCAGAAACACCTTGCTATCATGATGAACTGATAAACCAACAAGAGAGTGCATATCGACTGCTTTGTACATCCTGTATTACTTCCTATTTCGTTTTCAGATAATTGTTGTCCTTATCAGCAATTGTGTATCTGAAAAATCACACATTAAGCTTGTGTTTTGAATAACTGTCCTACCAAACAAAATCACTGTTACAAACAACAAACAACATGATACGTACTTTGCCACGCTACCGTATACCGCTTGTTTGTTCAGCAGTTTCACTATTCTACGTTAAATAAACGACGAAGACTACGAAGTCGTTTTTTTAATTTAAAGGGGATCATGGATTAGAACACATTTAAAGTGTGGCATCACTATACAGCTGAATTGGGAGAACGGTTTGTGTATTTCAGATTATTCTGTTGGTCTTCTGTATTAAGTTGGACATTCCGTCGAAAAAAATCTAAGCGATCCCCACACGACACAACATGAACCTTTCCTAATTCAGTATTCGGTTCATACAAGATGGCTTTTGTGTCTAATGTGATAAAGGACTTGAGGAAGAGAGGCACCCACAGAAGAAGAGAAACTTTGTGATAAAGAGAAGAAAAGAATAGACTGCTAAAGTGAAGAAAGTGAAGGATAGGAATGATGTGGAGAGGTGTGATGGAGGTAAATATGATGGAGAGGCAAAAACGAGACGCGAAAGTCGTTGGTGATCAAGTAGAGTAAAGAAGTAGAAAGAGCAGAAAATCGACTAAAATCGGGAGAAATTGTTCCTACTCTGTCATTTAGACCGATCCGGACACTGGCTTTCTGAAAATTTTGCTTAATGCTTAAAATGAATCGCCAATGTTTCCATATAGGATACTCGATGGAGAGTTTCTCGTCACCAAAAGTACTCTTTAACTCAATAAGGCTTCTTCTTTGTTGAACATTGCAAGGAAAGATGAGGAGAGCACGAGGTGGATTTGCATTAAAACCTAGCAGTGGATACCAAAGTTCTTCTTCTTTTTAAAGGTTATCACACAATATTAACAGCATGACGTCGTCTGATGTTTATTGTATGACAATGAACTACTGATTACCTGACCGGGAATTTTATGGCTACGCTATATTCTGAATAGAGTTTGTTTCAATTTCCATTAATGAACAAGGATACCCTCTACGATGACACATCGACAATAAATGATGATATTCGACGACTCATTTAACAATAACTGCGTCATGGAATGAACGACACAACTGTACAGATCGTACACGAGAAGAAAACCTCTCGTTATTTCATAAAACCACTTCAGAATCGTTGCTGAAACCAGTGGCCGCGTAGTTTTTTAACATGGCGTCACTTGATGTGATTCGTAATGCTACTTGGTCAGTAGTTTTATGATATCCGCTTATATATCATGTATAAAGGCGAATAAGTGCCGTCATCGTTGTCATTGTCGATCATCTTCAGCTCTTCTTCAATCTCGGCGATCATCCACATTCTGTACGATTCCGCCGGCGATCTCAGAGTATGGTAAGTTTTCATTTCTGTTCATCGTACTAGACCTCTACAGGCATCGCTAACCATTCACTTGTAGCTAGCTGTATTTTGAAGTTAAGCCATGTCAACGAACAATGAATAGCTAAACAGACCCCAACTAGGAATTGTCCTGATAGAACTCGAGTCTGAAGTTATCATGAGTCTTATCGATATCCTGATTCTAAAAGTTTCTAACGATGGACTAACCACTCTGAAACAGTTCATGATGAACTGTCGCGGAGGCCACAGTGGTAGATCCACAGAAAGGCAAGAGTTCCGATGCAAAACTATTAAATCTGAAACACAACTGAAGACGTAGGTACTGCAATAATTGCCGTCGTAATAATCCGTAACAATCTTATATTATTTTTTATCACTTTTTTAATCTATTTGATCTCGACTGCTCGATCGATTTCATGTCGTTCACCTCACCTTTTCTTCATTCTAGGTTCCTCAGATTCTTATTCTTGTGCTCTTTTCGATGAAATCAACATTTGCGTGTCTTCCTGGTCTTGGTGGCCTAGGTGGCCTAGGTGGCCTTGGTGGCCTTGGTGGCCTTGGTGGCGGCACTGGTGGTGCTTGTTGCCCACCGCCATGCATACCAGCACCTGGATGCAAAAGGTTTTCTTTTCGTTATTTCTTATTTACCTTGATGGCCTTGGTGACGGCACTGGTGGTGTATGTTGCCCACCCCCATGTTTACCAGCACGTGGATGCAAAAGGTTTTCTTTCTCTATTTCTTATTTACTTATAGTTCTGACATTGAGTACACCAATTTTAGTGGTTGTGCAGCAATCCCGTGTAGAAGATGAAACATCTTAACGTTTAGTACCTTACATTTATATTTCACACAATACACCCTCTCCAGCAAGCAATGAATTTGAAGGCAAAGACTCCATAAACTAGTAACTCATTCAATAATTATAAAATTCAGCTTTCACATAAGCACTGTCATTTTCAGTGGTTTTGGTTTCCCACCGAAAGGTGGCTATGCAGCTCCGCCTAGTGGTGGTTATGCTGTTGCTCCATCGTATCAAGCTCCTCCACCATCTTACCAAGCTCCTCCATCCTATAAAGCTCCTCCACCTCTACCACCACTGCCACCACCGCCGCCCTATCAAGCTCCTCCACCGTACCAACCACCTCCAGCAGCTCCACCGCCACCAGTTCCTCTAGTTCAACCTTACGAAGCACCACCGTATCGAGGTTATTCAATCAATCAACTTCTTTAAACTTGCTAGGCTTTTTCGTCTTATTAGCAATTTAAAATATTTTCGTCTTTTTCGGATTTCTTTCGTTTAAAGCACATTGCGTAATCTTTCCAGCTTCAACTACATATGGACTTACTTACGTCCCGGCGGCTGTCATACCGAAAGTACAGGTAGGCATGAGAATTGCATTTAAGCTAATACTATTTACAACTGTCACCTTCATAAATCGTCATTTTATTTTAGAAAGCTGTACAAATTGTAGTTGAACGTGACCCTCTTCAAGGAGGCTCAACAGAAGACGTAAGAGCACAAAAAGTTCTATTAGTTTCAAGTTTTTTCGGTCACACTTCATGCAGTAATAGGACCAACAGTATTTGATTTGCCTGTACAGCCGTTTAGAACAATTCCACAGAGAAATCTTATAACGACTTGTACATTTTCTATGTAGGAAATGACCAAATATGAAAGGAAATAATTTACTCCTATTCCTTTGCTTCCCTTTGCATCAACCTGCTCGCCTTGCTTCTATCTGTTTCTATTCCTCTACCGATCTACCTTCTTCGTTTCTTTCCGCTTCTATGTTCTTCTTTCTACATCTTTCCGCTTTATTTTGTTTCTAACCGATTCTACTCTTTCCTACTTTTTTTCCACCTTCATCTTTATTCGTGTTTTTCTTGCCGCTTCTTGGCGTTTATTTCAGATTCTCTCCTCTTTTTCACTCCCCTACATGAATCGTGTTTCATCCGAAAAAGGCTATTGTATGCGTCGTTGGCACGAAGCAATTTCATATCGGATGGTGAAAAAAAATCTCTACTGAGATGAGACTGGTCTGGGCTGCTCTGAAGATTAGCAACCGATCACCTACATGTATGACCACTCATCGGCAATTTTACGCTTCAGTAAACAGCAAACAATCACATTTTTTTAGTAAATTTCGTTGGAATTTATAATGCGAGAGCTCGTCTGTTTGCACAAAGAAGAAACAGTCACCATAACTCGTTGATGCCCATTTAGTACAACAAAGTGCATTTCTGGTAGTACTTTTACTTTGGATGACATGGCATCGCATTTTCTGCGGATCCCAGCAGCTCTTTCATTCGATTTGTTTTCCTCGCAGACTCGTCACCTACAAAAGTAATCAGATTTACATGAGAGTTCGGTTACCACTTGAGGAGTTCTGACCTTCTTCATGAGTGCTACTGATTACTGCAGATTTCTGCTCCTCTTCATGAATGCCGTTGAATGCAGTCCAATCGACTTGCCTTGGAATTATGGCATAGCCATGATAGAGAGTTCTCAGATTTTTGCCACAGGCGATCGTGAGTCTTCGTAGATCAATGGAATATCACACCACACGAGTATGGCCTTCGTTTCCTGACGTCTAGGAATGGGAAGCTCGGCTGCCACAGTTTCGAGTCGAACCAAGGCCTTGCGGGTGTCATTGGACGTGTTATTCTCAGAGTAATAATGAAGACAACAAAAATATCGCTGTTTTCTAATCATCGTAGAGTAAAGCTAACTGATAAGAAATAGAAAGAATAAAAGTCCATGGAGCGATCTTATGTTTAACTTCATGACCCATTCATTTAATCCCCACTCATCTAAACAACATTCTCTCCCACCCCCTTTTCTACTACAGTAGCCTACAGTACTCCACTATCACTATTTCGTTATTGTTTTCCTATCACATCCAGCATGAATCTAAACAATCTGCTATTACGATTTCTATATTACTAGACGATGGTCTCATATTTGCTTCTCATTTTCTAACTTGATTTTGCCATTATGGGGGAGAGACTGTAATCAAAGTAAATACGACTATTTTCCTTCGTATCTTACTTTCCTTTCCTAATCGCTAAAGACATCCAAGTGTGTATGTATACAAGGTGTGTGCTTGTGTGTGTGTACGTGTCAATTCGCGAAATCAGTTCTTTGACGTGTTCTTCGTTCTGCCATACCCATTCTTAAAGGGAGCGCTTCCAAATAGGACAATGATAATGGCGATTCTGGCAGTGGTTTTAGAAAACCTTAACTCCACTTATTTTCATTACAACCATCTCCCATATTACATTAACCACTGTTTGCTTTTATGGAGAAACTTTGTTTTATAGTAACTTGTGGAAAACTTGCGTAATATTGGGAGTAAGGTGAGGATTTAAAGGTGAGAAAATGGATGAGATAGCTTAATTTTTCGTTTATATGGCTCAGCTTCACATATGGTGAAGATCTCAGCCGTTCTTTCATTTGCATCCGTCATCTACTGAGATCTCTGGATTTGCATGTGTTTTCGACTGTCACTTGAAGACTTGGGCTTCTTCATTAATCCTGAGAAAATCGACTCTTCCCGGAATCATGGGGTGGTCCTGCTACGACGTTGCCGTAATTTCATCGCAGGCACTTATTAACATCTGTGGATTGGAAGGACCTGATTCCATACAAGTATGATACCAATTTCCATAACCAAGAGATAGGGGGCTAGGTTAGAGCAGTGTGTAGTTGAACCAATGCATGACGCGTAATGAACAACATCTGTAACACTGCGCTACCGGCGTGATTAGAATGCAAACAAACTAGGGCAAATGTCTGCATGACTCTCGATTACCATCCAGGTCAAAGCACAACATCACTATTATTGTTTCAGCCAGCGGATCCCAATACGCCGCCATCGACCCTGTTGTTGATTGAAAGCAGCAATGAATTGAACAAGTAGGGATTGTAATCGCCACAGGACAATTTTTCGTGATATCGTGATTTTATTCCTCCATAAATATTTCCTTGCATACATCTATTGTGATAACTCTGTATAGTGTGATTTTTTAGAATTAAATTATGGTTGTGTTCGAATAAATTGACTAACTTGGCTAACTACAGCTTCACTTTTAATGAGAATCATTTGATGAAACACAGAATAAATGAATAAGCCGTTTAGTACCAGGAGAAAAAAAACGATGGATAAAAAAAACATTGAAAACCATTTGAATGTCAATAATTGATGGCAGTGATCGATAGAACTAGCCGAAAGACAGGCGAAACGAAGGACCCGCATGGTGTGGTGGTGAACACGCTAGGGCCGGAAAGGGTAATACAGCTTTCGTTCCACACGACAGACAGGTGCGGTCTGGAATTTTGCAAATGTCTCAGCAACGTTGTGGTAGTATTTCGCATAATAACCTGCTGTGAAAATTGTGGTAGACAGAAAATAAAAACTAAACATCGAAAACTAAGCTCCACAAAAATAGAGTCACGTTTTGAGCAGGTGATGATATTTACAATGCGAAAAAACTGCTGATTTACGAGGCCTAATAGTAAAGCAGAACGCAGTATTTTGGACATTTAAGTGGGTTGCTTACTAGATTAAGATGAAACGAACTATAGAAGGACAAGTCATTCGTTGTGGAATATTCACCGAAGAATGCGTCATGCATTAGACTCTGTTCGTACCATTATAAAGGTAATCGAGTGCATATCTTCTCTACAGTTCTGCGAGTCTCAGTGCAATCAAAGAGTCAATTAAGCGCATCTTATGGGGCTTGGTGAGCCCAAGGTGCGAGATTGAACAAGCGACCGATCCAGTGTGTATTCATGATACCTCTTCCATTCTTTCTTGAGCTAATGTGGGGGTATATAGATCTGTAATACAGCCACAATAATGTTAAAATATGAGCAGAACACGGAGCCCCAATTGAGCATCGAACCTGCGATCACCCCTTCCAGAAGCCCACTTGTTATCCACTCCACCACGGAGGCCCTTGCTGCGCCCTTATCTCAGAAATTAGGGATATTAACCAGTAAAACACTGGGATTTCGGCTCAGCTTCAGCTTCAGCTTAACTGGGTTAAATACAGATTTATACTTCCCATATCATTCCCGTTGATGGGTGATAATGGAGCCGTTAGGCAAAAAAATTGGCTGGGAGAAAGGCAACACAAGGGTCTCAGTAGTGTAGTGGATGACACGTGAGCTCCAAAAAGGATAATCACGGGCCCGATCCTGGCCTCATATCCAAGGTTTGCTCAGACTTCAGCATCATTGTGGTTGTTTTTCACATAATTCCATCCCATGACAAAAAAAAATATTAGGCAGTGAATAAAAGATGAACACTTAATTTGTGATATATGCAAAATGAAAATCGTCCTTGTGATTTCGAACAGAAAGGTAATGACAGGTAATTGTAAGGTAATGAATGTGGCAAAAAAAGAATACAAGAGTGAGTCCGAGAATGGTTACCTGCTAGTCTAAGCTCAGCATCCGTTAAGTCTGGGCTTTGGTTGAACTAAATCTAAGATGTGATTCTAAAGAGTGTCGGATCCCATCCTGGCGTGTTTTGAAGTAACCACTACCATGCCTGATATCATCTATTCTGAGACTCTATTAAAAGAGGTCTGAAATTTGAAGTGGTATAAGAGACACAACGTCAACGATACACGCAACGTCGCTGTTTCATTCGCACCGCGGATAAATAACGTTTTCCACACCTCTGTGGTCAGTGAACTGATGCCAGCCTTGGCTGGTAAAGGCTTCCTCCAATTCACAAAGGCCGGAGGCTTTTTTCTCTCTAGACAGAAGACGGAACCAACTTGACCAGCATGCAACTATAATGTTAGAAAAGACAATGTTCTCAAGCCGAACCCACAAACAAATCCGCGGATCTAAGCGTATAACGATTGAAAGGCATAGAAAAGAATCAAAGTCCTTGGATCCGTCTAATATGTAAGACGCAGTCAAAAAACCAAATTGGTAAGTGAACAAAGTTTAAAAAGTTCTTCTTTTCCGCGGTCCTCATCCTTAGGGACGTGGGCAACACAGTGGTTAGAGTTGTCCGGTAGTACGCATATAGACTTTGGTTCGTTCTCGTGGCTTCTTCTCCAAGCCTTTCATGCCTCCGGAGTGGGCAAATTGGTGCCAGAGCTGCCTGGAAGGATAGCGGCACTGACTCGATACATCGACAAGCCACCATAAGTCATTGTATACTCACCTCTAAAGATGCGTGGTGGAAGTCGACTGCATGGCGCGTCCCTGAGGGACTGATCAACGCCGAACGCTTTATTCCTTTATTTTATGAGGCTGATTCTACACCTAGTCTAGATAAAACACTTTTAACTCATTCGAATAAATTTAGAGCTAACAGTTAATATACAGTAATTTCTTTAAGAATAGCTCTTAAGAATAGCTCAGAAATAGGAGAACGAACTTATCTGACTATAGTTCAGGTGAATTTAGAAATCTCATCTTCATTCACGCTAGACTTTCTTGTCGGAAATCCAAAAAAAGAAGAAGTTATGTCAAGACTTCTACTTATTTTTTCTAACGGTAAGTATGAATACTTAGTGAGGTGAAAAGTAGAAAATCACCTGTAAAGAGGTACGTGATGTACTTCTAATCAACAGTGATTCACTCAAACTATAATAGTGATCTATGAAAATTTTTCACGGAATTTCTTCTTTATCTTTAGAGGATTTCTGATTTTTTATTAACAACGGTTACTCAGTGCCGCGTGTGGCGCAGTGGTTGAAGGCGCCACTGCGACACACACGTTTAATCGATCGCCGCGCCCATGGCCCACCAAGCCTTCCATTCCCTTCGGTAACGGCAAATTGGCACCAGACTTGTTTAGGAGGATAGCAGCACTGGCTCGGTACATCGGTAGGCCACCGCGAGTCATTGTAAACGCCAGATATGCATTCGATCACTTCCAACGATACTTAATGAAGTCGAATGCATGGCGCATCCTACACGGATTGATCAATGCCGAAAGCTTTGTCCTTTTTATCCTTTAAGAGTTGCAAAACGATAGAATATTCGTCGAGTAACGGAATTGCTGAGTATCAGATCCGAAAACCTCACTAAATGTTAGTTGGACACACAATCTAATGGATGCAGCAATGATGTGCCGTCCCATTAAAAATGAATGAGAAATCGTCTTGCGTTGATCAATTCCTGAAGAATGGATCATGCAGTCGGCTTGTTTCCGAGCATCAGTGATTGAATGCGTATCTGGTATATGTAATCGTTTGAACTGGCTTACCAATGTATCAATTCAGTTGTGTATACGGATCAACAGTTGGAACAGCTTGGTTTATAAACCTAATTCTTATTCTGTTGGTGAATCACGTCCCAGCCCATCTAACGAATGCCGAAATGTTCGTGGATCGTCTACGTAACGCGCGTCCTAACAAAACGTGTTTAATGAAGTTGTTCGACGTTACCACCCATTATACAAACGTATCGAATAAGTCAGCTATGTAAGCTATGCTCGAACTCCTTATAGAACACGGTGGAGCGACAAACATGTATGCCTTATTGATTGAGAAGCTTGTGGCCGTCCTAAAAGAGTGGTTAAACTGCTGGATCTTCACTCAATATGTTTACAGAAAGAGCCGAAAGAAGAAATATCGAACTTGGCGCCAAAAACACCCATTTCCAGTAGCTACAAAACTGTAGCTCCTCGGGATACGTTTAAAGGAAAACCACGCCTCCAAACGCTAATACTAGCGAGAATAAGACCCTTGCGCTTTATTTCCAGCAAACTAAGTGCCGCCATAATGTTCAGTAACAGTGATTAAAATACTATCGAACACTCTCAGAACCTGCCGTTAGGTTGTAACATATGAAATGCCCGATTTTGAATGTAAACTTTATGTAAACATAACCTTTTCATACTAAATTTTATTAATCGAAATAAGCATAATTAGAATCAGCACATTTATTACAACATGAAACAAGTTTTGTTCTTCTATTGATTCAGAAATTGTCGTTTTTAGTGAGATAAATCCATTAAAGGCATTTTCAACAGTTGTTTGATCGTTGAATATGCTTTCCATCAAAAAAATGGTCCAGATGCTTAAAAAATGAAAGTCCGTTAATGACAAATGTGCATTTCATTCAGCTTCACAATGTCATTGGGGAAACTTGCGGTTTTGCGTTGTCATGAAGCAATATTGGTCCTTTTCTTTCTACCAATGTCGGCTGCTTGACGAGTAGTTTGTGAAGAATTTCTTCGATTTCAGCTCAACATTTCTCTGACGTAGTAGTTTTGCCAGGTTGTAAGACTTTGTAATGAATTATGCCGTCCATAGGGCGCGTGTGGCGCAGTGGTCAGATGCGTCCTACAACACACACGTGAAATCGATCCCCGCGCCCATGGTCCACCAAGCCTTCCATCCCTCCGGGGTCGGCAAATTGGTACAAGACTTGTATGGGAGGGATAGCAGCACTGGCTTGATACATCGGTACGCTACCCCGAGTCATTGTAAAGGCCAGATGTGCATCCAGTCACCTCCAAACGATGCTTAATGAAGTCGAATGCATGGCACATCCTACAGGGATTGATCAATGCCGAGAGCTTCATCCTTTATCCTTTATGCCACCTATTGGCCACCGAACGGAAACCATCGTCTTCGTTGGATGCAGACTCGGTTTAGGCATGTGTCGAGGGTTCTCACAGCCGCCTAGCCATTGTGCAGAAAGGCGACGAGTATCATACAGTGCCCACTTTTCATCACAAGTTATAAAGTTAAAGCGAATCAGTAGCGGATTGCAAATTTCCAGACGTTGAGTTCATTGCTTAGTTCGCGTGGATCCAACGTTTGTAAACATCTCAACATCTTAGTGGTTGCACTTGACATCATACCCGGCCGTGAAAAACAATGATAGATGGTAAACAAAAAGCTGAAGTAGTATGTTTAAAGTTAGTCCAAACACTCAATTAGCCGTGCTTAGGAAACAGACATAAAGTACACAGACATTGCATTTGCCCTAATGGTAGAGACGGTGATTGTATGAGTTCGGGTACAGTTTATCTGATCTCCTGTAAGGCGTGCGGAGACGAATACATTGGCAAAACGGGTAGACCACTCTGCGTCCGCATAAAAGAACACCTAGTTGGTAAACGTAAACCAGATACCCCAATAGGCACGCATAGGACCCAGAGACATAACGGGGAGGACTTTGAAGTACGTGTCACGATCCTCGCACAGGAATCGAGAACACAAGCGCGCAAAACCCTCGAGGCGTTCTGGATTAATTCCAGAAATCCGAAAATGAACCGCAGGGAAGAATGCTTCATTACCACGCGTGATATTGGGCAGTATATAAGGCTGTTATTTTGATGGAAGCGGAATATTACGCTTCCATGTGAACTCTGTGCGGTTGGTCTCCACGCGGCATACTCAGTGCAAGCCTCATAGAAAGCGGTGAGTGTGCAAAGAAGCTATTCTGTGTTCAATGTGATTGAAATCCTGATTTAGCGTCTTCTCTGTTTGGTTATGGAGGTGTTTGGCCAGGTAGATTGCTGTCAACTTGAGCTTCCCAGGCTCTGAGGAAGGCGAAATCTACCGAAACGTCAGCTTGTGCGTAAATAAAGAAATAAAATAACACCTCGTGTTTGCTAAACAGAAGTAGAAAGAATAAAGGAGAAGATTTTGAACTGGAAGCTTTAATCCTAACACAGAAATCTAAGGCTTCAAAATGTGAACTCCTCGAACGACTATGGACAAATTCCAAGAATCCAATTTCCAAGAAATACCGAGCAGAATGGCTTATTACAACGCAAGATCTCAATGACTGATATTTTGACGTGAAAGGGACCCATTAACCATTCATCTGAGCTCTGCATGACTGTTCTTTACCGAGAGTATTGATTGGAAGACTCATGGAGATCCCTGGTTGTGTGAAAGAGCTGTTTCATATCTAATGTGATTGGAAATCAGGCATCGTTGTTTTTTCGTTATAGCTATGGAGTGTTTAGCTCAATGTAGCGGTTAATTTGACCTTTTCGGGCTCTGAAGATGGCGAAATACGCAGGAACATCTACTGCTGTGAATAAATGATATATGATAACAAACTCCTAGGTGCTTATCAAGAAAGTAGCAAATTATTTATCAATGCCGATGTTAACAGAAAGACAGTTTAGTAAATATTGTATTAATTCTGAGATAGACCAATTAGTTAACGATTACTCGACAGTATATACAAACAGTTCGAGGTTTTAAACAGCACAACCAAGTGGAATTGAGAGAGGGGGGAGGGAAAAAACAGGAATAGTGAAAGTATGGCGCAAAATGAGGAGGAAAGAGAGAGAATGAAAGTGATGATGATGTGGTGTGATAGTGGCATATAGGCGGAGAGATGGGGAAAAAAGAGGAATCTTCTGGAGGGACAGAAGTTCACCTCTATGAGAAACAGCAATTCACTGTCATTGACTAGAGTATCGTTGTCTTGTTATAGCGAAACAACGTTGTTGCTCACTAAATCCAACGGAGACTCCTAAAACGTCAAACATTTGTAACCGATAGATGTTTGGTTATCTAAAAAACGCAAACATAAGCTTGTAGCTGGTTTGCTAAATTTTTAACAATACAAAAATGTGAGAACAAAGAAGGAGAACATTAAGCACGAGTGCTAAGAATCGCTTTGCTGTTTTTGCGGTGTTATTTAACACTGATATTTCACGATTTAGCCTCTCATCATCAATGAAAAATATTTCTGGATGCCGAACTACAATGCGAATACTAGATGAGACGAAGTTCGAGATATCTATGCGGATCCAACGAGGGACTTCAGGATTTCTATTCGTATGTCAGGTCAAGAGGGCGCATCTAGCATTGTGGCAAAGGCTACTCTACAGTTAACACTAGATCACTGGGCTGATTCCATACCAGAGGTTAACCAATCTTCCAATTCTTTCGCAGTCGGAAGATTGCTACCTTGTCTCGGAGGATAGCAGCACTGATTTAATACATTAGTAAACCACCTCAAGTCACTGTAAGCCAGATATGCATACAATCTCCTCTATGGCCCTTAATGAAGTCGACTGTGTAGCATATCCTTTAAAGATTGACCAAGATCGGAACCTTCATCTTTTTATGCCCATCTGAATCTGATCAGATGCCAGAGATCGCTGAGCATTCTGGAAGAAAATTTTTTTAAGACCAAAATAGAAAACCAGGGTCCCCAACGATTGTTGATTGTTGCTGATGCAACCTAAGAACGTCTTGACACCCCATGTAGAAATACCTGGCGGAGAAAAGCAGCAATATTTCCAAAGCGTTCTGGAAGTTGCACCCAGACCTGCTTACCAGCAATTTGCTGCAATGTTCTACGGGGTTGGGCAAACCAACGATCATACGTTTATTAGCCGATATCTTTAATCACTGCGTTTCCCATGCTCCAAAACGAGTAACATAACATGTAGATGAAAAGTGCACTTTTAACCTGAATGGTTTTTTCGTCAGTAAGCCTAAGCTCCACACTCCTTCTTCAGTGAAGACCAGTGTGGACTGGATAATTTTCGAATCACAATGCCCTCTACTGGCTTTTTTTCCCTTTTATTTTCTAGCTCTCATTTATTCATGATGATCGTCATGGTTGAGAGCTACGAACGTTTAGACCTTCTATATTCTGCCATTGTCAGTCGATAGTTTTTTTTATCCTCCCTAAAATAGGGCACAAACATTATACTGTACTTCCTGCAGAACACCTTATAATTCGACGGGTGCGTTATAAGGCTGTGCTGTATCGTTCAATTCTTAGAAAGCACGCAAAAGCAAACATGTTGTACAACAAATCTTCTACTACAGTAACAGTAAGCATTGAAGCTCAAATAAATAGCGACTTCTCACGGATATCTTCAAGCTACAATAAGCACAGATATGATAAGCCATACCTTTCCACTTCCAGTCCCTGTTCTAGTTCACTTTCAGAGATTTGTGTGCCTGTTGTATTTATAAATTTTACGCTTCTTTTTCAGATAGCCTTAATAAGGAAACGATTTCACAAATTATTAGCTACTCACCAAACTTTTGCCCTAAGGATGGTGGGTTAGCGTACACTCCGCCGAAGTTTGGCCCACCTGCGCCTACAACAGTATCCTTATTCAAAATGTGTGAAACGGATGTAATATAACCGAATTTACCTGCAGGAGCTGCGACGTATGGAAGAGCAGATGGCTGTGCTATTGGCGAGGGCTGCAAACTAGGTCCAGCACCAGGAAATTGACTAGGACCAGCGCCACCAGCTACAAACGGACCACCAGCACCTTGTGGAAGAGAAGGTAGTACATATGACTGCTGCATTCCGCCAAAAAATGGCTGCGGTGGTGCGACCGGAGGGAGCTTGTACGTAACTAGGGAGCTGGAGGCGGTGGTGGAGGTGGTGGAGGAGGTGGAGGAGGTGGAGGAGGTGCAGGAGGTGGAGGAGGTGGAGGAGGTGGCGGTGGAGCGTATCTGAATATATGGCATTAGCACTGTCTCTGACACCTATTGAGCATAGCAACGAAGACTGGTTAAGCTGACGAAACCCTTAAAATCACTAAATAGCACTTTACTAAACCGACTTCCACTTAACCTCGGCGTAAATGACCAACGTATTTTTTTGGATTGTTGGGCTTAGACGAGGTTGTCATATAACTTTTATTCGGCTAACGTTTCGACGCTTCGTTTTCTTCAGGGTCGGTTATCCTAGTCGGTGGTCCACAGCCGCTTGCCCTCGCCTTGTAGCTCTAAGTAATCGCATCGAATCGAGGTTTCATAAATGAAGCACAGTCGAAGTTATTACAATAATTGAAATTATTAGTTAATTGAAATTGTATTCGAGAAGTTCTCCACTCGAGAACATTCGACTCTACGTGATTGCGAAAACCCACGACGCGTCGACAAATGACAGCGGACCATCGACTCGGACCATCGGCTATGAAGATGAAGATGTAGAAACGTTAGCCGAATAAATATCTGGCAACAACCCTGTGCATGCTAAACAATCCAAAGAAGTATATTGATTAATCGTTAAATAGCATTTTATTTATTACCTGCCAACTTTGTGCGGTATATTTATTTTCATTGCATTGACTTATCTTTAATTGAATTACGATTTCGTTGTGCATTTTTACGAAGAAATGAATACTATAAGAGGGTATACCCTTCCTGGACTTACGCTGGTGGACAATGTGGCGTCGGTGGAGCACATACTGGTGGTGGTGGTGGTGGTGGTGGTGGTGCAACAGCACAGCAAACTGGTGGTGCTCCAATCCCTCCTAGGAGCCCCCCACCACCACCACCGAGACATGCCATCAGTGGTGACGTTGACAACGAAACAAGAAACAGGGTACGAATCTGAAGCTTAGCAGATAATTTTTGAAAAGAATATTGATTTGTAGATTGCATTTTTCGCGTTCTTCTGTTTTCCATTTTTCGACTTTGTTGTAACTACTTTCTAAAAAAATAGGTTCATATTTTTTAGCTAATACTTCAGAATTATGTTGTTAGCTAGTAGTTTCTAAATCGCTCCTTTCAGTCACTTAAATACATTAGACTTTCAAACAGGAATGGTCGTGGATATTTCTTGTCATTAGAGATAGTTCATGGACCATGAATCGAACTGATTCGAGCAATTGCTGATTACAGTACTAACCAATAACATATCTGCTGTGGTGAATCTTACTATGATGAATCAGAGATCCCATATCTCAAATTGTAAAAAATTACTAATTCCAGCAAATACTCATCGGTTAGAGACTTTTCGAATAAAGTATGAAACAAATGAACATACCATAACTTTCTCACGTTACAGTAACGCCTAGGAAAGCGACAACAACAGCGGAAGCCTTCAGAATCGTAAATTCTCGATGGTAGTGAGGATCCCTAGCAACGAATGGCGATGATATAAAAAGCCAATGTTGAAGGCGTATGCTGATGCCGAAATTCTGCCTACCTTTCGACTTTTATAGATCCACAAGCCGGATCAGGAAGGCGGCCGCCCCTTTGCACCGCCCAATTTTTATTGTCGTTGGCCAATTGCCAAATACCGCCTCCTTAACCTAAGATATATCTGCTAAAAGTATGCGTACAATTTTTCGTCTTTTTTTTACTATTCCTCGCTAGCAAACGATGCGAATCCAGTTTGTGGGTACGCATCAAAAATCTCACTAACTGCAGCTATACAGTTTCTTTTCGTTGTTAATAATGATTTGGTTTCGTACTCTTAATTTATTTAAATGTAGAGCACGTGTAGCGCAACAGTCAGATATTTTCTCTAATACACACAAGATCTTCGGTTCGATCTGACTCTAAGGGCTAACTAGCCTCTCCTGTCTTGGCTGTCAACAAGTTGAAGAACGGATATCATTATACAAACCAAGTATGCATCCAATCACTTCTGCAATGCTACGGATAGAGTGGAACGTGCAACGCTTACCTACAAGGTCGATAAACTTCGAATGCTTTATCCTTCGTTTTTTTATATGTATCTACATCAAATATGCCTCTACTAGTCATCAAATAAATCATACACTGTCAGCATTTTCTCCATCACTCGTCCTCCGACAACTCATTGAGAAGGGCCGTCTGCACGAACAGCATCATACATTCTCAACGAATGCGACCTTCTCACCGATTTTTGTGAGAAGACATCTAGTGTAGTTTCACCGTGCTCTACTTGTCAAAGATTTTTTACCCCCTGGTTGAACTTCTATATTGAAATTCTAAACTCCTTCGTAGTCGTTTGCTCAACTACTGCCTTGTTCTGTGTGATGAACCCTCATCTATAAATCACAGTTTTAAACACAGGGTGAACCCGACTGAAGAAGGATTCCGATGCTTATTCAATGCGGGAAGCTGCTTCGAACTAATAGGTATATTTGCATTTGGACATCTATAACCACTGCGCTAAACGCACTCAATGACTGATACGTAACGGCATGTTTTGCTCATTTAATTATCAACTTTTGACCGATCTTCTAAGAAACGAAAAGGTCACACAAAACTTTCACGAATACATTTTCAAACTATCGTTATTATTGTGCAACCTTAAAAAATTAGATTAAGGACAACCGAGCCGTCCATCACTTAACTTCGAGTCATCATGGAATTGCAGCTTAGCGCATTTTAGAGCGAAACAAAATCCTTTTAGAGGAGTCGGAAATAAACAAAAACTAGAACGACTAGTTTTCAATCGAAACCACTCTTCTACTTTTTCATAGATATCGGGTGGTAAATAGACAAAAAGCGTGAACGAAAAGACCTAACCTAGGTCACACTCTGTCATCTATGGATGATTAAGCGCATATCTTCTCT
Organism: Angiostrongylus vasorum; assembly: GCA_018806985.1. NCBI lineage: Eukaryota > Metazoa > Nematoda > Chromadorea > Rhabditida > Metastrongylidae > Angiostrongylus > Angiostrongylus vasorum. The sequence continues at coordinate 1,637,396 of JADANN010000390.1, forward strand.
AAACTTCTGCCGGCTTGCCGATTTATCATGCCAGTGCGCTCTGTCCTTCTACAAAAACCCTAGCACCAACTTGCTGGTCTGGTGAGTTGGAAAGCTAGAGGAACCCTGGGTGCAGTATCGGACCAACAGTCGACCCTGTCTGTACTGCACGGCTCCTCTTACTACTACGCTACGTGCGCGTTTTGACACTGTCTGTAAATAATAGAATTATTCCAAAGAAAATGGTAAAAAAGTTGACTCATATAATCTTCTCTTACAGATTCCATCTAAAATAGATTCATTTCACAAGACGTGCATGCTTGAATGCTTAGATGAACGTTGTTTACAAATAGCACGATTCTGAAGAAGACTTCCATTTTAATGGTGTTTTCTATTTGGAAACATTTTTTTCACACAGCCCAATCTAGCTAGGCTAGGATTTTCTCAACACATCACCAATGCTAGCAAACGTTAATGCTCCTGCATCGAAAGGAGGTTTGTAGTTTTTCAACTAGACCTTCTCCAAGGACGTCGGAGACTCCCGGTCTAATTGTACTCTTACTCTCTCTCTCTCCTTACCATACTTTAGCTCTCGATTTCACTACGTTTCGTTCTCGCTTTTCTATCTCTGTGCTTGTAGATGGAAATACTGAGCCCTTCAAATTGTGTGCTCCTACCGAGTGATGACCTGTTGCAAATTGCTGCAGATGAAAGCGTGAGAATACATCGTTACCACATGGAGCCGGTAAATCAGTAATTGCAAATTTGTAGTTTAAATCCATCCAGGTCGAAAATACATAATTCCTTCTGCAACAACTTAAGCTCTCGGCGTTGATCAATCCCTAAGGGATCCACCATGCGTTCGACTTCGTTAATTATCACAAGATTGCTGAGATATTTGCAAAACTCCGGACCGCAGGTGTTTGCGGTAGGGAACGAACGCGCTATTGTCCATTCCGCAGAGTAACGCGTTCACCACCACACCATGCGGGTTCTTCGTTTCGCCCGTCTCTCAGCTAGTTCTTATCGATCTGTGCCGTCAGCAATCACCCGTCACCGGGACTGCCATAAAAAGTATAGAAGGCAGAAAATAAAAAGTAAAATATTGTGAATTCAACTATAGCCTCAGCTTAACTGAGTTCAATGCCGATGTGTGCTCCCCAGATCAGTCCCGGTGACGGGGTGATTGCTGACGGCAGAGATCGATAAGAACTAGCTGAGAGACAGGTGAAACGAAGGACCAGCATGGTGTGGTGGTGAACGCGCTACTCCCCGGAAAGGACAATAGCCAAATATCTCAGCAATCTTGTGGTTGTATTTCGCGTAATAACCTGCCATAAAAAGTACAGAAGGCAGAAAATAAAAAAGTAAAATATTGTGAATTCGTTAATTATCGTTGGAGGTGATTGAATGCATATCTGGCCTTTACAATGACTTGTGGTGGCCTACCGATGTATCGAGCCAGTGTTGCTATCCTCCCAGACAAGTCTGATACCAATTTGCCGACCCCGGAGGGATGGAAGACTTGGTGAGGCATGGGCACGGGGATCGATTCCACGTGTATGTCGCAGTGGCGCCTCCAACCATTACGCCACACGCGCCCTTAACAAACTGGTAAATGAAGATGATTAACGTATTTGATGATTATAGAGAAATTTTTCTGGGGCTAAAGTCGGAAGTCTTTGTTCTATGAAAATATTATACTACGTCGTACATTAATCACATCACAATTTCGAAATAGATATTCTTAACATCCGCCTGAATTCTACCTTTTCCCTCTATGGCTGTTAAGTTCCGAGCTTTCCAGCTCGACAGCAAGAGCCTGACACTTCGAACGATATCATGACTTTAGTCCTAGAAAGTGTAAGTTGATATTTAACGCACTTGATTAACAGTTTTCGAGCCTTTATGTGTTTTAAAACAGATTTATCAACAATTTTTTTTAGATGAAATAAGATCCTTCAGTCTAACTGTGAAGCGCAAGGGCTTAAAGGTTTCCTGAAACATTAGTGTACATCACCGAAACTCTTTAGAAACTGGTTAAATGTGAATGTTGCCTCCTTTCTCTTGCCGTTAAGCGCGTTGTAATTCTCAAGCCGGCTATGGTTCGAATTTTCGCGCTATCTCAACCAATTACAGACAAAAAAATGAGTAAAAAACGAGTACATCAGTTTTCTGGTATTTGCTTCAACATAGTCAAACTTCTTTAGCTTTAACGCCCTTATTCAAAACTTCTTCTCATCACTGGTAACACTGGACGCTGACCCACAATCCACTCAGCCAAGCACTTTCACAATCTCAGCAGAAGAAACTCAGTACGTGAATTTCATGTGCATACTAAACAGCTTCTTCCAAACACTCATCAGATAAGCAATTGACAACGTCTATGGTAGATCACTGTTTGTCACCGGATATTGCATTTCAGTAGTTAGGAGTACCTATAAGCACGCTATTTTTTTGTGCATGATATCCACCTTCACAAGCTTAATCGATGACGTCGTTTACGTGGAGAATCCATGATTCAGACGAAAACACGTCGCCGTAAGCTAGCGTTTTCGAACTAATTGCGACTGCGTTAGTTCAACAGAAAAAAAATGTTGCTGGCAACCGATCATCCGTACAGAGAACATTCGTCAGAGATCTTAGTCAATCAAAATCGACATCATATCACTAGCGTCAAAATCCCAACAGCAATTCATACACATGTCTGTCGTGATGACCATTTCAAATCCGATAAATGGAATACTAGAAGATCTCTGAGACCACAGCATTACAGTAGTCCATAGTAGTCTGACAGTACATAGTGTTACGCCATGAGATAGGATTAATACAACAAAAAACATCCATTAGTTTCCTTTCGTTCCTTATGTCCTACATGGTTCATTTTTATTCGATTACTTTCCATGCTCGTCCCTACTGATACCCTTTTTTTTAGTGGAAGCGCTAAAAGTGACTACATTACCAAGTTCTACCCATGAAAACAAGAAATTAACGATGGTAGCGATGATTGCCACATAGGTGCTTCTTTCCTTGCATGATGACCGGCCAAGCAATGGGATATTCTCAAATTTATGTATTCGAAAAGTTTTGTTTCCTGGCAATGATGACTTCTTTAGACACTTTTGAAATCACTGTCATTCTGCATCTATCTGGAGCACAACCGTTGTACATATTTTTGAAAAGAAAAAACGATGTCTGGATTAATAAGAGAGAACAAAAGGAAAAAAGACAGAGATGTGAAGAGGGAGAGCGTCAGACAGAAAGAAAGAGAGATAGAGTAGAAAATTCTGCAGTGGTGCCAAATCATGGAAACCGCTAGCGCAAACGGTAATTGAGGCTCTGATCTGGATTGCTTAGCAGCATCAGAATCGCCAGCGTTGTACACAATTCATTGAACCCGCTGTAAATTTCGCAAAACAACTGTGTAACACAGAAACTTCTAATATGAAAGAACCGCTCAAGGAACTGGAAAAAGACCAATAAATTCAACAGCGCGGATGATTACACAAATGGCGCCATCATGCTCTCACCCATTCACGCAACCGTCTATTTGAATAAGCACAAAACGTTAATAAGTCAATCAGCTTCATATCCTTGGATACTTACTCGAATACTTGGACGGTCCGTCTTTACGAGCTGTGCGAACCCCAGCACATATGCCAATCGGTCGCTTCTCTCGCAATCGTAGTCCATGGTGGTGGTCTTGTTCGAGCATGGTAGCGCCTGCGAGTCTCATACCGTGATCTGTAAAACAACTGCAGCTGCGGGTACAGCTGATTAACTTTGTTTACGAAGACGTCCGTTCAACGTGTAGGTGGTCGTCCTAGGGGACGTTTGCATTCTCTTGGAGTCCACTCTACTGTTCTTTTCGTCCATCTGTCGTCCGTTCTTCTCATTATGTGACCGTCCCATCTATGTTTCGCTATCGATGTATATTCTCCTGGATCTCGAAGATGTGACAGATTTCGAAGGTCAGAGCTTCGCATTCCGGCTAGATATTGACAGTGCCGGTTATATTTCAGAAGATATCGCTCAAGCGCTTTATGAGTAGTGCGAAGCATTCTTGACGTAGTTGAAGTATCAACCTACGTCTCTGCAGCTATAACACAGCGCTGGGAGGACCGTAGAATCGAAGAGATGAGCGCGGATTTTCGGGTCCCTTCATTTGGTCGGTGGCTTCTTTAATAGGTCCGAATGCGGCCCAAGCTGCTCTCCTTCTTCTATCTAGTTCCCCCTTCATGTTGTTTCCATGTTCATTGATCACCAAAGGTAAACGTACGAGGTGGTCTCTGCAATGGCTTAATATCCTAGACTCCGCCAAGTCTCGCTGAGACGACTGAATGCATACCTAGCCCTTACAATCACTTACGGCAAACTAAAAAACGTGCGAAATCGGTGTTTTTGTCTATCGAAACAAGTCTGGTAAAAAATTTACGATTCCGAATGGAAGAATTGGCTAGCCTGGACATGAGACCTAACTAGGGAGCCATTAGCGTGCTACAAAACACCTCTAACCGCCGCGCTACAGAAGCTCTGATATTCTTACCAGGGCCGGAAAAAACGAAAAGAGTGAAGTATAGCTGCAGAACTTTCACCGTCATTCGTAATTTATCCCGTCATAAATAGCTGATAAACGAAAACGGAACTCATTGCACCACACGAAACCAATCAACCCATAACGAAGCCGATCATATTGGTATGATAGTATGAAGTTTCAATAGATATTCAGCAAAACTTCTTCTTCATAGCCCTCAATGATTCATTCCTCTTCCATCGTAAATACGAAAAAACGAACCCTGCCTTGTTAAGGATATTTCGACCAGTCTTAAGAGCCACGTAAAAGTGTATCGGATCCGAGAATCTAGAATGAAGTCCCACTGCAATTCCATAAGGAAATCCATTTACGAATCACTTATTGCGACAAATACAACGAATCTTTACGCGCTCGCTGCTAATCGCACACGTAAACTGCCGCGGCGCCTTGTAATCACTCATAGACGGTGCGCAAAAAACTCACATCAGAGCGCGTTTTCGCTTCATAGAAGGGAATTTATTGCTGAATCCGAGCGGTAAATCAGACATGAATTTCGAAAATATTTTTATTTTGGGGGTAAGAATAAGCTGGAGAATCCGATCAGTTTTTAATTAAGCCTCATAATTTGGTACCTAGACAAATTTTTTAACCACTGAATTGTGGTGGGTGTGGAAAAAATGAAATATAATAAATTTAAGCTCAGTCTCGGACTCTTGCCACGACATATCGACAGCAAAGCACTCTCCAAAGACCACCTCTAACTGATTATTGTTTCATATGCTATTTACTTTCAGATGCTTGCAAAGCCTTAGGTGAGCTTCGGAAAAATCATGAGCAGCTTGGTGCCAAGAGAGGGGGTGGATATCAAACAATATTGGTGCAACCCGTCACGTTTATGCAAAAACTGGCAGCATCTGTTTTTGTAGTAATCAATAATTCCTATTTCTGCGTGAGCCTTCCTTTATCAGAAATGCCAGTGATTTTTTTTTGCTTCCCTCATAGATCTTTAAAACGAACTCTGCCTTGTGAAGAATAACTCAACCAGTCTTAAGCGCCATTTAAAAACTAAAGTGGTTGGTATGTGAATTCAAAGAACATAAGATGGTTAGAGGGTTACTTGCTATACCACCTCCACGCTGAGTCATTTCGGCTAAGGTAAAGTGCTAGTTAGCCAAGCCAAGAAAGGTGTTTTATATTTTAATTATTCAGCTCCGATAACTGCTACTGCTTGAAAAAAATATCACTGTTTGATGGGCAGCACTCCGTCTTTCATTTCCTTTCCCTCTTTTTAATGCTTGAACGGTAATGCACATTGGTTTTAATGCATTACCTTCTTGGTTTATCTTCTCTTCCACAAAGATTTCTTGCCTTTGTTAGGACGAAGCCCATGGGTCTTAAAGTGATTCCTTGATCACGGCTTAAACAGGGTAGTACAGAACGAAATTTCTGATGATGAAGATGTAAGGATGTCTTTGTTCTGGAGGAAACTCGGACTGTACGCATTGAGTTCAATGCATGCGGTGCCTAAAAGTAAGTTAGGCATAGCTGTGAGTGTGCTGTATTTAAAAGTGCAACAAGAGTTGCTAGTTTCTTAAATATAAGTGAAAGTCACAGAAGTATGCCGAAAGAGGCTTTAGCCTGCTCGTTATTGCTTAATAACGGCAGAATTAATTAGTCCAAACAGCAAAAGTTTCTAAGATGTGCTAAAGCAACTTCGCAATTCAACTTCGGTGATCATTCCTAAGAAATCGAGCACGCGTACTGCACTGGCGCACTGGTTAGAGGTGTGCCACAATACACACCTGATCTTTGGTTCGATCTCGCGCCCAGGCTCACCAAGATTTCCATTCCCACGACGCAGGAAAATTGGAACCAGGAGAGCAACACTCAGCTGGTACATAACTAGGCCTCCACAAGTGCAATGACCAGATATGTAGAGACCAGATATGATATGTATAGACCAGTTATGCATTCACTCTCCTCTATCGTGAAACGTTTGGTGTCGTATGCAAGGCGAATCCCTGAAGAACTGATCAGCTGCGAACACCTGGTGGTGAACTCATCACGACCTTTCAGCCATGTAGACCTTTTCTGCCTTTGTTCTAATTTTTTTCTTATAATTCTTAAGCTGTTCTCATCACTTATGACAGTTTTTCCCAGAAATACTAATTTAAACGAAAAATATCAAACAGTTTTCATGATGCGATCGAGGGTGCCGTAGGTTATGTGCAGTTGGTAATAACACAAATGATAGAAAAAGAACTCGGTTTCATCTATTTCATCGACAACTTGAAGCTACTTTTAATTGCACTAAAGGTGAGAAAAAGCAAAAAACTACAGCAGGCAAAGAAGTTGGATGATCTCTTACATCATATGGTTTCCTGGAAGCTCGTTTCAAATTCCCATGCAGCTCCAGAACCTCCTCCATTTCGCATCTGCTATCTCAATTTCCAGCCGTACACCGTTGCTTTTTTTCTTCCTTGAACAAAGACAAATTGACCGCACTACAGTTTGTTAGTGATTCAAATATGTCCGCGACCAGTTTATCTTCATTAATTTTTCCACTATTATTGTTTGTTGATGAACAAGAAGGAGAAAAACTGAAATCCATCGAAAACGCGTATTAAAGTATAACGTGATTTGATCGCAAGGCTGAATCACTGCGCCTCAGAAAATCCAGGACTTCCCGGTTTAGAAACTTTATAAATCTCGTCCACTTAGATCTAGCAGTCAACGTATTACCGTAGATAGCAACAGCTAAGATGACGCGAACACGGACGAGAGGACGAGTTCTGCGCCTGAGTAGCCGCCGCCGAACGCGATTACACAGCGGCTCATTGCGTACGCAGTCGGTTGTGAAGCCAACCAAGCCATGTACCGGCTAGAGGTGAAGTGCTTCATGCATGACGATTCATGCCTGTTTTCACCATAACTAGTAAATATAATAGGTAATTTCCTCAGAATCAAAACGTAGAATGTGGCGTGAATTTGGGGACATGAAGACCGTAAATGAAGGATTTCTGGTGGTCGAAACCATCCCACTTTGGAACCCATTAACTAGAAATTGATTTCCTTGGTTTTCTGTAGTGCCA